>CM068371.1:423509235-423831735 GCA_034769895.1 Magicicada septendecula
CTATTGATTGCGAAGTTTTAACTGGAACCGCACGCAATAAGAGAATTTTGATTCCACGTATAAATTTAACATATTCCGGTACTGTTTTACCATTTAACTTTCAAAGAAATCAATTTCCAATTATACCTGCATTTGCGATGACAATAAATAAGTCTCAAGGACAAACATTCGAAAAAATTGGAATTTTATTGAGGCAGCCAGTTTTTACATATGGTCAATTGTACGTCGCAGCAAGTAGAGTTCGATCATTCGATGGTTTGAGATTTTATATTTCCGAATATAATGGCCAAGGGCATTTAGATAATGATGAAAGAGTTTTTACAAAAAAACATCGTTTACACAGAAGTTCTGAATCATTAAATTCACTTTCAAACTATTTTAATGGACAACATTTATTTTTTTAACCGCCCGGTTTTTTTGATTTAATGAAAAATATATGAAAAAATACGAGGCACGTATTTTTTATATCATTTTTTATTTTGTATTAATTATTTATTTAAATTTTATATAATTCGAAAAAGATAGGCAAAATAACTGTGTAGCCTTGGCGAAACCTGGTCAGTATGGCAATAAAAAAACCCAAGGAAATGTCAAAAAACGCGTTATTGCTTTTTAAATATGGCTTAGCCAAGCTAAACCTCATTTTTCCTATCTTTCATATTTTTCAAATAACTCGAAAATTAATGCATAGAAAAAAAAATATATAAGCTTTTTAGCAGATAATCTTCAAACTGTTTTCGAATTTTGTACCTTACCAAAAATGAAATGTAATCCACTGGAATTGAAAACAATGTATCTTATACTTCTATGAATGTCTAGTCTCATTTTTATTAGCATTTATTTGATTCAATAATAACATGAAAAAATTAAAACTGACAATGAATTATATCAAAAAATAAATACGAATACAAGCTGTAATTGTGTTTTTTTTTCAACTGTTACTAACATTAAATTTTAAATTTCATAGGTATTGCAGGGAATTAAGGCAAACAACACACGCTAATGACGTATTTGTACACGCTCGCAGCTGACGTAATAGAACAAAATTCAAAAAAATTATATGCAATGATTATAGAAGTATACTCTTTGACAAAAGAACCTCAATAACGTTCAAACTTAAAAATTTAATGAATTACGGTCGAATTTTGACCACTGAGCGACCACTAGTATAAATTAATCATCAAAATTCGTTGTGAATTATGCCTAAACGCAATCTGTCTTATAGATAATACGCATAAAAGTATAAAAACAAATTAACAAATAAAGGAATGAAAATAAGATAACTATTTAAAAATAAATAATAATTTCAATGAGTAAAAAGTAATAAAAAAGTAAATATAATAAGTACATACAATGGAAATAGGAAATGAAAACCTATTAATTAATTATTTTAATGACAATGACAAGGCTATCAGACAACATGACTATGACTACTACACCCAGGAGGGAAGATCAAATGATAATAAAAACGTAAATAATTGTTAATGTAAATAGAAATATAGTGTGTAAGTGTTAATAAGTTAGGAATTAAGTAAGAACACTTTTGTTATGGTATGAGCCTATCAAACTACATAGAGGTCTGCGAACCTCAAACAGTTATTTTATGTAATCTCACTACGGACTATAAGTGATATAAAAAACAATTAAAATAGTATTAAACAATAATTACCAACTACGTAATGTAAGAAAGGTGGAAATAATGAAAATAACGGTGATTAATGTTAAAAAACAGTGTATAGTGAAAGTGCATAGGAAATAGACCTGGTTATAATATAAACAGTGAGTAACACATGTAGTTTATATAAAATAACTATGTAACTAATCTAATAAGTTTAAGCAAGGTGTAAAATACTTATAACTAGTGGAATATATCCCTAGAAACTAATTATGTACATCAGGGACAAGTAAAAATAAGATTAGAATAAATCATGTTAATTATAAGGTATAAATACAACCCTGTGCCCCATAAAACATGTCGTGAAGCCATGAGCTTTACTAAGTGAATCTAGAGCTTAAAAGAAGGAAGAAAATATTGAATTGATGAATTTGGAATAATCCAGAACAGATATAATTCGAAGCTGAATATTTCTAATAAAAAATAATGTCAGACAGTAAATTAATGAAGGAAAGTTCCGGAAATAATGAGACGTATACTGGGCTTAATATAAAACACGGAACTGAAGGCCAGATGATTATAACAATAAAATAATCTGTAAAACTAAACAGCAATTTGGTGAGATGGTTCTATTAAGCTAAGACATACATTTTTTCAATCATTATTCAATTTAAAGCAACTAGAACAGTGAACTGATATAACAAAAACACTATAAACATTATGATTATTAATTTTATTTTCTCATTGTACTATTTTAATTTGGTCTGATTAGATTAAGTTGTTTCTTTTGTATAATCCAAAGAACTCATGACGCAATACACATACCCAACATCACATAAATGAAACTGATTTTTAATTTTTATATTTTCTATAATATGTATGACATGTTGTTATTATGTATGGCTTTGACTGTACATTGACTTTAATTTTTATTAACCCTGAGAAAGAGTTCTTATGTTATTGAATCTAAAGGAGCTACCGAATGAAGAGAAAGGCATTGCATGTCAATAAATTTTAATATATGTTAAAAAGTAAAGAGTAATAAAATAAAGCTGAGAATTAAGACAAGACTGAACAATAGTTAATTTTTTATTTCATTTTACATAAATTGGCACTAACAACTTGGAGCTACAGGATATAATTACCTTGAAGGGTAAGATTTATATTTAGATTTATATTATAAATTCAGAAATACCTCATTACAACGTAGCGATGCCTCTTTACCTTTATCAGAAATTTAATTAAGAAAGTTGTGTTAGTGGTTATAATCACAAACAGAATTATCACTGTTGCACATCACTATAGAACAATTATTCCGATTAGCGCTTCCTAGCTTCACAGCTCATCGTCAGATCGGAAAATGTGCAACAGTCATAATTATGTCTTTACCTTTAGTCTGCCCCCGCAAAAACGCAATCAGCAAAGTACCCTTTGGTACCGAACAAGGAATGTAGTGACGTATGCTGTTCCAATAGACGCATTTCTGTAATACTACACATTTAAAATACGTTTAACACGGTTTCGGTGTGACTTGACTGTTTCTCACAAGTTATTTCTTGTAGCGAATAAAAAAAGACACTTTAACAATATATTCAATAAATTACACTTACATATAATGTACGAACGTTCAATCTAATACGCACACAAAATTACAACTGAATACGTCTTTTGAACGTCTGAACAACGTTTTCAGAACCAGTAATACCCCACCAACACAAGCAGGCACTATCATTTAGTAGACCCCCCGCTACTCAGGCGTCTCGGTAGCAAAGCTAGTGTGCGTATAGTATGTTACCCCGTTTTCAAAGAAGGTGTTGGATTTTGCCACGTTGACAGACCTGGAAGCTAATAATTGCATTTTGTTGTTGCATAACTAACCGTGATGCTCCATACCTGCTCAACTACGTCTCTTCTAAGGAGTCAAATAAAAGCATAATGAATATAAAACATAAATAAGCGAAATAAGTGCCTAAAATCGGGGCGCTAAGTGGTGTAAGTAGTGTTGGATAGTTTATCACAGGGCATTTTAATGGACCGAAAATTTCAAGTCATATGACACCGGTTAAATTTAATTTAATAGATTGTTTATATGTCTTGAATAGCTTCTTTAATTACCTTATATTTTATTTTAAATATGAATCACTCATGTTATGAAAATATAATTCGATTATTATCTTTACTTTATATACTAAAGTATTAATATGTAGTAAATTATTAATGTGTTGAGTACTGCTTTTTAAGAACTGTGGCTTCAAGCTCATTTGTTGAAGTTCTACAATTTTTCCTTCCGTTATAAAGCAATACAGTACAAAAATGTCTTAAGACAGTTCCGTTAAATTTTTCCACATGTATGTATTTACGGTTTATGAAATTTTCGTTTTAGTGGTATTTTATATAATAAAAATAAAGTTTGAATTTTGTTATTTGTAGATAATCGACTAATCGGAACCGTGTCAGGTTTCTGGAAAAACTCAACACTACACTCGTATGCTTCACATACACAGCCGAATCTGCTCTTGATTGATACCCTTACAAGGCAACAATATTCAAATAACCTAAATATGATACTTGTATTTCTATATTCTGTAGAAAGTAACAAAAGTAATACTGGAAAAATATAAAATAAAATAAAATGACTTGTGCCAATATTTCTTTGTAATGTAGTATACATCATACTTAAATGGCGATAAATATGTTATAACCAATTTATTTTAACACTAAGCTTAGAATATTACATCATCTATATAAAGCTAAAATATTTACATAAATTTCCTGTGGAATTTCTTAGGAGCATGCTGAGATTTCATAGTCTACCTTTGATAGAATTAATAAACGGTAAACATTCAATAATGAAGATTCACCGATTCAACGTGTCAGTTTGTAGTTTCCAAGTCAACTTACTATCAAGGATCATTCCAAAGGAACCTTCAACATAATTCCAAAGAGACAAACAACAGTGAGAGTTATACTGATATCTACTATATGCTGATGCTGATTTGTGTTACAGAAGTGTATCGTTGTTTTTTTTTTAATAGTTAAAATCTGCAGCCGGTTGAAATAACCCCTGCTGTAATTTGTAGATTGTCTTGTAAGGAATTTCCTTTCACAGAGTGACACGTTTAAGCAAGGCAAAAATATCGAGTCTCAATCTAATCTTAAACTTACGATCCATTAAAAGGTTTGACGTGAATATTAGAACCTGTCTTTAAAAGTTCTAATTGTGTACAGTGTGTACAAATGTATGTCCCTATACTGAATCAAAAGTTTTGCTAAAATCAAATGAAGGCTTTGTTACAGTCATAAAGTTAAGAAATGTTGCTTCTTGGCACAGTAGAGAACTCAACTTTACATATTTTGAAGAAATATTATTTGATCAAGAGTGGATCGTAAACCACATGGAGCGAGAGATAGTAGCTGCTGTCTGTCTTGCCAAATACTTTGTATAGGGCAGACGTTACAGGGACAGGGCTACAGCTTTCTATCAAAATTTCACAATCTTTGAAAAGACGTCTGAAAATCACGTTTCGTTGAAAACTCGCAATCGTCGATCAGATGTATGAAGTGGAGCGTGTTTTAGCACATTATTTATATGTCGCATCAGTCTTGTATTCTTAATGGATTTCTGGATGTCTTGAAAGATTATGGGCTGATTATACTGTTCGTATTTTTGCTACTGAAGTCTACATTGGATGTGTCACTGTTAAGTTTTGCCTGTAAAAATACTGAAGGAATACTTAATTGTTTAACGCACACGCACATGTGTGCGCGCGCACACACACAACTGCATAACAATAATGCATAATTTGTTGCAGTGGAGTAACTGCAGTTTTCAATATTTTTTCTAGCTAATATATTATTTTTGTCCAGTGCCATATGACTTGATGATTCTGTCAAGTTCAGTTAACTTTCTGTCTTTTGCAAATAATGAGATTTTACTGTCAGCTACTACTAAATAAATGTTTAATACTCAGAAATAATATATGAATTCTTTACTCTTCTATTAATTTTAATATGAGTGTAAAGAAAATTATAGGCTTAGTGCAAGAATTTTTATACGATTTAATCGAGGGTCAAATAAAAAGTTGTAAAGATGAAATTACTTTACCTAAAATTTAATTATCTGGTTTTATTTACAAGATGGCAAGGTATTTGTATATTTCTATATTTGACATTTTGTAAATTATTTATTATAAACATAAATAGACCTCCACTTCATGTAATTTGCCACTAGACCTATAGATCAGCGTTCTGACGTTAACAAAATAACAGAACACAATTTAAGTTTCCAGAAACATTTAATATTACACGCCAGTTGGGTTCTCACTTGATTTCCAAACAACATAAACTTTCGTGAATGTGAAATTTAGAAACGTTTTTAGTTCACAACAGTAAACATTATCATATACTTCAGCAATGACTGTACTGAACGTTTCTAATTAATCATTGTAGTAGAATTTTAAAGTCTGATATTATAGTATAAACGTTTGTCATTATTCTAATGTTAGTGTTCCTAAATCGCGCAGACGCACTACTCGCTTGGCGCGCTGCCAACATTCATCGGAGAATTATATTCCACCCGATAATAAAATCTGACTCTCAGCTCACAGTGGTCACCATCATCTGTTCCATTTTATCAGTCGAAGCTTGTTAAGCTCTCAAAATACTAAGAAAAATACTTTCGTAGAAAAGTAATTAATTACGTCCCTGTACGTCCACAGCGTTACGGGCAACCCACGCGGCAAACATTTTTTCATTACTTAAAAAGAACGTTTCTTAAGTTTTGGATGTAATTAATACACCTACTGATGCACTTGTAACCAGAGAAATTTCTTTTTACACTTTATCATAGACGGTATTTTGCCTTGAGGATTTTGAAACGAAAAGTTTGTCAGGATGTTAATTTACTAATTGAATTGGAAAAGCAAATTTTTGCGAAGTAAGCCTAATTAAAGCAACAAATAAAACTGCAAAATAGGGTAAAAATAAATAACTAGAATTACGTTACATCAAGCGAGTTGTTTTTATAAGTATCCAATAACGATAATAAGTTATTAATTGTCTAAATTTTTATTGTTGCACCCTTCATTCCATAAACCCTTTATTGGTGTTATTTATTAGATCACACAGCATTAGATGTATGGACCTTAAGGAAGATGATGCAGCTAGTATAAGGTACTGACCGCCATTAACTTTCCTAGATAACCGGTCAGTGTATATTGTGGTAAAATATATAAAGTTTGCGGGTTTGGACCCATTCGTCCTTTATGGGTTTGATGTATTGCAAACTCTACTATTCCTACTACCAATGTAGTTTAGTAATTAGGTAGAGTGAGCCATCTCACGTTAGAGGTGGACCGATATACCTATAACAGGTATTTTTGAACGATTATAACAGTGACTGAAAAGTCGATACACCCGTTCCGACTACTCGCGACCTCGCGGTTCCGAGTAGCGTGACTCCCCTACGCAACTAACGAATAAACTAGTACTACGAGTACACGAGTACAAAGCCACTTTTTGGTGCCGAATACTTCATTCTGCGCATGTGCCGATTACCATACATGTACGAAACGAAGCAAAACAGCAAGGTTCAGAATATCTCTCCACGGCCGGTAGCAGGCCACACCCGAAAATCCAGCACCATCAGTTCCTGCGGCAGGAGCTCTATTTGTAGCTCGGGACACAGCACACGAGCGGGCGACGGGCATGCCCTTCGTCTCGCACAGCCCTCTGCTGGCGAGAATATCGCTGTTCCAAAGAGACGAAACTGTTTTTAATAAGAGAAAAAAATTCATACAGATGTTACATTTATTCTCGTGCAAACATATAATACAGATTATAATAAGAAATTATATATTATACTAGTCACCAACTTGGTAAATTTTGAAAAAGCGAATTATATTATGTTATAACCTACAGAGTGGCTGATAGGTCATATAGTACTTTTTGTTAATAGAATTTCGGAGATGATTTTAACTTCACTACACATCTCACGTAAATTTTTTTTGACATTATTTTTTGTGCTATTATAAACACTCTAAATTTCATTGCCTGAGTTTTGCAACTGATTTGTGTAACTAAAATGGAATCAATTATTTAATATTAAATCTATGTGAGTTTGTTTACTCTTAACGAAAACTTAAATTATTCCCAAAGAGAGATAGGCTTATAAATTCTGTTGTTTCCTATTTTGTTTTAAACAGTAACAGCTTAATAAAGTCACAGTGTAAAGTAACACTGTTAATACTTTTAGTTTCAATTTATTTCTTATAACAAGTTATATAGTAGCCTACAGGTATATGTATAATACGTATATGATAACAGGTATTTGTACGTGTTATTTTTTTGGAACGGTTTCGTTCGTATCTGTTATTTTCAAATACTAGTTTAGCACACCTCTACCTCATTTAAGCCGTTCGGCATACAAAGAATTTAGTGTGGCTAGCACAGTGCATCAACCGTCTATTATTAACTCATGATGTTGTACAAGGTACTCATCTCCACAGGCTGAGTCAACTTGGGACACAAAAACGCACACTGATTTTACGGCGTGCCCTGCAATTGAACCTGGTAACTCTGGATTAGTTTCCAGGCCCAATTTTGTTGCAATATTTTTTTAATTCGTCGACATTGTAGCGTATAGTGTCTGTACGCTATATATAGATGCGTGTGGGTGTGTGTGTGTGCGCGCGCTACACTTTATGCTGTATTCCACGACAATGCAACAAACGACGTTATCTTCTAGTAAGCGTTGTGAGATTCACTACCTTTAGTCGCCCTAATTGAATGTACACAATACAAGACATAACAAGCAACATATGCAATGAAATGTTCTGTGTTCGTTGTAAATGGAACAATGAATAACAAACATTTGATATCGTGTAACTCAGGAAGATATCACCGCTAGCAACTTGGTATCACTGTTCTGTTCTTTTGTTTGTTTCACGTCATCATTGAAGTTATCCTTTTCTTGTTTCCATCTTTACGTGTTTCATAGTATGCGATACATTTACACGTCTGAGTAAATTAACTTTCTGCTTCCTCTAGTTAGGAACAACATTTCTTTTAAAAAATGGTACGTATTAGTAACATTCACATATGTTCAATAATGAGAATAGATTTCTAACATACTTTCTGAATAGTAGGTAATACATGTATGCTATAATCACACCTCTTACTACTGCTTAAAGTTTCACAGTTAGGATGCGATGCATATCTATATTGCTTTCGAAAGAGCAAAAACTTAGTCATGAGGTCAAAAGAAGGGAACGTTGTCTTCTTCGACCATACATTGTTGTTTGTTTTTGTTACGGACTTTTTATTTCCTGCACATAATTACTATAAAGGAGGTAAGGTATAACGTTTTGAATGTGTGTTTTTTTATCATGGTGTTGACTGCAAGAGACATTCTACCATTTAAAAATATTTTATTTTCAGCAGGTAAATTACTTGTCAAGGACTGAATTAAGGAAAATCAAGGATTTAAAAAATATTTTTATTATTAGAATATTATTGTTGCAGGAGAATGTTGTTCATGTGAAGACGATTTTCCATATTATAAGGCTTGGTAAATGCGTAAATGCGTATATAGTCATAAGCTTTATGTTGAAATGTTAATAACATATTGTGTTACAAACGTCGCTGGCAAACAAAATTTACATGAGTTTTTACTTCATTTTTATAATACGCGTTAAAAAATAACTTCTGAATTATTAAAAACGTCTTGTAAAGATGCTTTTTTAACGTCTCGTTCTCATTTCCTGTTTGTTCGCGTTTTCCTTGTCAGTCTAACAGAATGTGTATAAAATATCAGAGGACTGTTTTGTCCTACCAGTGGTTGATTCACAAAAAGTTAAGAAGCTTAGGAATCGTTTTATAATTTTCTTTTTGTTACTGATATTGTAAGTAACGAAAAAGTCTTTATTAAGAATGTTGTAAAGTTATTTTTGTTTACCTCAACGATACACACACGCGCGCGCGTATTATTTGAAATAACAGTAAGACTACGCAGAGGTTTGAGAGATCACACAATGGAATTTTTACCCCACCACGGTTTTGTACTTCCATCTTCCGTAAGGAAATGGAAGTATGGTGATCGTGAAAAAATAGTGTTAAAGATAAAGGCTGATTCTGAATTTACTACCCTCAAAACATGAAGAAAAGTCATTTTCCGAAAAGTGTCTGTGTTTATGTGTCTATAAGTAGAATTGTTTCTATAGCGAACGATAACTGCTGCATATTCAAACGGAATCAAATATTTTTTTGTATAGCCTAATTGACCAAGTTGTAGAAGACTCAAGGTCTATTGATTTTGGTGAAGATCGGTTAAGGGGGAGGGGTAGTTTACCTGCAACGTTTTACGTTTTAACAAGAGTAAAGTACTTAATTTTAATAATTAAAGTATCCCAAAAAGAAGGTCAGAGTAATCCACTGTAGAAAGGTAGACGAAATATCTCTAAATTATAAGGGTAGTTGAAGGGGGAGGGAGTAATTTTTTGAAAACTACCTTTTTGATATGATATCGAATAAAGTACTTCATTTTGAAGGATAAGGTACCGCAGTAATTACAGATAATGAAACTGTTACTCAATAATAGCGTTGGTTGGTTGAGGGGGAGGGGTAGTTTTTCGGAAATATTTTGTGTTTTAGGTCATTTTGTCATATGGCAATAGTTTGTGAATTTCCGTCTTCACTTAACATTCTGGAGTACAAAAGTACTGATTATCTGCAGGAACATACTATATTGTGTATCGGGGATGGTATTTTGGTAGCCAATCGACAGCTCTATTTTGGTAGCCAAGCATCACATACACTGACTCTTAAGCAAAATTAACTATTAGTTATAATCAAATATTTTATTTTTATTTTTTAAAGATGGCTGTGAGTATTATAGATTCCTGGAGAGATTTCAATAATAACGGCATTTAAATTGTATTGTACAATTTATTCATTACTATACTTTGTTGTTTATTATACAATTTTGTTATTACAGCATGTTGAAACATTAAATATGCATGATATTATTTATTTATAATTTAATAATTTACAAATTAAGTGTATGTAATGCATATGCTTATTTTCAATTAATAAGAAAGTTAAGCAAGGTGATGGGTTATCTGCTACCCTCTTTATTATTACGCTACACTATGTCAGTAAAGACAGAGATCAGCGAGGAATGATATTAAACAAGACAAGGCAAATATGTGATTACGCTGATGATACTGTGATAATACCTAGCCCAAAACAACGGCTGGTAGAAGTTTACAAGGAGCTAAATAAAAAAAAATCCTCTACAATAGAACTGAATGTAAATATCAGCAATACTAAACACATGCTAATTTCTGCATCAGTAAGGATAACAAAATCTGAATAATGTATGTACAGAGAGTGATTCACATGATGGGGTTAATAAGTTCACATACCCAGGTAATATGATAGTGCTCGACAATTACGTGACGCTCTCAAAAAGTCGAGACCGTCATTCTACACGTTTCTCGACTAGCCCAGCGTGCAGCGTCTGTGTCAAGGTCGTTCACTAACGTAGCACTCCAGACTGTTCGAGTACTTGTAACTACGCAAATTATGTTGTCACGCCGTCAAAAGAATGGAAAATTGTTCTGGAACTTCTGCAGGCTACACATAAGCAACAGAGGCGGCTTGTTAGACCGTTAGTTAGTTAGACCTGACGATATTGTAGAGTGCGGATCAAGTGATTGTTACAAATTAGTGGAAAGTGATTATTGTGTTTATTAGTGCTGTGTTGTAATTGTGTGGCATTATTATTTGCGTGTAGACAAATTTAACTTGGATTATTGTATGAGAGTACCTTGTTGTTTTCAAATTGTTATTTGTGACTAATTAAATTTGGTAATTAGTGACTTCATTCGTGTTTGTATTTTGTTTCCACCTGTACAATACGACGGTCCGTAAGACTGTAGTAACAATAGATAATGAAGTTTGCATAAACACGACAATATATAACAGGATACGAATAGGAAATAGAGCATCCTATGCTATCAGTAGACTATAGAGAAGCAAACTCATTATTCACAACAACAAAATGGAAATATGTAAGACACCGGATGTTGCTTGTAGCGGTGAGACATGGACATTAGCAAAAATTGAACAAGAAGCAATAAGAAGGTTTGGTAGAAAGATTTTACGGTTTGATTATGATCCGGTGAAGGAAGATGGCGGAGATAGATGAGTTATTAAAGCATGAGGACATTGAAAGGTTCTAAACGCTCGACGAATACAACGTTTAGGTCACCTAAAGCGGACTGGTAATCAACGTTTGCCATACAAAATCTTGAGGGCACATGTGTTTAAAAGCAGAAAGAGGGGTCGACCTAGGATAAGATAGTTGGATGATGTGCTGGAAGATTTCAGAAGACTGGATGTGAGGGCTTACGATGAGGTGGCAACGGATAAGAGACACTGGCTACGATTGATGTTGGAAGAACTAACATTGGGCACACTCTTAGCTGTAATGCTAAAGAAGAATGTATACATCTCACTACCAAGTTTTGCAGTTATTTTAAAATTTGAAATTTAAATTACTTTTTTATTTATTTTAATTACAAAAGTTAAGAAAGTATTAAATAGTGTAAATTAAATACGCAACTACGTCGGTTACATAAATGCCCATTTCATACGGTATCGGTAAGCAGACACATACCGGTAGCAACCGCTATCAACGGAGGTATACCGGTATCTGTGACATCGGACAGATAATGGTGTTAATTTAATATTTATGGTTCTACAATTAAAAATAAAATTCCAAAAGATTTACGTAGTCTAAAACTTTTATAAAATGTCAATGGAAGAACGGACCTTATGGTCGATGACTCTGTAAGGAACCAGTGAAAATATTAACGTACAATTCTATACTCTGGCATAATAAACGCTTTCATAATCTTTGATGAAATGATTTAATTGCTAAGGATACGACAAACGCTGTGAAAAAATTATAAATATATCACAGATGAAAGAGTCGGTATTAGTTTTGCAATTTCAATATTCCTCAAATAAACGTTTTCTGAAATTACTTACTAACGCACACTAAACGAAAATACTAACTAAATTTAATTATTTCACTACGACTCGGAACACAAAACGTTTTATGGGTAAAAACGTAAAAGTTTTACCTTACCACCTGAACCGGTTTTCACTTTTAAAAAGCTTCTTCAGAGGTTCAGGTTTGAACCACAATTGAACCTCTGAAGAAGCTTTTTAAAAGTGAACACCGGTTCAGGTTGTAAGGTAGAGGTTTTACGTTTTTACACATAAAACGTTTTGTATACCGAGTCGTAGTGAAATAATTATATTTAGTTAAGTAACGGACACGTCATGGACAACGAAATGCAAGAAAATACTAAATAGTAACAAACTGCGGGTATATTATTAAAGATAAACTAGAATATACTGAAAAGTTAATATCAGTTAACTAATTTACTGCACAAAGTGTAAGTGTTGGATATATGTTATAGTTACAACTTGATGAATTTAACGAGTGAAAAATTGGAATAAGAACATGAATATTTGAAAACACTGACCTCGCCGGTTACATATGTATCCGTTTCGTTCGGTATAACGAACATCAAGCAATACAGAAACGTCACTGGCTACAAGCATTTCAAAACAGAATTGGTTGTCGCAAATAAGAGGTCATCAACACAGGTCATAGGAGTCGTGTATTATTAGCACTATTGTGATCATTAGCACGCAAAAAAAACATGCGTAACTCTTACTGTCATTCCAAAAATATAAGACGTTGAAACGTAAATACAAAAAAATTAAAACATTCTAAATAACTCTCTTGCTTATTACAATTGAACAAAAAATTTCATAAAACAATTTTAAGCTCCTTTACGTTTTGTGAATCAACCGTCGATGCAACAAAACAGTTCTCTGATATTTTTTTATACAATTTCCACTAGAATGAAAACAACAACGCAAAAATACACAAAATGACAACGAGGCATTTACAAAAGTATAAGTTATTTGTAAGACGTAGTTCGTAAAATTAGAAGTTTATTTTTAAGGACGTTGATCTGAACAGGACCATATAATTATAATTATCCCTGTATAGAAGGTTCGCAGCTCTGTAAACCGTAACGGCTTTAACTGTGGTATCCTACGGCTCCGAAAGGTTGGTTCTTAACAGAGAAACCTTGCAGCGTGCTGGACACCATTGAGCGGAAGGCGTTGCGTAAGATACGTATTCGGACCTGTGAACGAAGGAAGAATCTGGAGGGTTCGGCACAATCATGACCTTTACGTATTATACAAGGAACCCAAACTCTCGGGTCATAGCTGAAGCGTCTCCAATGACAAAGCATGTACGCGAATACCGGAAGACAGGATCCAAAAAAGAAAAGAAAAACATATATAGTCCAACCAGGAGGAAAACGGTCTGTGAGAAAACCGAGAATGTGGTGTGGCGTGGAGAGATAATGTAGCAGTGGATAGGAGATAAACGATAAATGCTAGACTTTGGGAGATACAGTTACTGAATCAGGATGCCTGGAAGAGGG
The DNA here is from genome assembly GCA_034769895.1 of Magicicada septendecula. Lineage (NCBI taxonomy): Eukaryota > Metazoa > Arthropoda > Insecta > Hemiptera > Cicadidae > Magicicada > Magicicada septendecula. Next base: position 423,523,387 of record CM068371.1, read on the forward strand.
CGATTGAGGAGGCCAGAACTCGATACGGGCTATAGTGCCATCGGAAGAAGAATTATGACAAGTTCATTTTGGCAATTAGCACTGTTATGTTTATTAATACTGTTCATATTTTTATCAGGCAGATAAATCATACTCGTCTGATTTTATGTAATAAATATATTGCTTTGTAATAAAAGTATCCAGAATTTGTAAATAAAACACAAACTACATCGAATTTTATTTTGTAGCCTTCAAAATACACCCCATCTGAGGCAATACACTTTTGCCAACGCTTCTCCCAGTATTCAAAACACTTTCCAAACGCTGAAGAATGTGTAGCCTTCAGCTCCTTCTGCTAATTCTGTTTTATGGCTTCAATCAAATTAAAACGCCAACCCCAAAGCGGTAATTTGAGTCTAGAAAATAGGACAACGTCACATTATGCCTTATCTGGTGAATACGGTGCTTGATCAATAATGTTTGTTGAGTTTTTGGCCAAACATTCACGTACAAAGATCGATGTGTGCGACGGTGCATTATCGTGATGCAATATTCACGAATTGTTTTTCCACAAATCTGGCCTTTACCGACAAATATTTTCACGCAAACGCTTCATTACGCTCAAATAATAGTCTTTATTGACCGTTTTCCCATCCGGAAGGAATTCCGAATGAACAACACCACGATAATCGAAGAAAACAGTGAGCAAGATCTTGATTTTTGAGCAACTTTGACACGGTTTTTTAGGTTTGGTTGTTTTTTAACCGATATTTTGAATCTTGTTGATTTGTCTGCATGTCGTACTCATAAACGTATCTCCATGTCTGTCGTGTATACCACATCTGCTGTCATACATTAATAATGGCGGTTGTGGCAGCTATTTTTCGTCAACAGATTGTATGCCAATTGCACTGACTTGTAGCCTGTTCGCAGCGTTCTCGCTGTAGCGTCAACTTCTATACATTCAATACCTACGTGACCCGGATACCAAACAAAAGGAAAAGATGAAACCAGATCGTATAATGCATGGAAAAATTTGCAGTAGTGGGTCCACTGTGCCCGGATTGTCCAAGGCAGTTGGAAATATTAGGGAATCCGTGAAGATAACAAATATCCTCTCATTTCGGTGTTCACAGAATCGAAGGACTTGCCACGTTTATAGTTCGGTGGTGTATACACTTGCCACTTGAGCAGTGTCCAGGAGTGGAAGGTACCCTGGATGACAAACGCGCTACTCACTCCCCTCTCCGTCTTCGAACCATCAGTGTATACAATGGTACGTTCTTCGACGTATTGTTCCAGGATTGATCTAAAAAAGAGTTTCAGTTCAGTTCGGTAGCACAGTATCTTGTTTCTACTGGCGACATCCAGCCGGTAATTTGGATTATGAAGCAGGCATGGTACGTACGCTTACGTACGCTCTCATGGTACGTGCGCTTAGATTATCCTCGCCTGGATGTTGTAGCATTCGGCTTGGTCCAAGGTGTCATGGATCGACACACATATACTCTCGAGGTGAATCATCGTAAATCGGCCTTACCTGCGGAAGTACTCCACGCCATCTGGTTACTGCGCAATCTCCGCCGCAGATGGCAAAGAACCCGTGATCCCGGCGTCAAAAGGCGCTTTCAGGCCCAGTCTTTTTACGTCCAGCAGCTACTGCGGGACGTAAACTCTGATCGATGGGACTCATACCTTGAGTCTCTTGAAGTCGACCACGCCTCCGTCTGGAGAGCGGCGAGTAGACTGACCCGCGAGAAGAGAACTCGCAACCCACTTGAAACTCCGAACGGGGTTGTATCTTCATCGGAAGGCAAGGCCGAGGTCTTCGCCGACTGCATGGAGGTGCAATTTACTGTTCACCAAGGCGTCTCGGACCCTGCCCACTCGGCAGAAGTCCGTGACTTCCTATCTGGACATTTTTCACGCCCTCCCGACATCCCAGCCCTCCCGTTCGACAGGGATGAACTAGTTTCATCTATCTGCCGACTAAATCGCCGTCGCGCCCCCGGTCCTGACCGGATCGGGGCCGCTGCTCTACAAAATCTCCCGGCCTCAGGCGTTGACCTCGTTCTTGAGCTGTTTAACTCCTGTCTCCGGCTACAGTACTTTCCCCGCCTGTGGAAATCTGCCAACATCGTAATGATTCCGAAGCCTCGCAAGCCGCGCATGCTTCCTGAAAGCTATCGTCCAATCTCTCTCTTGCCAGTCATCTCGAAGGTGTTCGAGCGTCTCCTGCTGGCTCGCATCTCGCCGCTGCTAGATGGTTTCATCCGCAGCGAACAGTTCGGGTTTCGCAGAGAGCACTCGACCACGCTTCAATTGGTCCGCGTTGTTACGCACTTGTCGGACGCCACCAACAGGCGAGCGGCTACGGCCGCCGTACTGTTGGACGTGAGCAAGGCCTTCGATAAAGTCTGGCACGAAGGTCTTCTCTTCAAACTTGCCAATTCCCCTCTACCATCGACCATCGTGTTTTTCCTCCGGTCGTATCTCAGCGACCGAACCTTCAGGGTGAGCGTCGACGGGTCCTGTTCTACAGTTCGACCCGTCGCCGCCGGCGTACCTCAGGGATCTGTCCTCGGCCCCGTTCTGTATCTTGTGTACACGAACGACCTGCCTGTCTTGCCCGGAGTCACGTTGTCTTTGTTCGCTGACGATGCTATGTATCACTGCAGCTCCCTGTCCCCGCGATTTGCGAGTACAAAGCTGCAGCGTCAGTTGAACCAGCTTCCGGACTGGCTACGGAAATGGCGGGTGACGATCAACACGGAGAAATCCGAGGCGATCTGCTTCACCCGTAAGTCCATCTCCCGATGCCAGCCCTTCTCCCTAGCAGGGAGACCCTTCTCCTACAAAGAATCGGTGAAGTATTTAGGCGTTCGGCTAGATCGTCGCCTTTGCTTCAACGCCCACGTGACGGAAACCCTTGCCAAGGCTCGCGGCGTCCGAGCCAAATTATCTCCTTTCCTCTCGTGTCGCAGCCGCCTGGCCATGCGCACGAAACTTACCATCTATCTACTATTTCTCAGGTTTGTATTGACCTATGCGGCACCCGCCTGGTGGTCTCTTTTATCCACCACCAACAGATGTAGGCTGGAAGCTTTCCAGTCCCGAACACTCCGATCCTTGACGGGGTCCCCTTGGTTTGTAAGGAACGACGTGATTCGAAGGGGTCTCCGTGTTCCTACCTTGACTTCCTTTGTCCGGTCGCTGGCTCTAACTCTCTTTGCTAAAGCCTCGACCTCCACCTTCCCGTACCTACGAACCATCAGTGCATCAGAACCACCACCGCCCATTCGGGTCAAGCGCCCTCGGGCGCTTCTTGATGACCCGCCATAACGCCATCCTCTTTAAATTAAACAAAAACAAGTAATCATCAGTCCTAGACCAGAGTAGTTCACCAAACTGTCCTTCTCTCCTTCCTGTCCACCTCCTAGCACGCTGAGCCGGCTGCTTGTCGCTGTCATCAATCACTGGCACGGAGGCTCTCCGCCTCGCGGGGAGCGACCGACGCCCTCAGGGCGTCTGCTGACTGGACTTGAAACGGGCAACATCTGTTGCTCGAATCGGTACCAGCGGCAGTGCATTAAACACATAAAAGTTATACTCCCCCGCCTTCTCAGTTAACTGGTTGGCGGTTTCCTTTTCCAGTTCTAGGTAACCTGTCGACATGTACCAGCACTATGTTTACTTCTGGCAGCCATTGGACACGATCCAGATGCTGCAATCAAGTCACGGGTGCAAAGACACCCCGCATCCATAATGCAATGCAATAGCATTCGGCTATTTCAAGGACACGGATGACGGCTGGTCGAGTAAACGTACAACGGCAGTTACTCAGCAACAGATTGATATCGAAGACGTAATGACATCAGTCCTGCATCAAAGTATAAGCTTTGTGCCGGGCTCGTGCGGATGCTCCTGTGGCGTAGCACTGTGAACAGAGTCATGCTTCTTCAAGCAAGACTTCCTGGCTGACAAGCACACTGCGCATCCATAATCTATTTTGGGTAGCACTAGTGCGGTGTATAGGCGCAATAAAACTTTTCCATCTGCTCACTATGTCATGTGAAAGATGCACCTGACGGCACTTAGCGAGGATTGGCACCTCGCAGTCAGTTCTTCAACATAAGCATTCCATGTTAACTGTGTGTCGACAGTTAAGCTCGAAAATATAATTTCGGGATAATCGTGCAGTCGTACACTGTTTGTGGTTAGCATCAAGTCTGGGTGTCTTCCTTGCTTTGGATAGGTTTGGACACAGGTCATCTTTGTTGCCGAGAAAACAACCATGTTGTTTGGCATTTTCAACCAAAAGTCTTCAGCTCTTCAACACCTTGCATTTTACGTCTGATTATTGCCGTTGCTTTAGCCGAGTAGAACAGCGTAAGATCGTCAACGTACAAGCATTTCCCAACTGACGTTTCTATACCCTCAAAGATCTCGTTGATGACTATAGTAAAAATTGTGCCGCTTAACAGAGATCCATTTCCCAGCTCGCGTGGGGCCGACAGTAATTGCCCCACGTAAACACGAAAAGTCCTGTCCCTATAAAGCTGAAGATACATTTGGGAAGGTTACCTCTGAACCGCCATTCATGTAAGTATTTTGTGATGTTGTATCTCCACGTTTTATATAGGGTGATTAAAAATTGCAGGCAATCTATCGGAACCTGATTCTATAGCTAAAAATAAGAAGAAAAGTTCATATAAACATACGTCCGAAAATGGTTAGTTAGCGAGTTACGCTTAACATCCCAGAACTACGCTTACTCGCAAACCAGTTCTCCCTGCTCCCACGGTAAAATGACGCCCATACTGAAATTCGTGAGGTGTAAAGTAAAGGGTACATTTGGTAGTTTCTTATGGTATTTGATCTGAAAAATTGAATAAAAGAGGTCCCAGAGCTCTATCTTAATTAGTTTCTATGAAAAACTGAGTACAACACAAAACTTTGGAGTCGAAAAACAAAAAACAAACATTTTTAGATTTGGGATAAAATAACTTCGTTAATTTCCGAATAAACAAACAAAACTTTCTAACTAACATTGTAGAAAATTTAATTATGAAAAATTTATGTGTATAATGTATTAAAAATAAGTATAGGTTTGAGAAATTTGATTTTAATTCAAAACGAATAAACCAAAATGCACCAGAAAAGTGTTACAATTTACAAGAAATGTCATTGTAAACTTTCGAAACATCTACACTTGGGCAGACGAAAACCCACGAGACTGCTACAAGACATGACAAACATACTTTTTCATGTAATGTGTGGTGCTGTCTTCTTGGTCATAATCTCTTAGGCCTTTTTTTCTTACCACCAAGACTTTATGGAAGACAATACTTAGGCTACATTTTTTGCAAAAGAATCTGATGGAACTCTTGGAAGATATTCCACCAGCAGATAGAATGCAGCTGTGGTTTTTGAATGACGGTGCATCTGCTCACTACTGTCATGAACCATGATTTGATGAACCATTTAAATAAAACATTCGGTAAGCGATGGATTGGTCGAAATGAACCAGTAAAATGGCTGCCGTTATCAGCGACTTTATTGTGGTTGGATATGAACTGTCATGCTCTATACATGCGATGCTTAAGTACTCATGTGGCAGTGATTGGTCTGAGAGTCTTTCATATTTCTGTAAATAAGGTAGGCCCTAGTTGCGGGTTAGATGAATGCTGACCACTGTAATTAACACTTTCATAGGTTCAGCACAACGGCCGTCACCATGTGTCGACTTCCCATAGAGGCATCTCTTGACCTGACCATATCATGACGCAGTGTGCGTAAAACGCAAGAAGTGAAAACACTGCATTCTCTGAGGATGGGAGCTCTCACACTCAGCTTACTCTGATATTTTCGGTAGGCTGTCCTGCTGAAGGTTATGACGTGGAACCCAGATGGAAGCGTCTGTCCATTTTTCGCACCATTAGCCTTCGACATGAAATAACGGCTTTTGGGGTAAGCTCCGTTGTTTCTTCCTCTATGCAGTTAAGTAGATCTTTGCACACTGCCAACCCCTTTGCGGTGTTCAGAGTACTATGATTAGTACCCCTATCGTCTGCTGCTTGAGCAGCTTTGAACCCTGTATTTATTTATGGTGTCCAAAATAACCCACATGCGGCTGTTTTGATGTCCTGTACGCCTGATCCAGTGCAACCGGTCACAGGCTTTACATTAGGTACTCACTTTATCAAAGTCTTTTCTCTTCATGACTAGATCCTTTGGCACCGCTGCTACTCTGGTAGATGACATCAGCACTATTTCGGCATCGACCAAGGAGTAATTCCTTCTTCTCTTCGCCGAGGAGAGCCTTCAAAGGAGAACCACCTGAGAAAAGCTTTTAAGGGATCCTTCAACCCCAGAATTATTTTTTAAACTAGCAACTAGTTCCTACGAGTATCCGGAAAATAAACGGACCACCTCGGCAAAACTCTCGAGTACCGCAGCTGGGACTAAATACAACAGGGTGCATCCTGGCACCATGGCGCTATCGTTCGCGACTCCATAACGTAGAGGCATCCACCTACTGGCACAATAGGTCCCACGGTAGGTTACGCTTACTTTTCAAGCAGTACACATAACCTTGTCTAACTCGCTTGCCAGTTCCCAGTTAGGCAGCTAAAGAGAAACAGGTATTCCCCCCGCCCACGCGACCAAGGTTCGGGCGAAGGATTGGATTTCTAGGAGGGTGTTATATTTTCTATTATGTTATATTACAACATCTTATATTATTATATGCATTTATAACAACTTATAAATTAAAAACAATCTTATAAGACTTGATTTTAAATAAGTAAAATAAAAAACAAATACGAAAACAGAGTAAGTGATTAAGATTCGTAAGACAACGACGTTTGGGTAGTTCAAGGATAGAAACAAAGTGCTAAAGTATCAAACACAAGACGTGATGAAGAGAGCTAATTTTTTTGCCGGGAGCGTAAAAGCTAAGTGATAAACATATTTGTATCACTTAAACAGGTAATCTAACAGTGAAAATCACGTTGGTAACTAATTTAAAGACAAGTGTAAATATGCCATGTAAAACTTTTTTTTGAATAAATTTTTCCGGATTAAATATTAGTAATTTTGTGAACAAAATTTTCAAACGTTTCAGTGTTATGCAGTTTTCGGACATTAAATATATCTTAGAATAGATGAATCAGGATACACTGTTATTAGACTGCCACAAATACAAAATAAAATAATGTAAATTGTATGTATAATAAGTTGTAGTTAGGTACTTCAAGGACTATATTACTAGAAGCAAGGGGAATGTTGTGTAGTCCTTTCTGGCTTATATAAATCTATAACTTGCAGAAAAAATTTTTGAGTTAAAAATATAAAGATACATGAATTCTGCACGCTCTCCTATATTTTAGGAGCCATCGATTTATTATTGGTCTGCTCGTCTAAACGCATAGCGCAGACGTGCTGAATTTTAAAAATAGTTAATAAAAATTACCGATAACTTAATTTACAATATTCAATTATTTATTATGATTAGTCTGCGTATTCTTTAAGCAAAAATGTTCTTTGTGTCTAAATCGTGTTCTGTTGTTATCATTAATTAAAACGGGTACGATAAGAGCGAAACGAAGTTTGTCTTCTCTACAAAGTTTCTCAGAAGATAATTTACAATGATAGGAATGCTTACACTTGAAGCTCTGAAAGAGATTCCTTTTATACTCTCGTTCTTTAAGTTTTAAAATGTTTTAAAACTTAATACTTGCAGAGACTAATTTTCTAATGGTATTGGCGTTTTGAATTAAATTTCATCTGATTTGATTTTGCAATATTTTAGTAGAAATATTTCACTAATTTAATTTTTGCGTTATTATTAACGATGCGTTATTATTAATTATTAACCCTTGTACACAATCGGGTACTTTCAATTGCAGACTATATATCTAGGAAAATATATCTTATATAGGCCTCCATTTAATGTGTGTTAGTGCACGCGCGAGCGCGGACGTGGTCGAACATATCTCTGTATGTTTATGCATGTAAGAATGAGTGACTATGTCATGTGTGTAATATTTATTTACTGATCATAGGAAGTGAATATGTTTACTGTATTTAAAAAAATTTAAATTTAACCAAACAGTCATTCGCAATAGATTTCAAAGGGACGTTATTTATTTAATTGAATAATGGGTATAATGCGTATGTATTATTTAAAAGTTACAATTTTTTATTTTCAAAAGTTAAGAATGATTGATTATGTGACTTTTCTAACTTTATATTTAAGGCTAAAACGTTAAACGTTATTTAAATAAATTATTTAATCTTAGATGCAGCTTAGATGAGCAATCTCATTTCTTCAACTGATGGTGGAAACTTTTGTAATCGTCTTAACAGTACTTCTCAAACGCAATTACCTATAGAATCCAATATTATGCACTATAATGTGACAGCAGACGTATACTAAGAACCAAGCTCTCCACTCAAGAGTTCTTTATGTCATACTGTGTTCAGCTTTGAAAAATCGGACCTAATATTCACTCCATCGCTTATTAATCATAACTATACGTCGTAGTAGTATGCTTTACTCTCCTCCGTTTTACGACTTTAAAAGGTCTTACGCGCTATCACATTATTGATCAAGTAGCTGGATTAAACAATAATGTTTAAATTAAATTTGGTTGCAAGTAATTGAATCTTTCAAAAGTGCAATAACTGTTCTTGCGGCTTCAAGAGGTTTCTGTGTCCTAAACTTTAGCATTCTCTTTCTTCCACGGAGTTGTTACGTAAATCTTGTATGTGAAGAGACGATATCTCTTTACTATGTGTTTCGAATGACAAATCCAACACATTTCACAATGATCACTATATATTTTGTATCCTTCACCTTGTTTTTCTAAGATCTTCTTAGAAAATTACGTTATACCCATACGTTTTGTCTGTAAATAATAAACTAAATGAAATAAATAATAACCTAAATATAGTTTAGTTACGTTGTCTCACATTGCTCCGTTAATGTTTCAAAAATTACTCAACATTTTGTTTGTTTTTGTAGAAATTTCTTTCTAATTAATCTGTGTTTTTTAATCTTTGTGCTGTTTTGCAAATTTCTTTATCATAATTCAGTTCACCTGGATAAGAAAATGACAATTTGTAAATTCTCATTATTATGTGATCTCAGTAGTATGTGTTGACAAGAATGTTATTTTTATTTTTAGTGAGTAGTTATACTTTGTTAATATTCGCAATTGACTTTAGGAGGAGAGGCTCCATTGTTCATGACTGTACTTTTAGTCTTCTCATTCTTAACTTCTCGGATTTACGTTCCCTGCTTCGTCTTCACAGTATATCTCGACCCCTTCCTCTTGGTCTTTTTACATATTTTATTCCAAAGGGTTTATACGCATATGTTAGCCGTCTGTCATCCATTCTGGCCACATGTTGTGACCGGTCCAAACGATATTTCTGAATTGTATCATTTATGGAGAATTCCTGTTTCTTATTCTTAATGTTTTCATTACGCAAACAGTGTCGCCTTTATAAACCCGTAGTCGTCTCAAAAAACTCATTTCTGAACTTTGAATTTCGTTTATAATCTTCCCCACGAATCGCACCAATATATATTAACACAGACAGTGCTGTTGTTTTATAAAATTTAATCGTTGTTTCTTTTCTTGTCTTATTGTTTAGTGATTTAAATATGATCTCACACATCATCTGAAACTACGGTAGTATCATAGTAACAACCTAGATAAATAAACTCAGAGACTTGTTCCAAGAACAACTTTCTGATTTGACTGGATACTTGCTCAGAAAGCAATGATCTTTTGAATCTGATTTATTAAACTCAGACGTACTTCTAACTTTACCTAAATCTTCTGTTTTACATACATTAACATACTTTTATGAAAATTCACGAAGTGAAATAGAACATGATTGTTAGAAAGTAAAAAACCAACTTTCAATAACTAACCCATTGCTTAACCAAAATGTCTTAAACAAACAAACATATCTCTTACTTACTATTTAATCATAATGTAGATCCTTATAAGATAAATCAAGTTAGCGTAGTCTATTTAAATTTTACTTGTTGTACATATAGTTAAAATTAAGGTTGTTATCTTGATCTGCGTCCACGGTTATTGTAGCCGTAACGTAATTGCGCCTCATAGCTCTATAATTTCGGACACATACAAAGCTGAAGGAAATTGTACAGGGCACAGAGGAATGTAATCTGCCTACAGACAGTTCTAAAAGAGAAGGTCTATGATTCGTCAATACGGCAAACTACATTTAGGTTCTTTATAAATGTTCCTAAGATGATAAATGTTCCTAGACAACAACATTGCATTAAAAAAAACACAGACCTTGTAACAAAAATAAAAGACATACACATCCCCCATAATGCCACCTTAGCTTCTTTCGACATTAAAAACCTATACACAAACATCCGTATCTCTGAAAAAATCACCATCCTACACAACAAACTCAAACAGAACAACACACCAGAAGAACTAATCACATAAATAACAGATACTCTTAACATAATCACACAACAAAACTACTTCACGTATAACAATAAATTTTACACACAGAATGACGGACTACCCATGGACTCACCTATATCCAGCATATTAGCAGAAGTCTTATTACAACACCTTGAAAAAACAAGAATCCTCACAAACAATGACAGACACTCACACAAAATACTATATTGGCACAGATACGTTGACGACATCATAATTCTCTACTAGGGAAACAAAAGACATTGCAAACAGCTACTAACCCACATAAACAAAATACACAAAAACATAACCGTCGCTGCTGAATACGAGCACAACAATAGCATAAACTTCCTAGATCCCTCCATCACAAAATTTGAACACACACACAAAGTCAATATATACAGGAAACCCACTACAACTGACATACTAATACACAACTCCTATAATCACCCTATACAACACAAACTAGCTGCCTTCAGAACTGTGATACACAGACTAAACAACATCCCACTGGACGAAAAAGACTACAAAGACGAACTAAAGACAATAAAATATCTAGCATAAACCAATGGATACAACAGAACATTAATCAATAAATTCCTAAAAATACAAAACAAGCAACAGACAAAGACAGAAAACAACAAGTTCATAACACTAACATACATCAATAACTACACTGAAAAAATAGCCTACAAATTTAAGAAAGCAGTATACAGAATCGTATACAAAACTACAAACAAAAAAGAACATACAATATAAAAAACACACACACAAAGAACAAAACAAATTAGATTTACCTGGTGTTTACAAACTAAATTGTTCATACCGTAACAAGGCCAGGCTGTCTACATAGGCCAGACAAGACCTTGCTTCAAACAAAGATACACTGAACACACAAAGGCACTACACTCCCCCACAGAATCCACCTTTGCAAACCACCTCACTGAAGAAAACCACACATACACAAACATAAACATTAACATGGACATTCTACACGTACACACAAAAGGCCAAAAACTAGACACTCTTGAACAACTAAAACTATACAAAGACACAAAAACACATAAAAACAACATCTTAAACGAACAGACACAATTCAAATCACACGTGTTATTCGAACATATCACACCGCACACACACAGCATCGATCTTTCAAACGACGGCGCCGACGCCAAGAACAAGACGGACAGCGCTCCTAGTGGCAGCCACTGACAAAGCTTATAATAAGCAAAAACTGATTCAGGCTATAAGGTAAAAAGTTTACATTTTACCAATAAAAAACGTAGTGTTCCGAGTCAGAAGTATTATACTTATAATTAGTGAATCAACGGACACATCATGGACAACAAAATCCAAGAATTTCCTAAGATGTTCCTAAAATATAATAAATTTTTAATCGTAATATAATACGTACTGATAATATTGGAAACAAATCTGTAAAAATCATCTAAAATTATGTTTCATATGTTCTCAAGACATATTAAAATTTTAATTTTAAATAATTGATGTACTGAAAAATAAATAGCTCTATAAAATTTGTAGTAGCTGTGTGACAACATAATTAGACTTTTCCGAAATTTTGCTCTCTGGTCGTTAAGAAAGATTAGACTATAATTTAACGACATCTTTATGGTGGGGTGCCTACCGTCCTGTAAAATAAGATGAATTGGTTTAATTTGGACTGAAGGTCTCCCATCATGTCTCACGTTAAACCTGATCAGAAGAACAAATCGTAATTGATGCGAATTTTCTCCGTCTCCAGCGCGCACCTATATCTATTTTTCGGTGTCACAATTATATTTTGCAGACATCTTTACAACATATTAGTGCAGCAACTCAGTAATATATTGAACAAACATCATAATGATTGTACAGATGGATAATAAGCTACTTTTATGTGCGTTGACACAGGGAGTGATTTGAATACGCTTACCTACTCATTGGCGAATTTCATACTATGTTTCCCGCATGTATTACTAGATAAATAGCGGTCACATTTTCACGTCACTTTACATCTTCGCCCCTATGTAGCCCAAGCACAAACACACGCTTGTGTGTGTGTGTTTTTTTTGGTGTGTTACACTACGTTGTTGCAATACCGGTAATTAATAATCAGTTAATATGTGTTCTCAAACTGTTTCGAAGCTCCATTACTGTCATTGCCTCTCCAAAGTATAGAATGCTCACGTGCACAACGGTTCGCTGATTACATAGTATATTGCGCTACGGACTGCGTAGTGGCTAGTAATAGTGTCTTTGATACTGCATTATTGTAGTGTACGGTGTGGGGACAGACGACGACCGTAGGAGGAATTTAATAAACACAATGTTTTGGTCGCTATAAGTCTGCGATCGTCTTCTTAATAAAAATCAGAAAAAACACAGACGATAAGATTAAGGAAGCAGTAAAAGTTGGCTTACTCGTACCATTATGTTTGGGGTACTTTAGAAAACATTTTCGCATATAACAAAAAGGAAACATGGCTTACGTACTGTGTCTTTCATTCCCGAAACACAATAGGAAACCGTTGTGTAATTGTCAAAATTAGTGTCAAAAATTTGTTGTACAGTCTTCCATGAGACTGTGGCTCGGTGTTCAGACTAAACGTCAAAACCACTGGAACTACACGTGTCAGAACACAGGCAGGAAATTATTAAACAAGTGTGAACACATTTTTGTCTAAATTAAGTGAAGTTGTGTGACTACAGTACTTTGTTGGATGACGTAGACATCGTTGGAAGGAAAACCAATAGCACTACGCAAAATCCACAGTGGCATCAGTACGTGGTAGCTGCATGCATGTGACTAGGATATGGTTAAGGAAAACACAGGAATAATGTGTCATCTTCACCGTTCCACTATTCGGGTGTGACGTTTGGTGGTGAGGAGTTGCCGGCACTAGTCGATATAGGGAGTGAATAATTCTGGTAAGTTGCCTGTTATTATTCTAATAAAAGGCACTATTTTGCATTTTATTGTTTCATTAATGAATATTATTATTAAATATTATTTAATTACATAATAAATATTATTTATTTTATGATTAAACGTAAAATTTCCTTGATTTTGTTTAGCGAAGTGTCAAGTTTGTTTGTTTTTCAATGTATTTATATTATTTTAGTACTATTAATACTCATTTTTGTTTAATTCTTAGTCGACGATTTTTTTAACGATGTTTGGATTTAACTGAGTCTAATGGTAATTTTTTATAACACCTTAAGGCAATTAGAGATTTATAGTGATCAAAACGTAATGTTGTTTAAAAATGACGTCAGGCTCAATAGCGTATACAACTGTGCATCTCTTGATAGAGGGGAATTATATTTTTTAATGCAAACATGTAAGTTTTATGTTGCGTCAGGTTTCACTAAACTCCTGGCAATTATTATGCGTGGTGTTCTGACTGTCTGGGTTTCGAATATACAGCATTGGTTTCCCGTACAATCTACATCGAACGGTGAAGGGGATTTTTTCGAAATTTTGAGGGATAGTTACTTTACTTGATTTATCACTTCTAATTCACCAAATTGGCTTGAGATTTTTCAACAGATCAGGGCGCACAATGGAAGCTATGGCAATCGTGTCAACTGTAATTCGAGTCAGCCTTTCTTGAAGGAATCCGTTAACTATCAAGCTCCCGCTATTTTTTCAAGTGTAGAAATAGCGTATTGTCTAGTAGCATCATTCATCCAGTAGCCAACACATGCGCCACTGTGCCGATTAATGCTAATTTCTCTACAGCTTGTTTGAATTAACTCTGGACCGGCAATCTCCTAGTAGCTGTCTAGATTTCCTACATTTATAACACCTTGGTCTTTCATCCTTTCTTCTCCTGTACTATAGTGCCGATCATTGGACTCTGTTTCCTCTATTTTCTCTTCATCTTCTATGCTATCGCGATATTTCCGATTTTCTCTGCCAGACGCCTACTCGGCGCTCTCCACCTTTAGTGCGTGTACCGGGGCGTCCGCACTATAATGATATTTTACCATTCGTAACATTTGCTCTAGTTGACCGTCTCTGCCGCCATCAAAGAATATCTGCGCTGTATACCGCATTTTAAAATCCCCCGTCCTTCAGGATAGACATAGGCCTAATATGCTTGTCGATAATTGCTTCAAATTCTTGGAGACTCGCTCCGGAACCCTGTTTTCTTTGTTTTTGGTTGTGCACAGTATACCGGCACATTTCGAAGATGCAAACACTGTACCGTAATTCTAGAACGTTTACTAATTGGAGTACATGTTTTGGCTATTGGGTGGCACTTTCTGCTGCGGTTCGTTTTAAAGGGAAAACAAGTGAAATTATTCTCTCTTTCCCTGATCAATAAATTGCACATGTAGAGAGTTGCCTATCTCATTATTTGCGCGCGTGCGTGCGCATGTAATTAACAATATGTCGATACTCACATTAAAGGCGTTTTTTGAAAGGTTTTGCTAATATTGCTACATTATTACATCAATTAGCAGAAATAATCGAGCATTCCATTGGTCAAGAGAATATGAAGATTCCTTCAGAACTCTAAAAATTCCATTATGCTCGGAGCCAATTTTTGCTCTACCACCTTGCAAAGGAAAGTACATAGTAGACACATACGCTGCCTATACTGTCTAGAAGCAATCTAGTTACACGTGCAAAATGGCGAAGAACGAGAAACAGCTTAATATAGCAATTATCTTTCCAAAGCCGAGAGAAATTTTTGCGTGATAAGAATACAGTTGCTGGTTATCATCCGAGATTTAGAGATCATTCATAATATCTGTATGGAAGGATGTTTTCACTACATAGCTATTATACAACGCTTGCATCGATTTTTGGAGTTTAAACATCCGGAAGGCTGTTGGAAAGTGATTTGAACGTTGGCAAGAATACAACATCAATGTACAACATGGTATTTACATGGTAATGCAGGTGGTTTATCTATAAGACCATGCTCAGAAGAAAGTCGACTGCCGAAAGACAGACAAGAGCGGCACGTAGATATTTGACGGCAAGGAAAAGAGGTTCGTTGCCTTGAATGACGGGATTTCTGACATGGTTTCAAAATGCTAAAGAGTTATTGGGCACAATGGAAATTTATAATCTGGAGAACAGATTACTAAAACGGGTGTGGAAAGTGCAGATGGATGAGACGTAGTCATGCAGCTGATTGTTCCAGAAGTAAAGTGCAGAGTGCAGAGTGCAGGGCGTTTTAAAGGAAATGTATGGGAGGCATCTGGATGTCATCTTGGTATCAGTAAAGCAGAAACGATTCTATTCCATTGCAATGATATAGAGGAAAGGCGTCGGACTTGTGAAATATGCACTGCAAGCAGAGCAAACCAGAAGCAAGGGAACAATGAGGTAGTATAATGTCAGGCTTCCATTCGACACTGGTGGATCTTTCCCACTTACTGATGGCAAAAACCGTTACATCATGGTTATAAGTTACTACTTTACTAAACGCTATTCCGAATCAGCAGATTACTACTTTCGCCTATGACCACTTCAAGCCGATAGTTTTAAAGAATGATATTGCTTACTTCGTATTCGGAAGACCCGGACAACGATTCTCTATCCTCAGTCTGGCGAGGTGGTTAAGCAGTTCAACAGAACACTTAAACAGTATCAATCAAAGTTTGTTGACGAGACCCAAAAAATTACTGGGAACTTAAACTTTTTGATCACATGAGACTCAGCTTCAAGAACGGCAGAATTATTCTTTACAATTGACGAACCATCTGCGAGAAAAGAATCGTTTGATAAGAGACCGGTAAAAAATACGTAGCTAGTGGCAATATAAAAATACGGTGTTATATCAGCAGTGACACTTGATTCTGAAGAAACAGAACATATTTGATTATCCAACCCTAAGCGCCGACGTGGTTACTCACCGAAACTTCAAGCTAACTGGGAAGGCATTTATAGCGTGAGAAAGAGAATCGATGATGTTGTTTATTGTATACAGCGAGAAAGCAACAGAAATTTAAGGATGTCCATCTGGACCGCCTGACGAAGTATAGTCAAGAGACGATTTGCCCGTTCGAAACTAGAAGGTTTATGGAGGGGCAGCATTAGGCATATGAGATAAGCAATCTGCCTGGTGGTGCGTCATACGGTCATACAGTTGCATACACTGTCAGAAATGACGTAGTATTGAGGTGCCAGTATTTCCTACGCACCCGCAACTACGCGATTGTTATCGACGCCTCATACAGAAAGCGGGGATTCATCTCAGACCGTCGCGTCGGCGGGATATAGAGCCTAAGTATAGGATCCAGAAGCGGGCAACCAGTCAGTCAGAATTCGTACAGTCTGCAGTGATAAGTGTAAATTATATCTGTAATTGGTGACTTGTATTGTTTACTGCGATACTGTTAAATAAGTGACATTTATTGTGTGTTACACTAGTAAGTGTTGGACAATCATTAGCTTCAAAAATTATTTTGTATGACTGTCTTTATTTATTTAAACAGTAACTAAAATTTCAAATAGCGATTTTACGTATGTAATTTCTACTAAATATAATTATTTCACTACGACTCGGAACACAAAACTTTTTATGGGTAAAAATGTAAGTTTTACCTCATAACCTGAACCGGTTTTCACTTTTAAAAAGCTTCTTCAGAGGCCTCTGAACTTCTACTGTTTAAACACGTGCGACCGTCATAACAATATATAATGTGTGTGTGTGTGTGTGTGTGTGTGTGTGTATGTGTGTGTGTGAATAAGAGTAACTATAGACTTTCAGTTTTGGTCCCTACGGTGTTTCAATATTTCATTATAAGAATTAGGAGAGATTTATTGAAGAGCTCATTATGTAGGGCTCGTTAAGATTTATCTCTGAACCGTGTTCCTGTTTTAATTTAATTACTACGTTTACTTTAACTTAATCTAATTTTAAACTCTATAAAATTTTTTATATAGTAAAATAAAAAACGTATTACGTACCACTGCTAAAGCTGGAACAGTAGGCGTATTAATTACGCTTAAACACTGATGAACATTCTTTTAAAAAGGATGAAAATTGTAACCTAGATTTTGGCAGATAAATTCGCTTTGTTTTTCTTCACAACGCTGTAATACATTTTAAATTTATTTCAATCAACTTATTCCTTCTAAAAATATTTAGAATATTTTATACATTTATTTCAAAAATTTGACACGTAGCCACAAACGTTGTAAGGTAACTACTGTTTTAAACATCTCTCTTGTCTACATAATCACTTATTACTCTTCTTCGTCCATCACCATACACTATATCAAATATTCTGACATCATAAAGCTTAATAAAGATATTTTTTTAAATATTTTTCTCTACATCCTCACACATTGCGCCATATATGTGTTTTTTGGTTTTTGTTTTTATGTCAGTTAACAGTAGAGGTAATATCTCTGTGTTTCTAGAACCTCCAATCTATGTCTTGCTCCTTCACGCTGTTGGTTCTTTAAAATCAGTTACCTTTATTGTCAGATCACTGAAACATATGCATAAAGACAGACAACACAAGTTGTTTGTTTCATTATGTATATCATGGCTTATTGATACCCTGTTAGTTGTACTATTACTGATGCTGCTCATAGTTTTGTTCATACACCCGTATACTTATCAGAAGCGTCTCTAGATCGTTGGATCTTTTATTTATTTGTATACTGGGTAAAGGACAAGAGGTTCAAGAGCTACAAACGTGGAACTCGGCCATTTTTAAACAAATTGTTGGGACACTAAAAAAGAGAAAGGAGATTGTTAACTCACTATCTGGAGAAGTAAAACTCTTAAACAGAGGACACTCTCTCCGCTTCAAAAGACTAGCTGAAAGTTATTGTCAAAGGACGCATTGAAGACAGGGCCGTGTTTACTGTTGACACGAACACCGTACGTCGTCAGCTTGATGTTTTTAGCTACCTCCAGTTTCAGTGTGTTCTTTTATCAACGTTATGCAACAGGGATTGTTGTCCGTGTTAAGAAAGAATGATGTATGCTGGCACCTTGAACTTCTGGAATTTATCTACCAAGCACTCGTTGCAGACATTGTCGATGAAGTGACACTTGCAAAGGCATTACGTATGCCTACGGGTTTGTTATAGAATTAAGGGAAAATGTTCTGAGAGTGACCAACAGTAGATAAAGTTTTACACGGTTGTAAAGGCAGGGGCAGTCAATCAGTCGATTAAACAAGTAACGGTAGTTGAAGAAGGAGTCAATGGATGCGGGGAAGAGGAAACTTTTGTGTCGCATCCGAAAACGGGACTAAAGCTCGACGGCGAAGTACTAATTTCTTCGACAACGCAAGTGACTGAGACATCAACTGTAATTGTTACAGAATGCCGTTCTCGTTCCTCACTTAAGGGGAGCACCTGAAGGAGAAGCCTCTAAAAAGGAAGAGTTGGATGCAAGAAACCAAAATAAAACGGAAAGAAATACAGTTAATGGTACAGAAAGTACTGGAAATATGTGAGGATGGAGATGGGAGGACACTAGATACAGAAAAACACATCAGGTTGGTTCATGTAGGTTGCTGAAGAGGATGTTACGCAGGAGATTAGGGATAATAGACCATTGAATAAACATTTTTACTGGACAAAAATCCTCCAGGCACGAAATTTGGTAGAAAGTTAGGTTTTGGGGTCACTTCAATGGGAGAAAAAATCGGACACTCCAGCTCACCGCTGGGCCCCCTGGGGGGGGGTTAAAAGGTGGGGCAAAACGGTTTGTTGTAAATATCTCAAAAACTAAGCAAGATATCAAAAAAAGTTAAATACAAACGTTGTAGCTGACCAAATGTTCCATCAAAATGGTCCTTAGTAATTTTTTCATCAGACGCACTGGGACAGAGATATGAGCGCTCAAAGTTGAGACCTTTTTTTGTAATTTTTCGTATAAGGCATTTTTACGAAAAAAAACTTGCATTTTCTTGAGTTTAGGCCGATTTTTGTATAGTAAAAAGCGCTAAATATGGGTATGTAAGTGTTTGTATACGTAATACCAAGTATTTGGATGTAAATTTTTGCATGTATATATTTATGCACACTACAACTACAAAAACGTGCATTTTTGAACGTAAGCTTTTTTAGTTGTATACATGTACATACACACACATATATGTGCAAATATGTGTAGAAATATTTTCATGCATATATATTATACTTGTCTAAATCCAAAAATGCACATCCATACGCATGAATTAGTCAGTATATGTATGTAACGCTTACGTTTTGCCCCACCTTTAACCCCCCCCAGGGGGGCCCAGCGGTGAGCTGGAGTGTCCGATTTTTTCCCCCATTGAAGTGACCCCAAAACCTAACTTTCTACCAAATTTCGTGTCTGGAGGATTTTTGTCCAGATTTTCACAAAATCTGCCTTTATTCAATGGTCTATAAACTGAAAAAGCAAAAGTAAAGAACAGGCGGTCGTGAATGACGACAAAAGTGTTACGGAAATGGATAAAGAGTTTAAAGTGTCAAACTTGAAAAAAGGACCAAAATGATTAGCGACTTCGAGACTAACAGCCTTTAAGAAGAACAATCTGAGAAGGTAAACAATATGCACGGTTTACATGATGCTTTACACGGATCGCACGCATTGTGCAGCATCACCGACGCTTCGATTTTCCAGAGGGTGAAAACGATTATTATATCAACATCAAGAAACGTTGGAAACTTTATTACGTCGTAACCTATTAGGTTAGATTGGCTATAAAACAGCAACCCAAATCGCAATTTGTTGAGCATTACGAATCTCAGCGATTTGACGTGATATTACTTAACTGATGTGTGTTGCAATTCGTAGTGGTGCAATTTAACAGTATTATTTAGTATATAGCGTTAACTGTTAATTATTGCGTACGCACACTTCAAATTTGGTGACATTTATTCACTGCTGTGAGTCTGTACATTGGACAATTGTAAATTTGGAAAATATAATGTGTACGTCACATTTGTTTGTATTACACTTGCAACCAAAAATGTACCTGGTGTCACATATTTCAAAAAGTTCTCAGGATCGAGTCAAACACGTTATCTTCTAAGACTTCCGCATCACTTTTCATTTGTCTCTACTCTGACGATGGCAGCCAAGCACGCCGCTTTAACTTTAGACCGTAGGAGAGCCACAATTCTTAGTATTCGACTACGGTTGACAAACCCGGAAGTTTTAGAAGGTAACATATTTTTTTATCTGCATCTGTTTAATCCACTGTTTTTTGATTTTGATTCATGTGATCGGCGTAACATATACTAACAGAAATTACATTGTTGTACACCACCGTATAAAAATGTCCCAATAAGCGCTTTCCAGCCTCACAGCCCATCACCAGATCGAAAATGTACGATATCATCAAGTGGTTATACTTCCGATCTGATGATGAGCTGTGAAGCTCGAAAGCGTTTTTTGGGACATTTTTATACGGTAGTGTTCAACAGCGTAATTTCTGTTTGTGATTATCTTATAACCACTAACACAACTTATTCAATAAATGTTGTTATACGATGTGCAATAGACAACAGGTAATGAACAACAACACTAAGGTAAATAAATTCTTTAAATATCTTAAGTTAAAAGTAAAGTTTGTTGCAATCATTCGTCTCCTGCCGAATGCAACAATCCGCGAATTGTACCTTGCCCGACGCACTGACGTCACGCCCTCCCCTTTACCAACCCTATCGCTTTCTTTGTAAAATCTAGTCAGTCTCCCATCAAACGCTGTGAGCTGAGCGGCCCGTCGCCGGACTTTCGTCAAGTATGGGAGCCTCAATAACCAAGGTAACTATGATTGTTTTTGAGCTATCGTAAATCAATGCTAGTGGCTAATAATTTTGTGTATTACGTTTGTAACAAAAAAGAAAACTTGTAATAGAGGCAAAAAGATTGTTATCCGTAGCCAACCAAGATGTATCTTGTCTGTAAAGGTCAGCCTCGCCTAAATTTAAATTTCAGTCAGTCAACTTGATGAATAGACCTAAGATATGTAAGGTTGAGTGTCAGTACTCGTTATATATGTAATTTAAAGTCATAACCTTGTAATGCTATTTTGTAATATTGTAAATTGTAACACCCACTGTATGAATGCATGCGTGCGTGTTAATCGAAAGATGTGGGTATAAAAGTGTACTAAAACATGTGAAAACTTTCAGTTTAAAACTCGGTTCAACGTTCCGGACCGAAGACACGAGAACACGAAATTCGTACAGTTTTACACGATCTTCCAACGCAGACATAGCAGTGATTCAAACCAGGTACTGAGGAACACGCAGCCGTAGCGACCGGATACAGCAGGTTGCAAAACGACTTATCTGGATTGCCAAGTAACATTTTTACCTTTAACAACTTACGGTGGCAAGTGTTGCATAATCACGAAGCAAAAAACGAGACAAACTAGTTACTTACAAGTGTCTGAAACAATTTTATAAACCTTTTCGATAGATAACAGTGTCAGAAATTTTAAGTAGATCACAGCGTGTACACTGAACACATCTTGTAAACTAGCATTGATTTATGCGACACCCACATATTTAGCTTTTAACATTTTTTATATTCAGTTTTTCAAAAGAAAGTTAGCTCAGTACTGACCGTTGCTGACTGGCACATAATTAGATAAATTTTGAGGCTCGTAATGTTTTTTAAATAAACGGGTCGCAACCGACTCTGCTCACAGATTGACGCATTCAACAATTTCTTTTACTTACACCTCCTCCCTTTACAGAATTATATTAATTATAGAAATACTTGAGAGGTAAGTCACAACACAGAAAAAGTGTCTTAAGCATTTTGGTGTACTTAGATATTAAACTATGTTATTTGTGTGTAGTGCCCCCGCGGCAAGTTGAAGGTGTACTTCCGATTTGATGGATGATAAGCTGTAAGGGTCGAAAGCACTAATGTGAGGGAAACTTTTATATAGTGGTGTGCAACAACGTAATTTCTATTTGTGATTATACAAAATAACACAACTTTATTAATTAAATAGCAATATACTGTTGATATATAGAAGTTTATTACAATCAATAAAATTAAATAAAACAATGCTGAAATAAGCCTAAACTCTTAGGACTCATTGTACTGGAAGATACATTTTAAATAAATAAAGCGGTATTGTACATAACAGATAATACAAAAAATCTGCACACAGTTTTGGAGCATAGCATGTTCATCATGTGATCTTTTCAGTACGTACTATAAACGTTAATAGGTACACGTAATTTTTTTCTATTTCTCGGTTATAAAATTCTTTTCCTGTAAAATTTTAAGTATAATATTGAGAGCCTTTGAAGAGTTATTGATGTACTGTATACTGTTACCACGGTCCAACCGATCGTCGTGTTTTTCAATGGAAACAGAATAACTGACACCAGTGACGTCACTAATTCCAAACTGTAATTAGATGCAAACAGCCAAGAAAGCATTCTTATACAATAATTCAAGTTAAATTTGTCCAACAATAAATGTCACCTTATTACAGTTTTGCACTAATCAACACAGTAATTACAAAATCTTAATAAACCGCAACAGTCACTGCGAACAACATTTCTAAAATCGCCAGCAGTAACTAAATTGACCGCTTCAAAACTCACTATTAATACTCCGCGTGCCTTGCATTCTAATGATGTAGATGTAGATGCCTGGATAGCCGAGTAATGTCTGGAAGCAGCATTTTGCATGACGTAATTGGGCCGCGCATGATGATTTCCAAACGTCTGGAATACCTACGGACACTGCACAGCACACGTCACGTAGTCAGGGAGCAATGCGGTATTATGTATTTCCTCCGCGTACACATTTACCAGCGGCAGTTATTCAGCGGAATATAAAAAACTGAACGTAATAATTCACGAAGTTTTCCATTCTGTTATCACATCATTAAGCTTTAAACTCCTACTTATAAAAAAGTGAAAATTAAAATTTCTTACAAGTTTTAATTGTATTAGCTTAACTAATTTCTCACAACTTACTGATCTTTACTGAAAAATTATAAAGAAAATTTGTTTATTAGGGTAACAAAAACATACTAATACTATTTAAATCCAAATTTATATTTATATTCAATACAGTGGCCATCAGCATTAATACTTCTTCATATATACCACGTAAGATTAGCAGTACTTAACATAGGAGATAAAATGCAGACATTAGTAATGTAAGCACCATTTTTTTTAAATCCATAAAATCGAGACAAACAAATGAAAGACAGACGTTTCTGTAAAATGAATTACAAACAGAAAAATTTGTTCTTAAGAAATTGAGAAATGTAATTAAAACCTTTGCTTTAATTTTTAAACATAAAATTGTTTATACGACGTTTACTGAGTACTGTGTCTGTCATAGAAAACAAAGTAGCGATCCACCGACTGACTCAGATCTATAAAAACCAGAAACGAGTTTGTCCTTCTTTCTGTTTGCAGTTGAAGTAACCAATTAGGGGGACACATGTAAACAAACAAATTCGTTTGAGACAAACAGCGCCAGTCATGTCGTTTAAGCGCTTTATCCTCTGTTTGAAAAGTGAGGTAGACGAAATAAACACAAACAAATTTTAACATTCATATTATCGTTTACTTCGTGATCCCTTTCGTCTTTATTACCTCTACACTTTTTGCATTTTTATGCTTTGATTTAGCGGCAAAGATTATTTGTTAATTTTTGTTATCAACCTTTAACCACAATTACTAGCACTTTCTCTCTTTTGTATCAAATGATATTCGTGATAAGTGAATTAATTTTTTTAAGAAATTGTAAGTTATTAAACCAACATTATGTTATGAGGTGTAAAGTGTAAATTAAAGTTTCTTAACTGCTTAAATACTAACTTGGAGTCATCCTATTCAGTTAAACGGTTTTACATTTTATCATCATCATATTCATATTTGTTTTAATCAATGCCTTAATTTGACACAACTAATTCTCAACTTTTATCTCTTTCTAAAGTATACCTTCGACTGTGCGTTCATGCTTAGAATGTATAGGCCTATATCTTTTAAATATAAAAGTTTGAGGAAGAACATGGTTTGCATCATATATAAGTGTTTACAAACTTTCGTTACAATTATTCGTATTTAAACATAATTAATGCGGTCCAAGTCACTGTATGATAATTATAAGATAAGTTACATAATTATTCGTAGATTATTAACATTTTTACATTTGTATTGGTTTGTTTTACATTTTAGTTGTCAGTTATAAAGTTTTCCGAATACATAAAATTATTGTTAAAAGTACTTTAACACTATCAAAGTGATACATGTGATTAAAGATTGGGAGCTTAGGTGTGACATTTAGTTAAGAAAAATACTAATAACTTTTATTTCTAATAGAATGTTTCCTCAAATTGTACTCAACAATACCTCAAATAACGGTTACCTGTACATAACGTGAAAATATTGTAATACATATGTAATAAGTTGTTGATGATATAAGAGATTGTGAAGTATGAGACTTCGATGTAATCAAGCCCCACTGTTTGGGCTAGCCAATTTGTAATACAAATAAATAAGTTGTAATGTAATATGTTTAATTGGTGTTTAATTGGTGTGGCTCTCGTCGTCTTACTGGCCTGAAACACTTCCTTAAGTTTCCCAGCTGGTCTAGTCCCAATGGTAGCAAGACTGGTCGAGTAGCGTAATGTTGATAAAGAAATGTATGTTCAGCTTCACCGAAAGTTTCAAAACAAAAATTATTGTTTTGAAGAAAATTTTTTTAAAAAAATTATGTTTATAAAAAAATAATTAAAAAAAAAATTTTAATTTTATTAATTAATTAATTACAATCAATTAATTAATATAGGGCTGTGAAGTTTTAAAAGGTGTAATGCTCTTCTGAAAATTTTTATTAGAGTTTTGGTATACTTTAAATAAACTATCACCACTCATAAGACTGTCTTCAAACCAATCGATACATGTTTACCTTTTTATTTTTTAGGTTATCTTCACTTATAGGTGGTAAAGTCCTGATAGATTATTAATTATAATTATATTAATGATAACTAGTAATATTTATGAAATGAAGAACTATTTAGTGTTGAAGAATATTAATGTTTTATTAATTAATAGCAATTTGACTCTTATCGATTATTATCGACTCTCAGGATATCGAAAAAATTACAAAGTATATTATATACAAATTATACAGGGTTCTTTAAACAGCCAATTATTATCAAAGTCAGAGAAATCGGGCTAATATTTAAAAAGTATAACGTTACAATCAAATTAATAATTATTACTAAACACAAACATTGAATAATAATTTGAAAATAAAATAATTGTTTTCACCAAACAGCTGTGTTGAACTAGGAAAGGCATTGGAATTGTCAAAGAAAGATGGCTGCCGTCAAGTTGATCAAAATGTCGCTCGTTCCTGCTGCATTCCAAATAATGTATTTTCTGGCAATATTCCTGTTCTGGTGTCTGCAAATCTCTTGTTAAATGTTGTGTAGTGACTGGTGTAATGTTTCTGGGTTGTATTTAGTATATCTGTGTAATTATAAGTCAAAACACTTTTCCCAATTCCGACACTAATTTGGTTAAGGTATTATACAGTTTTCTGGTGTTTTGTGGTGTTTTTTCGGAGTAGATATGTATTGTTTAGTGTTAATTAGTGTTTCTTGATTGTTTTTGCCACAATGTATATGTTCTGGAAGGATTTTATAAGTCACTCTCGATTTCACAGTAACGTACTATTCGCCGCTTAACTTCACCGTTGTAAGATAGGTTAGATCGTCACAAAACTCTCGTTTATGTTAACCGTTCGAATACCAATAATCAACTAACTGTTTCCTTCAGTTTCAATTAAACTCTTAGCCCATATAATATTATTCTTAACATTGTTAAAATATATTTTCATATCCTGTGCACACTTTAATATTTCACTATATAAATACCTAAACTTGGGTTATTTATCAATTTTATTCACTAGATGTTATTTAAATTAATCTTTCAGTTCATTCAGCTTATTTTCAGATTAAATAATGCCGTTTTCTAGTGTTTTCTGTCCAAAAAATAGTAATTTTACTTTCAGTTTGGTATACTCTGAAAAGTCAAAACATCAAAATTTACTTCCTGTCATTATATAAATTCAGCCATTTTATCAGTTATATTTAATATTAATAATCCTATATTGTATTAAAGGGTTCATATTCCTTTATTTTCTGGTAATTAATTGAATTAGTTGTATTCTGAAACATTATTCAGGAATATATGACTCCCATGTCCAAATTTCTGAGTTTAGTCATTTTCATTTTTATTTATAATTCTGAATATATTTATTAAAATCTCTCTAAATGGTATGTGCAATTATATGGCGTGATCTCAAGTTTATTTTGTCTAAACCCCTTTTGTTTATTTGCTTTTAAATGAGTAATTTCTCTGTTTTGATGAAGTTTGGTTTCCATTCTTTTGGCCTATGATTTTTTAACAATTTTTCTTACAAAATATTTTACAAACAATATATGATGTGTGATACCCTCTCTGACTTTTACATATAGTATTATAAATTAAACATGTTTTCAAATTACACAAAAACAATTAGTATTGGTTACAATACAAATAATAGTTAAACAAAAAGAAAGAATATTTTTTTTTAAATAAACGGTTGTCTTCAAGTCAGACATTTTGCAACAAAATCCCCATTTCCAACATGGAAGCATGGTTTACAAAAAAGGTTTTTTACTAACTAACATCTTAATTACTCTCTACTATTTACAAGTGGTAACTATTTTTACAGTTCTGATGTTAGTTGTTTCAGACCCAAACAAATGGCCTTATATCTAAAACATTTTTTAAACATTCTTTTACTATATACATAAAAACCTTATATTTATATTCTTATTTCTAACTATTATTATAAGTAGGATTCTACAGTTTTTATACCGTCTTTTACCCATTGTCTTTGGGGAATTGTACCCTGTCATTAATAAATAAATAGTATGAATTGTTCAAAAAGTATTAAGAAATCTGTTTTTTCTTTTTTCATGTAAAACAAAAATGTTATTTTAAACCGATTCATGTCTCATGAACAACATATTGTCACAGTACACATTTCAAGTCATTGAAAAATGCATATTTCATTGCATTCAATGTTTGTGATTGCCAAGAATGAAACACAAGGTTCATTTTTTATAATACCCAAAACTATCACTGGTTCACTTTGCACTTATATATTATGTTAATGTTAAATGGTCGTATAGTCTTATTAACATAATAAATTAGTTAGCGTTTTTTCAATGGAGATTTGTTCCATGGGTACTATATTATTGTTTCATCTTAGTTCACAGGCAACTTTTACTTTATACACTTCCCTCTCTTAAATTTGTATACATGTGGTTTTCAATTCGTTATACTTTTATTTTTAAATATTTATTTTGGGGATATATAGGGATTTGGGTGTCTTTTATAAGAGCATGACATCTTCTTCAGGATGCTGCCTTCTTCTTCTTTCATCAGTCTTCTTTTCTCCTGCCTTCTGGGACTGGTATCTTCTCCATCTTCTTCTTGATGCCATCAGGTTTCTTGGGATCTTCTCCATCTTCTTCTTTATTTCAGACATACACAACCTGTATTGGTTGATCTTGGCTTATTTTAGGGTTTCTATTCTATTTATTCTCCCTCGTTGTGGGTTTGGTCATATTCAGTACTGCTTTGTTATTTACTTTTTTACCTTCCTGGGTTATACCTTGAAAACCTTTGGTTATGAGACTGGTCTTGGATGACTCATCACTAGTAACTCCTTTTATTTGAACTTGTATTTTCTTTATAATAATGATTTTTTCCACAGTTGCTATGAATTAATCTATTTATATTAAACTTAATGCTTTCTTCCAAATTTAAATATTATAACTTTATTATTCTAATGATCAATTGCCATTTAATATTATGCTTATAT
This sequence comes from Magicicada septendecula, assembly GCA_034769895.1. NCBI lineage: Eukaryota > Metazoa > Arthropoda > Insecta > Hemiptera > Cicadidae > Magicicada > Magicicada septendecula. The sequence continues at coordinate 423,551,693 of CM068371.1, forward strand.
CTGTCACGCTACAGATTGCTCTCCTCCAGAAGTAATTATTTCAGACATGTTTATGGATGAAATAATTTCTTATGATAATTTCATCATTTCTTATAATTCATTTTCTTCTCCATTTTTATATCGACTTTTTTATATATTAGAGTTTAATTAATTTTATATACATGGTTACTTGTTTTACTACTGATCCTTTTCGGATAGTTAGTGTCTTCTGAGATATATTATTATTGTAATACATTTTCTTTCTTTATCAACTTCGTGTTGTATCCTTGGGATATATATTCCCTAACATTCCCTATCACGTGGGCTGGGGCAGATCAGAGGGGCACTGTACGCTACTTCTCTGCTGGCCATACACCACTTCTATAAATTGAGTACAGAGGCATATCCATCCCTGCTCAAAAACATAATGCTGCTGGAATTATCTTCAGTCAGTCATCGAATAAATAAATAAAAAGTAGTCTCATTTTCGTCTAATAAAAATATCTTTGGATTCTCCACTTCGTAGTCTCTCAGATTATCTCACATTTTCTATCTTAATAAATCTTCATAATCATTATTATACTCATTACATATATATTTTTTCAAAACTCTTAACTTGTCTGATATATTTAATTTAATTATGGTTGAAAACCTTTCTGTTAATAATTCTGGTTACTGTTTACAATGTAACTCTCTTTCTTCTCCATCTGAATTCTCTTTATACTTTCTTCTGGTTACTCATAGTATTAGCATGGTCTTTATAAATAGTCTTTCGTATTCATTATTTGAATGGTCTTAATATATTATATTTAATTTTTTAACATTGTATCTTTACATTAGATATACTGGTTGTTATATTGATCATTTTATTTAAACATTTTGGTTCTTTCCTTTCTCTTAGAAAGTTATTAATCCACCTTCGCATTCATTAACATTAATTCATTTATATTATATTTCATGTGGTATTTCTTCTCTTTGCATTTCATATAGGTCTTATTATTATCATTTGTTCGAAATCATCTTCTCCATCTGTTTGGTATGAGTTGTTCTTCTTCGCTCTTAATTAACTGTTTTCATTATCGTTTCATAGGTAATTAGTCTCTTTGCTTCCAAATTTTTTCTTTTCTTGCATATTACACTCTTTTTTGTTATTCTTCTCTACTCCTTCAAATGCTATTGTGAATGTCTAGCATTTATTCTGGATTAAAGTTAATTCACTTTCCTGAATTAATCCCTTTATTTTCTTCTCAATTCAATTATAATTGACACATAATTATTTTTTGGAACTTGGTTAGTTTTAATGTAAAATTCAAACTATTCTTTTTATTTAATTGAAAAATATTTCTCATAAATCCTTGTAATATGTTGATCTTATCTTGTTTCAAAGTTCTGACGTTCTATCAACATTCAAATTCTGTTTAATTCATTTATTCCCAGAATTGTTTCATTCAGAATTGTTTATAGTAATGTGATCTTACTATTGTTTCTGAATGTTTCGGTATTTCTCCAAATTCAAATTCTTCTTAATTATTTACCATAAAGTTTTTCTCATAAACTTAGTTATAGTAAGTTGGTCTTACTTTATTTTTAAATTTTTTGTAAAATTAAGTTCAAAATTCTCTCTCTTTCTCTTTCTTCCATAAAGTTTTGTTCTAAATTATCAGGTTGTAGTAAGAAGTACTTACTCAATTTTAAATTTCTATAATTATATTTCAATTCAAAAGTCTTTCTTTTTCTTTCTTCCATAAAGTTTTTTTCTTCAAATTATTAGGTTGTAAGTTGTTCTTACATATTTTAGAATTTTTTTTTTTTTTAATAAAAATTCTAAATTCCTTTTTCTTATAATTCTCCAGAATGTTCTTTTCAAAATATTAGGTTGTAAGATGTACTTACATTATTTTAGGATTTTTTCAAATAAAAATTCTAAATTCCTTCTTCTTATAATTCTCCAAAATGTTCTTTTCAAAATATTAGGTTGTAAGATGTACTTACATTATTTTAGGATTTTTTCAAATAAAAATTCTAAATTCCTTCTTCTTATAATTCTCCAAAATGTTCTTCTCGAAATATTAGGTTGTAAGATGTACTTACATTATTTTAGGATTTTTTCAATAAAAATTCTAAATTCCTTCTTCTTATAATTCTCCAAAATGTTCTTCTCAAAATATTAGGTTGTAAGATGTACTTACATTATTTTAGGATTTTTTCAATAAAAATTCTAAATTCCTTCTTATAATTCTCCAAAATGTTCTTCTCAAAATATTAGGTTGTAAGATGTACTTACATTATTTTAGGATTTTTTCAATAAAAATTCTAAATTCCTTCTTCTTATAATTCTCCAAAATGTTCTTCTCGAAATATTAGGTTGTAAGATGTACTTACATTATTTTAGGATTTTTTCAATAAAAATTCTAAATTCCTTCTTCTTATAATTCTCCAAAATGTTCTTCTCAAAATATTAGGTTGTAAGATGTACTTACATTATTTTAGGATTTTTTCAATAAAATTCAAAATTCTAAATCTCACAACTCATTCTTCATAATATTTCTTCATAGAAGCTTGATTGTACACTCCTTTGATTTTTCCTGAAACGATTTCCTTCAACTCATATGTATTGTTATGCTTATCATTTACCACAACATATGGGCCAGTATATAGTAATAGTAGTTTTTTGGTTATGCCTTCTAAGGTGCTAGGCAGCTCTCTATTTTTTAGGAGGACTTTTTCACCCTCTTTATATGTTACAATTCGCCCTATTGCCTTCTGGTATTTGTCTTGCCGTTTTTCCTGATCTTCTGCTACCTTATTGTAAAACTTCAACTGGTTGAATTTCCTATTGTTGTTCGTTGGAAATTCAATGATTTGTTCAATGTCTCGGGGAGTCGGCTTCTCATACATGGCTGAGTACGGTGGAATTCCTATAGCTGGATGGTGGGCGTAATTTAGGAATGTTTCTGTCGCTGCTAGGTACTCTTGCCACTTTTTCTGTTGGTTGTGACAGTACGTGCGCAATATCCTACCCACTTCTCTTAGTACTCTCTCAGCCGGATTGCTACTTGGGTGGTAGACTGATGTCTTATACGTTTTGACCCCAAGTGCTAATAAAGTGTCTCTCCATCTCCTCCCCTTAAACTGTGTACCATGGTCGGTAATAATAGAAGATGGTCTACCGATCTCTGGGATATACAAATCAATAATCACCGCCAAAACCTTTGCTGTTGTTGCCCGATTAACCGGATATAGCTTTATATACTTGGTGTAGTGATCCATTATAATTACCAAGTATTTATATCTGTGCCGACCACCACTACGGGGAAATGGCCCGCAGATATCCAAAAACACTTTTTCCAGTTTTGCGTTGGAAGTTATCGGTATCATGATACCCTCTGTCTTTTCATTGTTTACTTTTGCACATTGGCAGATCTTACAGGACTTGATGTATGTTCTCACCTTGCGGTTGATATTCTTGATCTTACAATTTTCCTCTAGAGCCTGCATCACTTTTAACGCTCCCATGTGACCATACCTGACATGGTAATCGATGATGACCTCCTTTTCGATTTGGTGTGGGATTATCACCTTCCATGTCTCATCGTCTAAGGCGGTTTTTATGAATAGAATTCCCTTGTTAAGGTGGTAATATTTAGAAATGGTTTCATCATTGGCTTCCAAACGACTCACAATGTTTTTCAGCTTAGGATCAGACTGCTGATGGATTCGAATATTTATTAGCAAAGCTTGTAAATCGGCTCTGGTCGTGAATATGTTATAAATTTTGACTAAGCTCTCCTTTTCTCCCTCGAAAGTCTGATCTTCCAGATTTATACGTGACAACACATCCGCTACCACGTTCTTCTTTCCTGGAATGTATTCCCATTTCAGGTCATATTCTTGTAGGGCGAGTACCCACCTAGCCAATCGGCCGTGACTCAACTTGCACCTACGAAGGAACGAGATGGATTTATGATCAGTTCGTACCGTGACTTGATATCCGAGAATGTACGTCCGGAACTTGCTGCATGCGAACACCACGCTCAACAATTCCTTTTCTGTCACACTGTAGTTCTTTTCGCACTGGTTCAGTGTGCGACTAGCGAAGCTTATTACCAGATGTTGTCCCTCCTCATCTTCCTGGTATAATGTCGTTCCTAAGCTTAGGTCGCTAGCGTCACAGTTTAGAAAGAACGGTTTCTTAAAATCTGGGTGACGAAGTATGACACTCTCCAGAAACTTCTCTTTTATCAAGCGGAAAGTAATATCTTGATCTTCACCCCAAATCCATTTGTTCTTGGCAGATAACTGTGGTTGAAACTTGGCGGTCAACTCGGAATATCGGCTCTGAAACTTCCTGTAATAGTTACAGAGTCCGAGGAAAGATTGCAATTGTTTCCTGTTTCTTGGTTGCGGGAACCTCTGAATTGCCTCCACTTTTTCTGCTGATGGGGTAATACCTCGGTCGTCTAGGTTGAAGCCTAAGAATTGTACCTCGCGCGCTATGAACTTGGATTTCTCCAACTTCAGTGTTATGTTGTTCTGCGCTAGTTTGTTTAGTACAAATTCCACTCTGTAACAGTGCTCCTCCCAGGTTCCGGATGTAATTAGTAAATCTTCAACATAGACGGTGGTAAATTGGAGCGCTTCTGGTCCCAAAATCTGGTCCATGCATGCCACAAATATGGCGACAGAATTGACAAGTCCGAAAGGCAGTCTCTTGAACTGGTAATTGCGCCCTTCGAAAATGAACGCTACGTATTGGCGGCTTTGTGGATGCAGCTCTACCTGCCAATAACCACAGACCGTATCCCAGGTGCTAATAAATCTAGTACCATGAAAACGTTTTAAAATCTCTTCTATTTCACCGGGAGATGTCCTGTCATTCACAATTGTCTTGTTCAACTCACGCGCATCTAAACAGAGCCGGACTTGTCCGTCTTTCTTCGGAACAGCAATAATTGGACTAGTGTAAGGTGATTGACTAATCTCAATTATGTCGTTTTCTATCATCTTGTTTATCTCTGTTCTCACGGCTTCTTTGAGCGACTGCGCTATTGGATATGACCTCCGGTTAAACTCTACGTTTTCTTTAAAACGAAGTTGGCACTGGTAGTTTTTTACCTTCCCTGGTTCATCAGAAAACACCGCCTTGTATTTCTCATATATAGTGATTAGACGATCAGCCAGATGTGTTGGTATTTTCTTGTTATCGCTTCCGCACTGGAAATTCCGTATTTCTTGGATCTTAACTGACCATAAATCCTCTCCTCCATGATTGTATATTATGGGTTTATAAAGAGGGCTGTTTCTAATAACATTTATTTTACGAAGTTGTTGATGTATAGGGCTGGGAAGTATAGTTGTGCCTCCTACCAGATCTGCGGTCCATGTTACTCCGTCTGGGAAAAGTGATACTCTATTTAAATTAAGATCGATTACTGCCGAATATCTACGAAGAATATCGCAACCGACTAAGATGTCAAATGGTAATCCGGTGGCGATTAAAAATTCCATGTCTAAAGCTATATCACGGCTAACGACACTTAAGGAAACTTGCTTCCTAATGGTTTTATTCTGGCGACCAGTTGCACCTACCAACACAATGTTGTTGACTGGTAACATTGGCAAAGTTTTTCCACATGTACATTGTATCCTCTCCAACTCATTGGAGTTTATTATTGAAATATTAGCTCCTGTGTCTATCATTATTTTAGCGGGAACTCCTTCCACCTCCGCTGTTATATAAATTATCTCATTATTACTGTTGCTGAGACTCTTCTCGTTCTCTTCCAAAAGTTCAGTTCGTATGTCTTTCAGATAATGGTTACTTATGATAGTGATATTCTTATTATTGTTTGCTTGTGGCAAATCATCCTTTTCTAACCCAGGAAGTATAAGCAGTAACGGGTCATCGTTGTTGATTACTGCCTCCTCTCGTTTAAAGTATTTTGGTCAGTGTTTATGTTATTATTGACCGAGGCATCGTTCGGGAAACTCTGGTTTGTTTCCTGACGTTCTGTACCCTGGTTGATGTTTAACGCCCTGTTCTGTTGTCTGCCAAGATCTTCCAGGCTGGTACTTCGTCTTCCCTGTTCGTATCTTGGGCCGTCTCGTTCCGCACTCCTCCATCTTCGGTCGGCGCCGTGGAAGCTGCTCCTCCTCGGTTGATAATATCTCCTGGGTCCGCGATCTTCTGCTCTTATAAAATTTACCCTAGGGCGCGACACTCGGTTATTACTATTGCTATTATTGTTATTATTAAAATTGTTATTATAGTAATTTCGGTTAGGTGGGTAAGGTCTGTCACCATTATTGTTGGGATATGGATTTCTCTGACTGTATGGGACATTATTATTTTGTTGATAAAAATTGTTTCTATTGTTTGGGTAGGGGTTGTTATTCCTAACGCCGTTAAAATTACTGTTAAACTGGTTATTACGCGGCGGGTTGTTATGACCGTCGTAATTACTGGGCTGGTTCCGGTTACTTGTATGGTTATTGCCGTTATTGGGGTAGGTAGTCGGCCTTACTTCTGGTCTCTCATTTCTCTTTCTGCTCTGCCGATAATACTCTTCGTTCTCGTATCCCTCCAATAACTCGGTCATTCCTTGGATCGTCTTGATCTGGCTACCTCTCCGGGCCCTGATAATGTCCTCATCATAGTGATACGATATCTTGTTCACTAAACATTCTTCTGGGATTGCTGGCTCAAGGTGTTTTGCCATACACACCTTCCCCAAGAAATATGCCGTCATACTGCTACTTAATTGTGACCTGTATCTTCCATTACAAATATTGTCCCGGATCAAGTTCTGGGTGGTCTCAGACCAGTATTTTGTCTTAAACATTTTCCGGAACTGTTGGTAGTCGGAAATTTCACTCCGGTTGGCCATCCACCAATTATCTGTTATGTCTCGGAAAGACTCGTCGAATATCTCCCTGCTATGGCTCCATTGGGTAATTTTATGCTTGGTCAAATATTCTTCTACCCTAGCTAGGAACTCCATCGGCTTGCGTTTGTATTGCCGGAAGTTGAGCCACTCTCGGCTTTCGTTGACAGGCAATCCGGTGAATTGAGTCGGTCTGTTCCTTATTGCTTCCATCTCCTCTCGGCTTTGTCGCACCTGACCGGTGATACTGGCCACGGTCTCTTGTATATCGTTACATCGTTCTGTGACTTGGTCGCGTACTTTTCCGAATTCTTCTTGATTTTCCTTTCTCTGTTCTTCTACCTTCCTACGACTATGTTCTTCAATATTTGTGAACTTGATGTTCACCACTTCTTTAAACTCATGGACCTCCTTTTCGGTCTGGTTGCACTTTCCATCAATCTCTCGAATCTGTCGATTGACCATTATATTTTCTTCTTCCATCTTCTTATTCATCGCTTTTTTGTTAACGTTGATTTCTTTATTCAGTTCTTCTCGCAACAATTCCATCCTTTCGTCCAGTTTGTCCAAATTCTCCTGATTGACTTCTCTTAATTCTTCTCTCAGAATTTGATTGTCCTCTCTCAATTCTTCCAATTTCTCCCCCATCTTCTCTTCCAACTTCTTGTTATCTTCTTTCAACTCTTCCTTCAATTGTCGGTTGTTCTTCTCTATCTTCTTCCTGGTTTCATCGATTTTCTGATTAGTATTCTCAATTTTATTAATCAATTCTTCTTTAGTCGCCTTGAATTCTTCTTTGAACGATTGGTTGTCTTCCTTCAATTCTTCTAACTTCTTCCCCATCTCTTCTTCCATCTTCTTGTTGTCTTCCTTCAAATCTTTTATGTTCTGGTTCATCCCCGTCAACTCTTCTTTTGTGGATTGATTATCCTTCTTCAATTCTTCCATCTTCTCTTCCATCTTCTTGCTGTTTTCTTCCATCTTCTCTTCCATCTTCTTGTTCATCCCACTCAATTCTTCTTTTGTTTTTTCTATTTTATTTCCCAAATCTTCTTTTAAAGACTGGTTGTCTCCCTTCAACTCTTCCATGTTCTTGTTCATCCCACTCAATTCTTCTCTTGTGGATTTGATATCTTCTTTCAAAGACTGGCTATCTTCTTTCCTTTCCTTATTACTTTCGTCTATCTTCTTGTCCATTTTCTTACTCAAGTCTTCCTTCAATTCCTTACTTGTGGATTCCATTTTTTCCATCATCATCCTGAACATTTGTTGTGTTGTCATGTTCTCTGTTTCCTTCTCCGGCACATTGATTTCCACTGTTTGTGTAGGTATCTCCGGTTGTTCAGTTTGTTTGGACAACACCGGTGGTAATACCTCTTCCGCCTCTACTGGCGTCGCCTCCTTGTTGTCCATGTCAACTTCTATTTCTTTCTCGGCCTCCGCCGCCCGTTTCTTAGATGTTGCACGTCGTTGCATTTTCCCTTGAAATTCTCTGGCTTTGTAGCTGTTGCCTAGCTCCAACTAGTGATTGGGCAGAATGTATTGGCCTTCCAATCGCTAATTAAAGCCCCTAAAGTTGTGCGCCAATTTGTAATACATATGTAATAAGTTGTTGATGATATAAGAGATTGTGAAGTATGAGACTTCGATGTAATCAAGCCCCACGTTGGGCGCCAATTTGTAATACATATGTAATAAGTTGTTGATGATATAAGAGATTGTGAAGTATGAGACTTCGATGTAATCAAGCCCCACTGTTTGGGCTAGCCAATTTGTAATACAAATAAATAAGTTGTAATGTAATATGTTTAATTGGTGTTTAATTGGTGTGGCTCTCGTCGTCTTACTGGCCTGAAACACTTCCTTAAGTTTCCCAGCTGGTCTAGTCCCAATGGTAGCAAGACTGGTCGAGTAGCGTAATGTTGATAAAGAAATGTATGTTCAGCTTCACCGAAAGTTTCAAAACAAAAATTATTGTTTTGAAGAAAATTTTTTTAAAAAAATTATGTTTATAAAAAAAATAATTAAAAAAAAATTTTTAATTTTATTAATTAATTAATTACATTCAATTAATTAATATAGGGCTGTGAAGTTTTAAAAGGTGTAATGCTCTTCTGAAAATTTTTATTAGAGTTTTGGTATACTTTAAATAAACTATCACCACTCATAAGACTGTCTTCAAACCAATCGATACATGTTTACCTTTTTATTTTTTAGGTTATCTTCACTTATAGGTGGTAAAGTCCTGATAGATTATTAATTATAATTATATTAATGATAACTAGTAATATTTATGAAATGAAGAACTATTTAGTGTTGAAGAATATTAATGTTTTATTAATTAATAGCAATTTGACTCTTATCGATTATTATCGACTCTCAGGATATCGAAAAAATTACAAAGTATATTATATACAAATTATACAGGGTTCTTTAAACAGCCAATTATTATCAAAGTCAGAGAAATCGGGCTAATATTTAAAAAGTATAACGTTACAATCAAATTAATAATTATTACTAAACACAAACATTGAATAATAATTTGAAAATAAAATAATTGTTTTCACCAAACAGCTGTGTTGAACTAGGAAAGGCATTGGAATTGTCAAAGAAAGATGGCTGCCGTCAAGTTGATTAAAATGTCGCTCGTTCCTGCTGCATTCCAAATAATGTATTTTCTGGCAATATTCCTGTTCTGGTGTCTGCAAATCTCTTGTTAAATGTTGTGTAGTGACTGGTGTAATGTTTCTGGGTTGTATTTAGTATATCTGTGTAATTATAAGTCAAAACACTTTTCCCAATTCCGACACTAATTTGGTTAAGGTATTATACAGTTTTCTGGTGTTTTGTGGTGTTTTTTCGGAGTAGATATGTATTGTTTAGTGTTAATTAGTGTTTCTTGATTGTTTTTGCCACAATGTATATGTTCTGGAAGGATTTTATAAGTCACTCTCGATTTCACAGTAACGTACTATTCGCCGCTTAACTTCACCGTTGTAAGATAGGTTAGATCGTCACAAAACTCTCGTTTATGTTAACCGTTCGAATACCAACAATCAACTAACTGTTTCCTTCAGTTTCAATTAAACTCTTAGCCCATATAATATTATTCTTAACATTGTTCAAATATATTTTCATATCCTGTGCACACTTTAATATTTCACTATATAAATACCTAAACTTGGGTTATTTATCAATTTTATTCACTAGATGTTATTTAAATTAATCTTTCAGTTCATTCAGCTTATTTTCAGATTAAATAATGCCGTTTTCTAGTGTTTTCTGTCCAAAAAATAGTAATTTTACTTTCAGTTTGGTATACTCTGAAAAGTCAAAACATCAAAATTTACTTCCTGTCATTATATAAATTCAGCCATTTTTTCAGTTATATTTAATATTAATAATCCTATATTGTATTAAAGGGTTCATATTCCTTTATTTTCTGGTAATTAATTGAATTAGTTGTATTCTGAAACATTATTCAGGAATATATGACTCCCATGTCCAAATTTCTGAGTTTAGTCATTTTCATTTTTATTTATAATTCTGAATATATTTATTAAAATCTCTCTAAATGGTATGTGCAATTATATGGCATGATCTCAAGTTTATTTTGTCTAAACCCCTTTTGTTTATTTGCTTTTAAATGAGTAATTTCTCTGTTTTGATGAAGTTTGGTTTCCATTCTTTTGGCCTATGATTTTTTAACAATTTTTCTTACAAAATATTTTACAAACAATATATGATGTGTGATACCCTCTCTGACTTTTACATATAGTATTATAAATTAAACATGTTTTCAAATTACACAAAAACAATTAGTATTGGTTACAATACAAATAATAGTTAAACAAACAGAAAGAATATTTTTTTTTAAATAAATGGTTGTCTTCAAGTCAGACATTTTGCAACAAAATCCCCATTTCCAACATGGAAACATGGTTTACAAAAAAGGTTTTTTACTAACTAACATCTTAATTACTCTCTACTATTTACAAGTGGTAACTATTTTTACAGTTCTGATGTTAGTTGTTTCAGACCCAAACAAATGGCCTTATATCTAAAACATTTTTTAAACATTCTTTTACTATATACATAAAAACCTTATATTTATATTCTTATTTCTAACTATTATTATAAGTAGGATTCTACAGTTTTTATACCGTCTTTTACCCATTGTCTTTGGGGAATTGTACCCTGTCATTAATAAATAAATAGTATGAATTGTTCAAAAAGTATTAAGAAATCTGTTTTTTCTTTTTTCATGTAAAACAAAAATGTTATTTTAAACCGATTCATGTCTCATGAACAACATATTGTCACAGTACACATTTCAAGTCATTGAAAAATGCATATTTCATTGCATTCAATGTTTGTGATTGCCAAGAATGAAACACAAGGTTCATTTTTTATAATACCCAAAACTATCACTGGTTCACTTTGCACTTATATATTATGTTAATGTTAAATGGTCGTATAGTCTTATTAACATAATAAATTAGTTAGCGTTTTTTCAATGGAGATTTGTTCCATGGGTACTATATTATTGTTTCATCTTAGTTCACAGGCAACTTTTACTTTATACACTTCCCTCTCTTAAATTTGTATACATGTGGTTTTCAATTCGTTATACTTTTATTTTTAAATATTTATTTTGGGGATATATAGGGATTTGGGTGTCTTTTATAAGAGCATGACATCTTCTTCAGGATGCTGCCTTCTTCTTCTTTCATCAGTCTTCTTTTCTCCTGCCTTCTGGGACTGGTATCTTCTCCATCTTCTTCTTGATGCCATCAGGTTTCTTGGGATCTTCTCCATCTTCTTCTTTATTTCAGACATACACAACCTGTATTGGTTGATCTTGGCTTATTTTAGGGTTTCTATTCTATTTATTCTCCCTCGTTGTGGGTTTGGTCATATTCAGTACTGCTTTGTTATTTACTTTTTTACCTTCCTGGGTTATACCTTGAAAACCTTTGGTTATGAGACTGGTCTTGGATGACTCATCACTAGTAACTCCTTTTATTTGAACTTGTATTTTCTTTATAATAATGATTTCTTTCCACAGTTGCTATGAATTAATCTATTTATATTAAACTTAATGCTTTCTTCCAAATTTAAATATTATAACTTTATTATTCTAATGATCAATTGCCATTCAATATTATGCTTATATCTGTCACGCTACAATATATATTTCTGAATCATAAAGTTTGGATAGTCTTTTTAAATATTAAATTATAAAATTTGTAAATTGGTTTTACTTCAGTCGAATTCAAAACAATTTGAATTCAGTATGTGTTGTCAGTAGTTTCGCATTTGTTCCACAATACTTCTGTGATTAATAATGATCCAGTCATACATGATGGATATAGTTACAAACAATGGAAAATACGAACATAACACATTGGTGGGGACTGGTGAAGTTGAATATCAACTGTAATGTAATGTTGTATTATCTCAAAAACAAGATATATCTAAAATATAAATTATGAGGCGGCTAGCACAATGTATTTTTTTAAAAAGTCATTACTATTTTCATGTCGACAACATAAAATTGTTCCAACTAGGCTGCATTTTTTTGTCGTTGAATTACCAATTACACGACTGTTATTACACAAATGATTTCACCAAGAAGTTAGATATAATACTTTTAGAAATTTAAGATTATATGTTTTATTGTCGTTAAAATAAAGTAATATCTAATTAGGTCAGAATAAATAAAACTAATCAAGGAAGATTTTACATGATAAAACGTTTTTACATTTTATTTAAATTTACATTAAAAAACAAATTTATTTGACAAAAGGTAACAATTAAAATTTTTGATGAATGTGTTCGTCTGGTGTTTACATACGGTGCACAAACCTTATCAAGAAATATATATTAAAATGTTTCTATATATCATAAATACTACATAACTCTTTCCGTGTCAGGAAAAGTAATAATTGAGTCATGTAAAAAAAGAATATTTAGCACAGCAATTATGTAGCAAGAATAATTGCTGATATAAGAAAGTATGTAGCAATACTTAAATAAAGGATTATAACCGGTCCCTTTGGAAAGCAAAGATAGTACACAGGCGTCTTTTTATGGGAAAAGAGAACAAGGTAGGGGTAGACGACAGCACTGTTGGGGAGACGAAGTAACGCAAACGGTTGGATAAAAGACTGGTAACGAAAAGAGCACCGTAAAAGAGGATAGAACAAGTCTACACGTATAGGTATTCTGAAGAAGGAAGAAAACGAAAAGAAGAAGAAGAAAACATGAAAAGCAAAAAAATAAAAACAAGAAGAGAAGAAACAGAATAAAAGAAATATATTAAGCCGGTAGCAAATAATATGTTGTCTTCGCCTAAACTATCGATCACTAAAATCATTCAATGCAAATTTTATGATTTTAAAACAATGCAAATTGTTCACGTCCAGTACTGTGGGCCTGACGTGAACAACCTATGTTCAGGATTTCTGTAAATTCCACTAATGATGGCAGCCATTGGAGCTGTTGAAACGTTTGGTTTGTCAATAAACCATAGACCACGGCCAAACAGCCCGGAAAACTCGTCTTATATAAATGAGGATAATGTTAAAACATTGTAACTAAATTTTCTCACATCAAAATATGGACAAATTTTTATATATAGGCCTATATTTTATTAAAATATATGCCTGACTACTGACAAGAAACATGTTTTTAATTGTCAATACTGTTAATATAGCGAATAACATAAACCAGAATTTTAAGTTAGGCTAGGTTAGGTTACATTAGATTCTAACAGCTGGTTGCTTCCTAACAGCAAAAAATCATCCGCTAAGTTAATCAACGGTCGATATTAACCCTTGTTTGTTTCAACACATTATTTTTCATTAAATTTCTAACTTAAGCGCAAACAAGTACGCATACGTTGCCGCATAGAGAATGTGAACTTACAAACGTTGTGTAAAGAGTAAAATTTTGCTTCCATTTGTAACATGACGGTTAATAACAAAAAACGCTTGCTCACAGAATTATCACGTTTAAACAACTATTTTAAATAATACGCTTTACGTGAATGAATATATTATCGCATTACACGCACACCTAACACATTGTTGCAGAATATGTGAATTAGTCTGGAACGGAGAGAAAACATATGTGCTCAGCGATGATTACATTAAATTCATCGTATTATAATTTTTCTGTTTGTGTGTACCCGCGCGTCTATGTGTGGGTGTGCGCTCTTTAGTATTGTAGCATTGACGACAGACTACGTTGTGAAAGCATTTGTTAGTAACGATTTACCACGAATCCATTAACACGTTTGACAAGGCAACAAGAAAAGACAGTTTCTACCTCATTAAATTTGTAATTTAGACCTACCAACTAACCGTAAACTAATGTGCAGAAAAATAAGAAGAAGACCACGGAAAGCATGAAAGTAGAGATTTGAAAAATGTTGGCGTGAGATGCCGGAGAAGGTTATGTAATGTTGGCGTGAGATGCCGGAGAAGGTTATGTAATGTTGGCGTGAGATGCCGGAGAAGGTTATGTGATGTTGGCGTGAGATGCCGGAGAAGGTTATGTAATATTGGCGTGAGATGCCGGAGAAGGTTAAGTGATGTTGCCGTGAGATGCCGGAGAAGGTTATGTGATGTTGGAGTGAGATGCCGGAGAAGGTTATGTGATGTTGGCGTGAGATGCCGGAGAAGGTTATGTGATGTTGGCGTGAGATGCTGGAGAAGGTTATGTAATATTGGCGTGAGATGCCGGAGAAGGTTATGAGGTTATGTGATGTTGGCGTGAGATGCCGGAGAAGGTTATGTGATGTTGGCGTGAGATGCCGAAGAAAGTTATGTGATGTTGGCGTGAGATGCCGAAGAAAGTTATGTGATGTTGGCGTGAGATGCCGGAGAAGGTTATGTGATATTGGCGTGAGATGCCGGAGAAGGTTACGTGATGTTGCCGTGAGATGCCGGAGAAGGTTATGTGATGTGGAATGAGATGCCGGAGAAGGTTATGTGATGTTGCCGTGAGATGCCGGAGAAGGTTATGTGATGTTGGCGTGAGATGCTGGAGAAGGTTATGTAATATTGGCGTGAGATGCCGGAGAAGGTTATGTGATGTTGGCGTGAGATTCCGGAGAAAGTTATGTGATGTTGGCGTGAGATGCCG
The DNA here is from genome assembly GCA_034769895.1 of Magicicada septendecula. Taxonomy (NCBI): domain Eukaryota; kingdom Metazoa; phylum Arthropoda; class Insecta; order Hemiptera; family Cicadidae; genus Magicicada; species Magicicada septendecula. The sequence goes on from CM068371.1 coordinate 423,566,707, forward strand.
GAGAATGTTATGTGATGTTGGCGTGAGATGCCGGAGAAGTTTATGTGATGTTGCCGTGAGATGCCGGAGAATGTTATGTGATGTTGGCGTGAGATGCCGGAGAAGGGTATGTAATGTTGGCGTGAGATGCCGGAGAAGGGTATGAGATGTTGGCGTGAGATGCCGGAGAAGGTTATGTAATGTTGGCGTGAGATGCCGGAGAAGGTTATGTAATGTTGGCGTGAGATGCCGGAGAAAGTTACGTAATGTTGGCGTGAGATGCCGGAGAAGTTTATGTAATGTTGGCTTGAGATGCCGGAGAAGGTTATGTAATGTTGGCGTGAGATGCCGGAGAACGTTATGTGATGTTGGCGGGAGATGCCGGAGAAGGTTATGTGATATTGGCGTGAGATGCCGGAGAAGGTTATGTGATGTTGGCGTGAGATGCCGGATAAGGTTATGTAATGCTGGCGTGAGATGCCGGAGAAGTTTATGTAATGAGAGAAGAAATGTAGGTAACTCGTTGAAAGCGGCAAAACCCACACTGTTTCAAGCCGACAAAAGAAGACCAGAATTGGAGCAATCAGAAATAAACAGTCTGAGTGCCAGACATGTTTCAGCCTTCTTTAAAATACAGCCGCATGTAGTGATATATAAGGCCAATGTAATTCCTCTACTATTTTAGATGGAATTTGATTATTTCAGTGCAGTGGAAAAAATTTGTCTTGTCTTCTATGTCTTGGTTTCAGATTATTTCTAATTATTACTCTAAGTTCATTTCTAATTCACGTTACATGCGTAAAGCATTTGTTTATTTTTGTTTAAAGGTTACAATAAAAATTATTACGTGTTATTTATTTTGTTTTAATATGCCAAGGCGTCTATTTGTTGTCGTTATCATTATTAACGACTGTATTATTTCAAACATTTGCTTTCTGGTACAATACTTTACTGATGAGTTACAGTTAGTAGTGTAACTAATTATGTAGTGTAGTAAACAATGTATTTATAATGATGAATTAAATTTGTTTTCACGTTTTTGCACACAAAAATGTCCTGAAGTTTGGCCAAGAGAAGATAAAGCTTTGCATGGCTAAAATGACAGGGTCTACCAACCGTTCGATTAAACAAGTGGCATTGGCCGAAGAAAAGTCAACAGGTCCGGTCAAGAGGAACCCTCCCTATTGCAAGCGGAAATGGAGGAAGAACTAGCAGAGGAAGTACAAATAAGTGTAACGACAAAAGAATTGATGGGAAAGCCAACTATGGATGTCGAGACAAAACTCTTGCTTGTTCCTGAGCTGATAGAAGCGCCCGAGGGAAAAGTGGCTGAAGATGAGTTTACGCAAGATGTTGTTGACGAGAACCAAACAGACTTGGATCAGCCACTGGTGTTTAGGTCATCAGTACATGACGTAACTGGAGTGGTTTCAGAAAAACTAGTGGTTGAGCGGAAGACTGGCATTCCTGGGAACTTAATGTTCGGAGGACACGAGACTGAATTCGAAGAGCCAAAGAACTATTCCTCGCAATTAGAAAACCAACTGCGAGAAATGAATCGCTTGATAAGAGGACGGCTGAAGATTGCCAGTGATAAAATGAAAACTCGGTATGACATTCGCAGCAATAGTGTGGGTTTTCAAGAAGAAGATCAGGTCTGGTTGTTCAACCCACAACGCCGTCGTGGTCGTTCACCTAAACTTCAGACTAACTGGGAAGGACCCTACACTGTGAAGAAAAGAATCAACGATGTTGTCTATCGTATTCAATAGGAAGGACAGCGGAATTTCAAGGTCGTCCACCTAGATCGCCTGCTGACCAAGTATTACTTCAGAGACGGTTTGCCAGTTTGGGACGATCAGGCTTAGGGAGGGGGCAGTGTTACGTAATGCAGAAAAAGTGTTATGTCATTACGGAACGTTTTGGTACATTGGAGAACGATCCCGTAGCTGTAATGCATACGTGACATTTGACATATGAGGCAGCATTACGTAATGCGGCACGTCTCGTGCGTTCTGGAAGGATCTCAATTAGCCCAGGGGTGCGTGTTTCCGCGAAGGTCGCGCTGAAGTGTCCTCTAGAATTTTCGATGGCTTGTTAAGGACGCATGTTATGGAACACTGTAGACTATAAATAGCCCATACCTGTTGCTTAGTTTTTAGTCATTATCGGGCGATTACAAGTGATGTTACTCTGTGCGTTAAAGTGGTTATTAGTAAAGTGTTGTGTTTTATAATCGCGCTGTATAATTGTAATACAATTGTGTTTTATGTTAGTAGACATTTTATTGCGTGTGAAAAATTTTTATTTGATTTATTGTATGAGACTGTGTTATTAATTATGAACTGTTTAACTGTAGAAATGAAAGCTGGTGATTAGTGATTTAATTGGTGTCTTGTATTTTGTTGTTTCCCATTGTACCTACAACGATCAAGTAGATCGTCGTAACTATATTTAATACGGTATTTTGTAATCAGTCTTTTGGTTCCTTAAATAGTTTGAATCATAAAAGAATGTAATCACTACGCTAAGATATTTTATGGGATATTAAGGTGCTACATTATAAAAAGAAAACGCTTTATCGTTAGATATGTTTTATTTTTATTTTCCTTGTAGGAATAACTGCTTTGAACCAGTTTGCAAACTGAATAAAAGTTCTGTATTATCTCAGTATCTTAGTACTGTGTTATCTTAGTATATCGTCCAGTTATAAAGAAAAATTATGTTGTTTAATATTACTTCTGTTGAACAAAAGTACACAAAACTAGCTTCTGAAACCACGCAGATATTGAAATTTGGTGCAGAGTTTCAAAGCATTATAGTGGTAGTTGTAAGTAACTGCACTACCAAATGCCAATTAACAAAATAGTTATGTTTAATTAAATTTACATCACCGTGCTTTACGTTTAGTAACAGAACTGTTATATTTGCTTTGTTTTATGTATCAGATTCTAGACGAAATGTTTGTTTGATTCCGCATAGTAAGTTTGTAACTTGATGATTGGACAAGCTACTACACAAGACAAAAAATAAATAGAAAAAAGAATACTGACGGTGAGTGTTACAGTGGAAAAGAACAGGAGAAAATAAGGAATAGATTAAGTATGGTAAAAATTGTCAATACGTACGCGATTGAACTGGATTTGCGTAAAAGATACAACAATTAATACAAGTATTTACCTATTAAACAAAATGTTGTTACATTTATTTTTTCCTCTCTTTGTTTACTTTGTTTTTCTATTTATTTTTATATGTAAGAATGAATGATAACACATGTTTATATTTGTCATCCTCACCAAACGAAGGTGTTCTTGTTGTCCTCATAAGTTTTAAAACTGATTGTATAAATGTCAGAGACAAAACAAATATCACGATGATTATTATAGATTTTTACATTCTCTAATTTGAACGCCACATTAATAAAGAATCATTAAAACAACTTTCATTAATAGCAACCACAACTTTTATTTACACTTATGTGACAAACCGTTAGAAATACAGAAGTTATCCAATGCACTATGAATAATTATAGGGTACAGCAAAAGAAAGAGAGAGAAAAAAGATTTCCAAGAAAGAGAGAAAAATAGTAAGAGAGAGAGAGAGAGAGGGAATTGAGAAATTTGTGATGTGAGATGGAGAAAAATGGGGAGAGTATATAGATTCAGAGAATGACTAATGAGGACAATGGAACACAATAAGGTCAACAGTACAATGGAGAACAGAATATTTTTAGATACAATCCTGAAGAGGAGAAGAACAGAAGACATTTTATGCCGCCTAGAAGAGTGAAGAGAAGAAGAGAAGAGAAGAGTACCGCCTAGGGCCTCGCTCTTACAAAGGGCCTCTAAACTGTGACACTTTTAATGCATAGAATTCCTTTTATCGAGAGTAAAATTAACTTAATACAAGTTCGCTGTCTGGAACTTCATGAAAAATAATTGTTCACTGTGAATTGTGAAAAATATCCGGGCTGTTTGGCCGTGGTCCATGGTTAAAAACAAAACCAAACGTTTCGGCAGCACCACTGGCTGCCATCATCAGTGGAATAAGATTTCTGCACTTAAGGTGTCTACGTGCAGGCCCACAGTACTGTGGTATAGACTAAAGCTGTCCTGCCATGCTACCTGTACATATAAATTCGGCAAAGTCCCACGTACAGGTAAAAATGACACCATCAACCAATCACAACAGAGATGGTATATGATTGTTCACTGTATTGTAAAATTTTTATAGTCAAATACGGTTTTCAGCCGGTATTTTAATAGTTAGTACATACATTTAATACCTTTCATGTTTTCACTTTCTTTGTTAAAACATTGATCAAATTAACACGTTTATTAAATTGTATTAATTAATTATACCTTCTCCATTTCAATATTTACGGGAATTCTCAAAAAATGTTGACTGGTGCCTCAGAAAACCCAGAGACGCTACTTTATCAGAGGAAAGGGGAAAGAGGGAAGAGAATATTTTCTATTGTTCTTGATTGCACTGTGGAAAAAACTGGAAAGAAGAAGGAATAGATTAAGTACAGTATTATACATTTATATAATAAACGGGCGCCTAGTGCTATTTCTGATAACACTTTGCAGCCTGTAAATGCACCGTAATCGCTGTAAAACAATTCCTTACTTAAGAGCAATCAAAGTAATTTGAAATGTTATTGAAGACCAAAAACAACTGACTAATTACATGTTTCTTAATACGTTCACCAGTTCCCACGACATAGTTGTTCAATACTGATTCGTCCGTTATATTCTATAATGCGCTGCACTATTTATTTTTTGTTGTTTACACCACATTGTGATATGTGATACATGAAGAATTCAAGAGCATGTACCATATATTACGTTATAGTAAGCGTTATCGTAATAATATATTTTTATAATACATGTAAATACATCAGTAATATGTTTATGGTTGGTGCCTAAAGCCGTAACTAATTTAGCACCGAGTAAAATATTGTTTTCGTGAAAACGTCAATGTGCTGTTTTACTAATTAAAGTTAGTGCCATAAACAATATAAGCTGATGGTTGTCTCCGCGACGCTAGAAGATAAATTACTCTGATAAGAACGTTTGCTGCAGAACTTTGTATTTACGATCACTTTCAAAAGCTGTCTTAAAAGTTTTAACAATTCCGTTTACGATGAAGACTAGTTTCAAAACAAATCAATACTTCGCTGAATATTTCAAAGGACTCTTGTTTCAGTCTGTTCTCGCCTCATCTTATTAAATTATTTACCTCGATGTCTTATTTTACATAATAAAAGAAAAACTTTTTTAGTCAAAATTTTCTTGTCAAAAAAAATTGTTGTTAAATTCGTTTCCATTATTATTTTTATTTAACGATATTTTTAATTATAATGATTAAAGTTTGTGAGCTCTACATAATTATGTACAGTCAATATCTATAATCACCTTTTCTATGTTAGTATAGTCACTTATAACTGCACGAACCATAGTTACTGTTGGTATAAAACATTTTAAAATTAGCTAACTGAAATTAGTTCTGCGTGTTTCCATTCACGAGGGATGGAATTATTTGTAAATGTAAGTAATGGAATTTGTAAATAACTATGTGCAATATATTCGAAAATATTTGCCGAATTGTTGTCTCCCCTTGACTTAAATATTTGACTCTAATATTTGACAAACTAATATCCTACCATTATAGCGACCTAAAACATACTTTACGACTGTCTCATGGATCGTCGTGTTAAAGAGTGGAAACAGAATAACAGACACCGATGAAGTCACTAATTAGAAACTTTAATTAGACAGTTAGAAATCAACAAAGTTACTCTTATACAATAATTCAAATTAAATTTGTCTAACACACAACAATAAATATCACTTTTTTATAATTTTTCACTAATTAACACAATAATCACTTTCTACTAATCTCCAAGTCGTAATAATGTACCCTGCGAACCTCACTCTAATATCGTTGTTTATAACTAAACTGGGCCGCTTCAAATTCCATATGGCCGCCTTGCATTGTAGTGACATAGTGGGCCTGAATGCCGGCGGAATAGTCGAGTAACATCTGGAAGGAGCAGCGTTACGTAATTCCACCGCGTAAATATAGGCCTACATGCCAAGCGTCGCGTAGTCACTCAGCATGCAATACTACAGTATCTATTCCTCAGAGTAGCAACACGATATAACTGTAGCCGCTATGATATACTGGAGTTTTACACGTTATCATTTAATCCCTGATCAAACTTGCAAATGGTCAAATATTTCAAAAAAAATATTTCTTCAGTTTTCATAAAACCAGAGAACCCGCTTAAAGATTCGAAAAAACTTGTTACTATTATTTTTTTTTTTACAAGTCCTCTAACCTCACGCACTTCTAGTATTTTCGATAAAAAACTACCCTTACGAGTACCATTGGGATAAAGGGGAAGACCATGTTTACCGAATAAAAACAATAGACTTTTATATTATGTGGAAAAGGAGTATAAAAAAGAGAAGAAGAAGAAGAAGAAGAAGAAGAAGAAGAAGAAGAAGAAGAAGAAGAAGAAGAAGAAGAAGAAGAAGAAGAAGAAGAAGAACTACAAATTGAAATAGGTGAAGAGAAGGAGAAGACATTTAGGCGCAATGTTATCTTTCACTCATCAAGCCCTCAAAATTTAAAACCCTTCCTGTAAAATCTATAGTTTTATATGTAACGACTGAATTATTTTAGGATACAATTACGCCTTTTGGAAAGACATATACCTGTTTTAGTTTAATACAAACTGTGCAGGGGTTTGAATTTTCCCGGCGCGGTTTGAAAGCGATCAGTGCCCCCAACGCGAGTAGCAGCTATGCTCGCTACAGCTAACCCGATTATTAAGATGTGATTGCCAAGGCCGGCAACGCAATCTAGCAGGCCTAGTGAACAGTATCAGCTGTTCGTTGTACGATTAGTAAGCAGCTTACCAAAGGTTATGATCAGAAAATCGGAACAGGTCGCTTTTATGCCGGATAGTGGGACCGACTAATCCAGGCATCATTCTCATTCCTTCGCCAACCTTCCAGGAGAGTGCTCAATGCTCTGACGGCCCAGGATTAAGTACTTCGTAGTGTTTGTGTAAGTGTGTGTGGGGCCCAGACGTCTGTAAAGCCTATTTTATTGTAAAATTGATGTACACGTTACTTCCGGTCTGGAAAGACGTGGTGACATTGTATTTAATTGTCTTTTGATAAAGTTAAAAGTAAAAGATTAAAAGTAATGACTATAACTGGATAAAATAAACCATACTAAATTAATAAGAGCAAATAAAATGTTAAAAATTGTCACAGTGAGTGTGGTGTCTGTGTTCCGAGGCGAGAGAGTGTATGGGGTGGGTGTATTGACTGACGGCTAATCTCCAAATAAAAATGTAATAGGGTCACCGCACCAGCCGGGAGAAAGGACAAGCAGAGGTAGTAACATCAACACCGGTCACTATCCGCAGAGCAGTGCACCAGGATGCCCCCCTAAGCCGTCAAGCCCAGAAATCTCATCCTACAGAACACCGAAAGACCCACATCTGCTCGGAATGGAGACTCGCTGGAGATTCACTACACTCTAAGGACCGTCTGCAGCACTCATGGCACACTGGTCAATATTGTAACCTTTGAGTTCTTCAACAAAAGTACAGGTGGGAGCGTTCTACTTATTATCCGTCAGTCAACAACAACTCAATAGACTGTCCCCCTGGTGTTCACGTTAAACATCTTGTTAAGAGCTCATAATAACTCAGATCAAGAACTCTAGCTGTTTAAAAAACTTGTAACTGAATATTTTTTAATACCGTAAATTAATGCTCTTAAAGAAAATGGTACATGATTATAACAGTGTGTCACATGTTACCACTAATAAAAATTGTTACTTGTTACAAGAGTGTTGATTGCAAATCCTGTCACTCTGTTTCGGCTCCAGCACACTTTTCGCTTCCTCTAGGCCAAGTAGCCTAGTTTTTAAATTTTGCGTAACGGCCTAAGTGGCCGTCACAAAACGACGCACCATTTTTTTATGTGGCTGATTTATTCCACCATGCCAAACCTTAGCTCAGCCGTGCATACTAATTATTATTGTAAACTGTAGTATATATGAAAATATCACCTTAGCAAATACGAAAATCAGTTTGAAGAAAGAAACATTTCTGAGAGCCACACACATTAAAACGAGTCTAATAAATAGCTTATGCATCTACTAAAAATTGATAAACAAGTTACTACATTGTTTTCTGGATTTATAAAATAAATTTTAATTAATTTAAGTTAAAGTTAAATTAATATTGTATTTTAAAGACGTTACTATTTTAAATTGACAATACCAATAAGACTTGTAGGCCTAATAGTGGAAATAATAGTGGACAAAACTCATAATACTTTCACCTTCATTATATTGAATAGCACATATATATTGTACCGGAGCTACAAGAAACGTATGCGCGAGCTTCACGTGTATTGTAACCATGTATCATAGCCCAAGTTTCCTACGCTCTTCCAGGTAATTGCAGGATTTGTACTAATTTACCTCATCAAAAAACACTGTTGTTTAATATAGTTTCAATATTTGTTACAAAATCTGAAGTCTTTATAATTAACTTATTAAACTATTTTTGACATCTTCCCCAGACTTAGAATTTCTTCCATGACTCTGAGTACGAATGTCAATTTACGTTTCTCCTCAACACTCAGAATATTGCGTATATCACTGATACGGCAAATTTGCTAAATTTTTTCTGTAACGTATTGCCGCGTCACAAATCCAGGGAACCCATCTTAACTGACCTCTGTCAATTATATGGGCTGCCTACGTTGTAACGAAATGTATCCACACTTATTAACTGAACAAATTACTTACTAACTGTGTAAGGAAACAAGGGAAGGTATTTTATTGATTTACGCACTCATTATATGTGTGTAACAAGAAGACTTCTCTTTATTTGACAACATTTACTGACAGATCCCCTGACATCACTAATTAAACTAAAGTTACTTCAATGCTTTCATCAAACTTTGGGATCAAATTGATTCTATATAGCTATACCTCGGATCCGGGTCAACTTTCTGTATTTTTGTATTTAAGACTTTTAATTATACTCAATTCATGATATTAGCTTGCAAGACTTCTTTAACCATTTGAAGAATGGTACTATTACTTGGAATGATACTACGATACATTAACATATAAACCGTTACAACGTATGACATTTGAGTAGTTACAGTAAAACTTTTAGATTTACTCTTTTAATGTTTACATAAAATTAATAGTCTTTGAAAAGTCTCTTTTAAAGTTGTGTAGTGTAACAAATATTAGTAACCCTCGATAGACAGGCTATCGAGTCACCTTTAGAATGGAATGTAGAAACCTCGTCCTGGGGTGTCCGTCTTGGGAATCCTTGAATGCGGCGTCATCATCTCGGTCGGGTCTTCGTCGATAAGGTGTCGAGTGTTCACAGAGTATATTGAAGCTTCTACGGTGTAATTATATGTAGATTCTCGGCTGTCCTGATCTGCATCTTCTGTCGGGTATATGAGTGTTTATAAAGTTCTGGTAGATCACATCTTCAGGAATGATGTTGAAAGTGTAGTTACTTCTTGAAGTGAGTAGTCCTCTTGTTTAACACCATTTTAGTGTTTTGTGTTACATATTATGTCCTTTTGTTATCACACATATATACTAATTGATACATAACACACGCTTTTAGTAGCAATACCTCATATACAATATTTAAGTTAAAACAAAAGAATTAGCGACATTGTGTCAGAGCGTTTGCTCGCACGTCTGCACTGCATGAAGTCAACATTGTGAGAGAGCGTTTTTCTGCTCGCTTCGACTGGTACTTAACAAGGGGGAGAGGGGCAACTACTGCGCGAGAATATAGTCCCTATCTTTATTTAAGTTAACATTTTTTAATTACAAAACTTACGCCTTAATAAACATACATAATTTAAGTAAGTTATTTTTGCGACTATCTGTGTCTTCAGATTTTTAATTATTAACATTAGTTTTTTTATCTTATTCTAAATTACAGACGACTCGGGAGACATGTCGAGTCCGGAATTAACAGGTCACCGCCTGATAACAGCAAAGGGTTAAATATGACAATAATAACTTTTTACAATTTGCCTTTTTATTAATGTTTCTTTGGACTTATTAATTACTTCTTCCTCTCATACTGAGTACCTACAGGGGTTTTAGGTATTATAGTGAGATTTAAAATGGCTTAACCGCTCGCAAACTTAATATTTAAATTTTTTTATTTTACCATTATTGTTACAATTTAAATCGTCACATACTCCACCGCTTAATTTGCACGTTACGGGTGATGTCAGTGTGTGTAATTTCTTTCACATAGTTATTAGTTAGCGTTCTATCTAATTTCTTCTTCTCCACAACACAATATACTTTATATATTCTTATTAACTACCTTTTTTTTTACATACTATTCACACTTAATATTTACATAATTAAAACACAAAACTATTTCTTATCTCTATCACTTAAATCTACTACCGGTTTTTTTTTTTGTTTGTCTTACTCTCTCTCTGTCGAGTAATTTTCTAAATCCTTGCTATTTAGAATTCTATCTTGTCTTCATTGAGTCCTAGATAACTCATCTAGTTAATGAGTATTAGTTCTCCTCTAGTTAACTAGTATTCATTAATGTATGCTTCGCAGGACTGGAATTTAGGTTGATCAGGCCTCATTTCCAAACTCTACGTTTAACATTTTCCACGGTTTCAGCAGTATAATTTTCTTCACTACCTAGTATTCCCTTTTCTATTTTGGGTTATACTATTCCGTCTCTTCTTCTTATACAACTTTAGCTGCGAAATATGCGTTCTCCGCACATATTTCTGAGTCGCAGGTTCGCACAGGGCTACTGTAACGGGAGTTAGGTACTTCTGGATTTGGTAAGGGCCACACCATCTGAATGATAGTTTAGAGGTGGTCTTATCAATCGCACTACTAGTGGGGTGAGTCTTGTACATTACTAAGTCACCTACTTGGTACCTAATTGAATTCCTATGATTACCTTTCTCGTGGTATCTTCTGGATTTTTCTAAGTTTGCTCTTAAATTAGAGCGGGCTTTATTCCATATTCCCTTTATCTGCTTATCCGTTATTTGCGGAGGCAGCAGATCGTGTATATTCCATCTTGTGGACAAAGGGTGGTTTGGTCGGTGTTTGTACAGTAACTCAAACGGGGTCGACTTGTGACCTTCGTGATAAGCTGAATTAAAAGCGTATTGAATCCAGGATAGATTTTGGTCCCACGACGTGTGATCGTTCGCATGATAGGCGATTAGCGCAGATTTGAGGTTTCGTAGATACCTTTCAGCAATATTGCCTTGCGGTAGATACTCTGTAGTGGTTATATGGTCTATCCCTAACTTGAAACACATATTCTTAAATTCTTTCGCTTTAAACTGTGGACCGTTATCAGATACTATCCGTACTGGAGTACCGTAGTCTTTAAATAGTCTTTCCTGCAATATTTTTACAGTCGTCGACGCTAATGCTCGTCGCATGGGATACATCCAAACAAATTTGGTGAACGAATCTACACAGATCAGTAACATGGTATTACCTGATTTGGATCTCGGATATGGACCTGAGAAATCTAGATAAAGTTTAGAAAATGGGGTCTTAGGGATTTCTGAAATCAGTTGGCTTACTTGAGTATTTCTGGCGGGTTTACTGAGGGCACATAATGTACATTTCTTTACGAAGTTGGCTATTTCGCTGTTCATATTGGTCCAATGATATTCCTTTCGAATACGATGTATTGTCTTATTGATTCCCATATGGGCTCCTATGGTAGATGAATGGAAGTATTCCATCAGCATGGGCTTAATTACATCAGGGGCTATTATTCTTAATTCCTTTCCGTTTCTTACCTTGTGACACAGTACATTTTTACTCAATACGTACTTCTCGGATTTAATACCTTGCGTAAGTTGTTCTATAATAGGCTTCAGTAAGGGGTCTTGTAGTTGATACAGGGCAATGTTTGTAAAGGCAAGGGGGAATTCAGTAATTACGGCGTTAGCAAATGCTATTTCCGGATTCTCTTTGTTTTCGGGAGTTTTAGTGGGCGACTGGAAAATACGGGACAGGGTATCAGCGACTACGTTTTGAGTACCTTTTATATGCTGCACTCTGAATTTGTAGAAGTTTAATTTCAATATCCATCTTCCAATTCGTCCTAACTGTTTAGGGTGATTCAATAACCAAGATAACGCCTGATTGTCGGTTTCCAAAAGGAATTCTTTATGTTCAAGGAAGGGTTTAAACTTCTCGAACGCAAAAACAATTGCTAAACATTCCAATTCATATGCGGAATACTTTCTTTCTTGATCGCTCAGTGTTCGTGATGCATAACTAATTGGTAGTCTACAGTTATCTATCTCTTGATATATCACTGCACCTAACGCTACACTGGAACTGTCAGTTTGCACTACGAAAGGTTTTGTGAAATCCGCTAGTTGCAAAACTGGGGGAGATATAATACTTTCTTTAAGTTGCTCAAACGCGTTTTGATGTAGTGAGCTCCATTCGAACTTCGTTCCCTTCTTTCGTAAGGAGTTTAGGGGTGCTGCTACTTCGGCAAGATGGGGGATATATTTGTGGAAATAATTTACCATTCCCAAAAATCGGGCTATACCTTTTGCATCTCGTGGGGGTGAAAATTCTCTAATAGCGCGGGTTCGTTCGGGGTCAATGCTTACCTTTCCATTCGCTTTCACGATGTGACCTAAGAAAGAAAACTGAGGGACGGCAAAACTTACCTTATTTGGGTTAACAGTTAATCCTGCTCTTAGTAACCGAGATAACACTTCGCACAAATGTTTGAGATGTTGTTCCATTGATTCGCTGTATATAACGATGTCGTCCAAATAGTGATACACATATTTAAATTTAATATCGTGAAATATCCTCTCTAATAGTCTACTACATAAGGAACTTCCTTGAGATATTCCAAAGGGTACTCTAGTAAATTGGTACAAGTTAAAAGGAACTGCAAACGCGGTTAGACGTTTTGATTCTTCTGAAAGAGGTATTTGGTGAAAAGCTTGATTCAGATCCATCACCGTAAAGACCATAGCTTTAGTAAAATAATGAAAGGCACTATGGATGTCTGGAAGAGGGATTGATTCAAATTCTATTCTTTTGTTTAATTGCCTGTAGTCCACAACTAGTCTGTGTTTATCTTGACCTTTTGGTACTAAAAAGGAGGGTGAAGAATATGGGGATGTAGAGGGTTCAATGACTCCTTGGTCCAATAACTTGTTGATATGGTTTCGCATTACTTCCATCTTGGGAGGCGACAACTTGTACGGAGGTAGGCGTATTACTTTCTGATCACTCAGGTTAATTTTATATTCTATTAGGTTAGTGAGTCCTAGTTTAGGTGTAAGAACTGAGGAAAATTCTTTTATTAGTTTTAGTATTCTCACTCTATCTCTTCTTTCTAGGTGAGATAAATCTGAGTCTTGGTGTATTACATGTGCAGTAGATGTACAATATTTTTCTTTATTACTATCAAATCTATATTTCCGTGTACGGTCAAATCGGAAATAATATACTTGCTCATAGATGTCAAGAATCATTCCTGTTTTACTAATAAAGTCTGCACCTAATATTAAGTCAGGTCCTAATTCCTTACATACTAACATTGTAAACATCCAGGTTAGGTTTTTGATTTTAACCTTAACGGTAATGCTCAGGTTTATGTTTATTTTACGTTTATCGGCGGTAGCACACTTTATATTCACCGGTTGATTCCGTTTTACTACATGGTGTTTCGCTAATATGTCCGCTAATTCTTGGCTGATTAAAGTTCTACTAAATCCCGAATCAATTAAAGCGATTGTGGAGGTAACGCCTAAGTCAACTCGTATTAATGGTAATAGATTTTTAGTCCACTTACATTTATTAATCGCGTTACATTTTTCACGAAATTCTCTCACATAGGGATCTATTTCTTTCGGACTTCTTTTCCTTCCACCTTGGTTACAAAATATTTTATTATTATTATTAGTATTAGTTTCTTTGCTTTCACCAGATTTCGGGTTGCTGCGGAAGACAGGATTTCGGGTCTCCCTGCCTTACATGTTTTTTGAAGTTGGGTGATTCCGTTCCAATGGCTTACTTTTGCATTCTTTTCTTATGTGCCCATATTTTCCACAATTATAACAGGTGGGTTTATTGCGAGGGGGGTACTTTGTTTCCGCTTTATATGGAGTTACACTTAACTTACCAGATTTGCGCACTTGGTGAGGTCTACTAAAAACTTGTCTTTCATACGAGGTTGTTACATCAGGCACTAGTGCTCGCAATTCATTTCTATTAGTTCCAGTGGGATTCATTGCTTGTCGATTTTGATCGGAGTACCATACATTTGAAGAATGGATACTGCACTGTTCTAGATCCGCAATTGTATTGGGTCTATTTACCAACGATAGACGAGATCTTTCTTCAGGTGACACTCCTATTAAAATGGTGTCCACCAGTTGTGTTTCATTCCAGTCTACACGTAGTAGTCGAGATGACTCCCTTATGTCGGAGATGTAATGAGCTAATCTCTCTTGATTTCCTTGTACTCGGAGTACTGTCTTTCTTTTTATTTCCTCATAGATGCCGGTGGGAATAAAGTATTTTATTATAGAGCTATGTAGCTCTTCTACTGGAAACGTAGAGGTTAGAGCTTCTAGAACACGATTCTTCAACGGGGGTTTACATTTTGGTAACAGAACTTGCAAACTTTGCCAGTCATTCAGCTGCTGTAGATCTTTTATCTGCAGAAGATAACTAATGAAAGTTAGTAGTTTGGAGACATTTAATCCATCTGTGTAAGGGATTTCTGTTAAGGGATTTCGGTTTTCTCCACAGGATGAGTCATTTTACCGTATAGGTCCGCGTTATAGTTTATAGGTGTTATTCCTTTATGAGAACGATTTGATTCATTGGAGGTGGTAGTCAATTCATGATTTCCGGGACGAAACTGAAAATGCTCGGGAGGAGGGGCATTTATATCTTTATCAGTATTTTGCTCTTGGTTCGCTTGCACTTGCGATACAGTGGGTGAGTTCCGATCCGTGTTAGGCGGAGGTAAATCAGTAGTGGGAGATTGTACTGGGGAGATGTGTAATTTCTTTAAGGACTTCTCTATTTCGTCCATCCTGAATGAGTCGGATAAAGTCATTAATAATTGAAGGTAAGCGGCGTAGAGCTTCGTCAGCTAGGTTTTGTACTTCGAGAGGTATTTCCGTGAGACTAGGCCAGATCAACAAATTTTTCATTCGCCGGGTTAAATGCTCTATTCTCTGGGTAGTCCGCAAAATTATTGCCGGAGATTTCTCGTCTTGGAGGGTTTGGGACAATAAGGTAAGCTCACTATACTTGGCATTTCAAATTTCTCTTTCGCTCTCATAATCGAGTTCGCTTAGGTAATTTAATTGCACGGGTGTATCAAATCCACATTCGCGAATTGACCTACGTAATTCCGCGACTGTTACATTCGCATGGGGTAGTCCACGCAAAAGAGCTTCGTAAGACAACTCGTCTTTTAATAACAAATCCGGGTTAAATTGGGACATTTTCTTTTTTCTAACACCTTAAAACGTACTTAAAATTAATTCTACAACACTACACATATATTACACATATATAGGATAAATTCTTAAGTAATTAATTTGCACAGATTAGAAAAGAACAATTTCTCTTCTAAGGGAGAGACAGAAATTCCACACACATATTTTCAATGTTAAATAGCCGATCAGCTGTTTTCTGGAATGTAGGTCACCCTCTGTATTTAGTTAACAAAGGAAGGCTGAGCGTGTCAGTAAGAATAGGGGGTTTTGCTTTTACGCATTGTTGTCTACACAATGCTACCGATTACTTCCTGAACAGGTCCGAACTAGCGGAAAGGGGCGCGCTGGCTGGCACGCATAGGGAGAATCTTATTCAACAACTCTATTATTACGCTTTGTAACACTTTGACTCCATTCATTCATATACTTTTCCCAATTATATCAATTAATTATTTTGCTCACAATTTCAAATTACGAAATTCTTTCTACTTAATTACCTGGGTGTACATTACGCAGGAGCATTATTATTAACAAAAATTTTTTATGACACATATTGGTGTATGTCTAACATATACTATGCAGAAGTATTCAAGAAACAACAGGTCATGGATTGTCATAAAACAAACCTGTTACAGATTGCTCAGTTGACCAAACAATACAAGTCAAGTATGCAATTAGGTACATGCATATATCTTCATTCAAATATATTTCAGCTTCTACTGACTATCATTTACGTATTTTGTAAAATATTAGATATGTTTTGAAAAATAAAGTTACATTAATAACATTTTCTGAGTGCATAGATCAATAACTGAATATAAAATTTAACCAAGCAAAGTGCTGCAATTTTGTTAGCGTCACGATGCTTACACAACCTTTATAAAAATAAGCAGAGTGGCGCAATTTTGTTTGTGACACTCTGTACACGAATAAAGCTCTCTCCTTTTTTTTAAAAAAAGCAGAGTGGCGCAATTTTGTAACGTATTGCCGCGTTACAAATCCAGGGAACCCATCTTAACTGGCCTCTGTCAATTATATGGGCTGCCTACGTTGTAACGAAATGTATCCACACTTATTAACTGAACAAATTACTTACTAACTGTGTAAGGAAACAAGGGAAGGTATTTTATTGATTTACGCACTCATTATATGTGTGTAACAAGAAGACTTCTCTTTATTTGACAACATTTACTGACAGATCCCCTGACATCACTAATTAAACTAAAGTTACTTCAATGCTTTCATCAAACTTTGGGATCAAATTGATTCTATATAGCTATACCTCGGATCCGGGTCAACTTTCTGTATTTTTGTATTTAAGACTTTTAATTATACTCAATTCATGATATTAGCTTGCAAGACTTCTTTAACCATTTGAAGAATGGTACTATTACTTGGAATGATACTACGATACATTAACATATAAACCGTTACAACGTATGACATTTGAGTAGTTACAGTAAAACTTTTAGATTTACTCTTTTAATGTTTACATAAAATTAATAGTCTTTGAAAAGTCTCTTTTAAAGTTGTGTAGTGTAACAAATATTAGTAACCCTCGATAGACAGGCTATCGAGTCACCTTTAGAATGGAATGTAGAAACCTCGTCCTGGGGTGTCCGTCTTGGGAATCCTTGAATGCGGCGTCATCATCTCGGTCGGGTCTTCGTCGATAAGGTGTCGAGTGTTCACAGAGTATATTGAAGCTTCTACGGTGTAATTATATGTAGATTCTCGGCTGTCCTGATCTGCATCTTCTGTCGGGTATATGAGTGTTTATAAAGTTCTGGTAGATCACATCTTCAGGAATGATGTTGAAAGTGTAGTTACTTCTTGAAGTGAGTAGTCCTCTTGTTTAACACCATTTTAGTGTTTTGTGTTACATATTATGTCCTTTTGTTATCACACATATATACTAATTGATACATAACACACGCTTTTAGTAGCAATACCTCATATACAATATTTAAGTTAAAACAAAAGAATTAGCGACATTGTGTCAGAGCGTTTGCTCGCACGTCTGCACTGCATGAAGTCAACATTGTGAGAGAGCGTTTTTCTGCTCGCTTCGACTGGTACTTAACAAGGGGGAGAGGGGCAACTACTGCGCGAGAATATAGTCCCTATCTTTATTTAAGTTAACATTTTTTAATTACAAAACTTACGCCTTAATAAACATACATAATTTAAGTAAGTTATTTTTGCGACTATCTGTGTCTTCAGATTTTTAATTATTAACATTAGTTTTTTTATCTTATTCTAAATTACAGACGACTCGGGAGACATGTCGAGTCCGGAATTAACAGGTCACCGCCTGATAACAGCAAAGGGTTAAATATGACAATAATAACTTTTTACAATTTGCCTTTTTATTAATGTTTCTTTGGACTTATTAATTACTTCTTCCTCTCATACTGAGTACCTACAGGGGTTTTAGGTATTATAGTGAGATTTAAAATGGCTTAACCGCTCGCAAACTTAATATTTAAATTTTTTTATTTTACGATTATTGTTACAATTTAAATCGTCACATTTCATCATCATTAACGTTTCTCCGTAATTGTCCTACAAGAATGAAATTTGTTCTGACACTTTCATTACAAGACCTTTTGAGAAAGCGCCCACAAACATTCAGGAATATTAAGATTTTCTTTCATTATTGGTACGCATCTTATGCCTACATACATATGTAAATTAGTATTTAAACATATTGGTCTGGCTGTTGAAAAATTTTATATTTGCAACAGTAGTACACTACACGATTTCAAATTCAAATTCATCTGGTTTTAATGAAAAAGTTTGTGTTAACCAATATTTAATAATTATTAGTTGAGCATAGATTTCTCAAAAAAATAAAGTTACCTAATGAACATTGAAAATTTCAATTTCTCTATACTCCTTGATTGTCTCCCCAACGTTCTCAACCGCAGCATCATATTTATAATCAGTTGCTAATTATTTATTTGTTGTTCTTGTATTGCCACAGAAAACTACAGTTTCACTTTCACTTTTTATACCTTTTACAATAACGTCTGATACACTTATAACATCGCGTCATTACAGTTAGTCATGTTTATAAATAGTATTTGAAAAATTTCATTCTTAAATTAAATACGTGGAATAAATTGTTTAGTTTGATTAAAATATTGTTACACGCGATAAGAGAATTAAGAACCTTCTGTAATACACGCAGAGCCATCAGGTATTAAGATTTTTGACAAATATTTTGTACGTGATCGTAATGTAATTCAAGAACATGTATTCTCTTGGTTACGACAGAATATAGCCGCTTGTTGTTACAGTAAGTATGGTTTAATGACAATGGCATTAATTTCATCGGTGTGGCGACATGTCGTCTATTGACGTGTGATATCGATTTCATTTGCTACAACGAAATACTAATATTACTGCAGACGAATTCTGAAGTGTGTGTGCACGTGCCCGTTGTGTCAGTATCATTATAAATCACGTTAACAAAGATGAGGATTTTCAAATATACGGTTGTTTGGATATTCGCGCCGACAGTTCCATTTTGCACCAACGTAAATCCTCACAAGTTACAACAATTATTATTTCTCTTGCTGTCTTCCAACTGTACGATAGTAAGTTATAATGGGGCATAATAATGATACTACATTAATAATGTCTCTTCCCTTCGGTACCATCGTTAATGAGGTCGAGAATGTTACATTATTCTGTTCTGTCCTTCTTGTGTACAAGTTTCCCATCCATTACTTTTACTTCCTACCTACACTTCGACGGTCTTCAGTTCTGCCTTCTAACATTTCACGTTAATTGTGCCTAGTTAGGATCTCTAAACGAACAACGTATTATCTGTGTACAAACAAGTTATAGGCCTATCTGTCTATTTTTATGAGGAAATTACTCCTCATTATGGCCCATACACTTTATTTCTACTACTACTTCTTCTAGTAATACTAATACTAGTTTAATACTAGTAATACTAATACTAATACTAATACTAGTTCCCTATACAACTGTCACTTGGAGATGACTTAACTATCAATTTATTAAAAGTTATTTGTTGACAAATGAAATAATAATTTGTCTTATTGCCAGTTCTAATGTAAATTTACTAATTGAGTGTAATTAAAAAATTACTTAGTATTTCTTTAAATCAACGTCAAATTTTTGTAAAAATTTTAAAATTATAAGTCATCTGGTTGTACATAATAGTGACAGCTATGTGCATTTGGGTGCACACAATTAAATAGATTAATAATTTCCTTTAATTTTATCTGAAAACAATCAAATAGTTTTACAATATGTTTATAAATTCAAGTTATTAAACTCTTATAATTGTTTATTTTAAAAACATGAGATTATTTTAACAAGTTCAGTAGTGGTTCACAGGGTTATTTCACAGTAAACATAGTCTGTTTACAGAAGAAAAAATTTTAACATTATTTAAGTTTGTGTGACTTACAAGAAACTACACATAGCATTTTTCCTGTTACCTGAAACAGGGAAAACCTTTACTGAATAAAAGAATGCATTTTCGATGTAAAATCTAAATTATGGTTTTAATTAAATGATAAAGACAACATCCTTATCAATGTTACGTTATTTTTAAATCATAGAGGATTTCTAAAGTTTTTTTGTAATGTTTTTTTCAGAAACGTCGCTTTAATTGAAAAAATACGTAACACTGTAATCAGTATTACAGAGAATCTTACTGTAAAATTTATTAAATACTGTACACAGCGTGTTGAGTACATTAACATGAGTACAGTATCCCCTGATACATTAACCCAACACAGTGTGCAATAACATTATTTTTTAAAGCGAATTGGTTGGATATTAAAAACAAACTCGTATTTTATGACTGAGATTTGGCTAAACCGGAAAAATGTTATGGAGCGTAACAATATCTTAGTTAAGCCAAATATTTTATTTAACTACAGATCTTTTACCGTATAACGTGGGCTTGGCTCAGGAAAGAATAACGTGAAACTTAATCGAAATGAGTACATTGACATGGGGGAATAAAAGACGCTTTTATGCGAGAATTAAATGTATATCATAAAAAGTAAAAAACTTCAGAACGACGTATCCGGAGGATTTAACATCCTCAACTCAGAGGGATGGTTGGTGGCTCGTGGTACCAACGGCGAAGACTAACGGTCAGAGATGAACGGACGGAGCAACCTCGTACGATGAATAGACTGAAGCCATAAGACAGCAACCCTGTCTCGTCACCCTCTGCGAAGTGCTGGGAACTCTTCTTGAGTGATAAATTACTCGAATTCTTCGCTGTCAAAATCTGGATGGATTTAAGGGACAATACCGCCTGATCGCAACATCTGGACAGAATGATGAATAGACGGCTACCTGAAGTAGCTTACAGTATAGGCTGTTTGGAACAAGGGATGTAGAAATACCAAGACCAAGATAGCGAGTTATAATAAGAAAACGGTACAGGCAATGCGCCTATTCCGTGAGGAGAAGAAGAAGATGAAGAACAACGCCAAAATCAAGGAAGCTGGTGGAAAAAGTAAAAATGTAAATAACTGAACTTTTTAGACATTTATCAGTCACATACGGAATATAATTTTATACAGCCTCTTGTAACCCTACAGATAACGAAAACGAAAAAAAACGAAATTAGCCAAACCGCAGTACAAATCTTATAAACATTTTGTGAAAATAAGAGTTTGTCATATGAAAGCTAGGAGGAGGATCATCCCAAAGGAGTGGGTAAACTTCAGAAAATGATAAGAATTTCTTTGACTAAAATGACAGCGAATTTAGAGGAACAAGATCATGAAATTGACTTTAGGCGGGCTACATTTATAAGACATAATAATCTTATAAATAATTAAACATTCTGGAAAACAATATCGTAAAAAGAAAGGTCGATATAGAGAAGTGTATGTAAACGAGTATGTTAAGGCAGGACTGGAAGATGCAAGATAGTTGCAGTCAAAAAAAGAGAACATAAATCATCAGTGAAAGGATTAATCTGTTATAATATGTTACGTCGATCTACTGATCGATGGTACAGTGGAATGCAAAATACAAGACACTAATTATGTCACTAATCATCAGCTTTAATTATCACAATTAAACAGTTTGTAATCAACAAGATAATCTCTTACAACAAATCAAATAAAAATTGTTCACACGCAATTATAATGTCAACGAGTATAAAACACAATTGTATTACAATTGTCCCGCACAAATATAAAACACATAACACTTCGCCACAATACTCGAACCGCACTGAGATATATCGCAACTCAAACTTAAACTGAACGTCCCTGAGTACTTGTACTTATACCCCAGATCCAGAAACATCCATACTACGCATTAACAATAAAGGAAAACATTAGAGCGTAATACATTGCGGTCGTGACACAGTGCGCGAGGCTGCGCGATTTTTGGGACAGTCTAGCTAACGCGTTGAGAATCACGTACGCACACACATTACAGCCAGATTCCTCTGCAACATTCGATAAACACGTAGATTGTTCTGTAATGTCGTACTTTATGGTATTTTATGTATTGGTGTCTTGTATTTTGCTGTCCACTCTACCGTACGACGATCAGTAGACCGTCGTAACAATATTATATTAGGTTAAGCCTTTCACTGATAATTTATGTTCTCTTTTTTTGTCTGCAACTACCTTGCATCTTCCATTCTTGGTATTTTATGTAACTAAATGGATGGTAGAAGTAAATTTGAGACATACTATAGCTGTGTATAACTTATGAAGCAGATAGTGTTACTCTTTCTTCTTTACTCGTAACACAGGTATGTAGTTGGTGATGCAAATAGTATTGTAGTATTTGACACATACAAGTAGACATGGTATAGTATATATTCTTGGTAAAAATACAAATACTCATGCACGTGAGTGTACATCTGTATACTATATACAAAATTACACCAAATGATTATTTTACAATGGCATCATATATAACATTGAAATATTTTTGGGCTGACTGGCCCTTGGCTATGTTTCAGCTACCTTGGCTATGCATTTCTACAGAAAATCTGTTAATACTTTGCTTACATCAAGAATCTTCACTTTAAGTGAAGCAACAGTTAAAATTTTTCCAAACTGAAGTAAATTTGTTGTGTTTATTAGCATATATATGTTGGTTAGTATATAGGATGAGTGTATCTTAGCACTAGTAAACATTAATTAGTTATTCTAGCAGCTTCAAAGGTCAGCGCAGTTCCAAGTACGTAAGTATGCTCTGTGCATATAAATACAACTAATCCGAAAATACCCGACAATCCTACCCGACTTTCACGCCCCTCTCATGAGTCCCCCGCCGTACCCTTGACACCATCTTGTAACTTAGACGCCATCCTCCATCTTTACTGTCCTGCGCTGCACGTCCTGACCGTTGTACTCACCAGTTTGACACGAGCTCATTCCATCACTCACCCCATATCTAATTTGGCTACACTACGTACAACAACCACACCTTTACTCCATATACTTGGTGCCTCCCCCTTCACAGCACTGGCGTGCGTCTCCAAATTATCAATTTCAAAACCGGCTAAAGGAGGCGAGTCCCTAAAACAACCCGAGACTTGCCCATTTGGACAAACCTCTAACATCGTAAAAATAAATACTTTACTGAATTATTTATGTAATAAGCGTTGCAGAATTTTAAATGAATTATGCAATATTGATAAGTGATAAACTGTCATAGCCGAATTTTGTTTCAGTTTTCTTTTTCCTTATTTTACGTTTACTCCCTGAATCGTTAATTCGTCTTTATAGGAATAGTACGGTAGTAATCTTAGAATAGTAGAATAAATTATTAAACTGGGTAGATATTGACAGAGTAAATATTTTATTGATCGCACGTCGTGATCGTTCCACTGTTAAATTTAAATTTCAAGTCCATCTTCGTACAACTAACTAATAAGTACAGTTAACTTCATACAAACCTTGCCTTCCAGTGATTGTTCTTTGCGACTTTGTACGGTCATTTATTAAGTCTCGTTTTAATAGGTACGAAACATGAAGTTGTTAGTCATTTAAATACTAAGAAAAATATTATAAAATGTATAAAATAGCGTTACCGTGAACTCGATATTTCCGTCTAGCGGTTCGCTGTTGGTTTCTGTCAAATTTCCCTGACCAAAATAGACTTAATTTTTGTTCAATTAAATTTTTGTGTGTGTCAGCTCGCGCGCTGGAGTTTTCAAATTTTCCTGCGTCCGCGTGTTTGTGCCAGTGTACTGGTTGGTGCGAGCGTTTTCCTTTGTACGGATTTTTCCATTTCCTTCGCAGTTGTTTGTGGTTTCTCATTTTATTTTGCAGTGTAAACTACTCACATATTTGTTAAACTTCCTAAGGTCTACCTATATTTATAGTTAATCTTGTAGAAGTCCTGCACTGTTTCCAGGCCTATCTCGTTTTTAATCTTTTAAATTTTGTTCAAAATTTTTATATCTACATCAATTTTATTTCCGGTTTCTTCATACACAAACAACTGTAACAGCCCGTAAGCATGTATCTAATTTAAAAAAAGATAGTTGTGATTTAAGCGGTGAAGTCTGAGCAGTCATTCGATATTGTGTCCGAACTGTGTCAGCCTAAAACCCTCTTGTCGGCACATCAGCCTCTGGAGGAACTACCATTCAGATAAAATTGTAGTTATATTTCATAATTTATTATTTATATAAAACAATAATATTTATTCAATATAACTGCCGTTTGTTGAGCTCACTTCCTGGAACCTTTTCGTGAAGTGCAAGCACACTCTCTTCAACTGCTCCTTTTCCAAATCCGCGAATGCTTCCTCAATACTGGGCTGAAGGGTTGCCACGTTTGGGTGACTGGACTTGTTACGCCCGAAACGTAATAATGAAGGGGTTTAAATCAAGACTATTGGGAGGCCAGAATTCCTTAGACCAGAATGCGTCCACGTTATCGGAAAGCTAGTAAATAGCTTGTGTGAACCGGTGCACCGTACTGTTAAAGATGTACGGTCTCCAGCAGTTCACAGTTTCCATCCATGGCTTCACTACAGTTCTCAAAATCTGGAGGTAAACCTCTACCGTGATGGTTTTCCCCTTTTTAAAGAAATGTAGCGGCATGGCGTTAACCACACTGGAAACGACGCTTCAAACGTGAACATTGGCCGGAAACTTCGTTCTGGCTACTACACGGACATCCTCGGGATCATGAGCATGCCAACAGTCGTTCCTGCGGTTTAGTTTTGAATAAAAACTAAAAATCTCATCAGTAAAAAATCTGATGCGACCCGCAGCTTTGTGCTTCAATGAACAAAGAAGCAAAGTGCAGCGGGGCAACTCTCTTGACCTTGGCAGCCTTAAACAGCATTTTTCGTACCTTGAGGACGTAAGGCAAATATCTCAGGTCCTTTTCTGCGATTCGACGCATAGGTGGCCTCCCTACCCCAAATGTAGTGGACAATTTACGAAGCGGCACACCTGGGTCTTCCGAAATGAGCTCTTGAGCCCTTTGAACGACGACACTTGGGGTCCTTGCAGTCTTTCTTCTCTCTGGAATGGCTTTGCCTTGCCGGATTAACAGAACCTTCTACGGACTTCTCCGCATCTGCATACTTTGGCGTCTGTCATAAACGATTGATCTCGGGTACCCGAAGAAGCGAATAATTTCAGTCAGTGATCGCCCTGCGCGAAGCGATTCAATTACCGCCGCTCGTCGATTATATTCCGCATTCGATCTCACAAACTCACCCATTTTGTGGTTATGCACATCTTACACATACAGATGGCTTACCTAAACGCCAACAATCAACTACTGCTAATGTCAAATTTAATTTTGTCTTGATTTAATTTCTCGTTTAATAATGTAGCATAAATATAACAAGGCAAGCAAAAATTACATTTATTATTTACTACTCCTCTCAAATCATACAGTAAACCTCTCTCTCTCTCTCTCCCCCCTCTCTCTCACTTCTTATACATGGTATGTGTGATAACCCAACCCAAAATACCATTACATTAACTTGTAAATTATCTTTATTTTCTTTCACAAGTATAATAATGTTATAACGGCAGCACTCCAATTTGAACATTCTTCTTTCTATTTTGTTAGTAAACACACACACACAAGGAATTGTTCGCAATCGCGCTGACGTAAACACACATACTAAACGAACCCTGTGTGTTCCAAGTTGTCGCGTTACAAATCATCTGACACATTTGCTACGACTAATTTCGATTTACACAATTCCATTTTCGTTCTCTAGTAGTTGTAGTTTTCTTTAGCTGTTGCTGCTCTTAAACTTACAACCTAGATATTGTGTGTGCTTCCCCGCACCAACTGTGCTGACAGTAACATGCCTTTCCACTAAACAATGGAAACCCTTCACTTATTAAGAAAACATTCTATATGTTCATCAAAATGTGAACGACGACTTACTTCAATTACTATAATTATTGTATTTAACTGTCAAAAATTCAGAGTAATATGTAATAAGCAATACGCTTTACGTAATACGCAAAATACGCAGTATAACACAAGCATAACAGTCAGATCCATATTTAACATTTTTTATTTAGAAAAACAAAACTAAAAATTTCAAAAATTTAAACTGAAAAATGTCTACATAAACATTAGACATTATAGGCATTAACTTAATTTATTTGAAGAGAGAGAAAGAAACAGTTAAACTAGCTGACCGCCCCTACTTTTATAAAATAAACTATCTTTGATGTGAAATGTTTTCCACCTATGAAAGAAAGAAATAGGCCTACATTAAGAGATTTTAGCGCACAAGCTTTCCAAAATGTATTCCCGTTACTCCTAAATAGTTGATCCGCGCTACTATAAGCTTACCCGTACGCCAATATAAAACAAATATTGTTGAAAACAATTTTCGAGAAATTCTAAGACTACTTTATGTCTGTTGCGTGTCAATTGTTCAACTCCTACTGGAAATTTGTAGGAAGCCTTGACGTTACTATTACACAACTCAAACTAACTCCATACAGAAAACGTACAGATAATACAATTTACTAAATGCATTTCAATAGAATATTACTATTTCGATTTGTACTACAATTTGTAAATGGCTTTGTATTACCCGACCCGATTAAACAAATTACGACGATGTTGGTTTTAAATTAATCAGAAAATTTAATAAAAAGGTAGATTAAAAAGATTTGCTTCTATTCATTTCAGACAGATGCAGATTTCCAAGAAAACTTCCTTGAACAAAGTTTGAAAACAACAAAACTCCCAACTTTTGTTCCCTTATAATCATCTCGAATATACTTTCTACAAAATTTCATAATCAAATTATAAACTGGTAACGAATTAGCGTTACTATTAGTTTGTTTATCGTACTGTATTTTACCTTGTAGAATTACATTATTTCTTTGAAGTATACGCAGAATTATTTTTGTATAATAATGCGTTTATCAGAGAAAGCATAACGTATTGCATAATTATAAGGCAATTACAAGAACGTCTCAACACAAGAACGTCTTGTTAGGTCGTATTACAGTTATTTACTTCATTAGAATGTAGTGTAACCAGAAACCTAACTAAAAGAGTCTGTTTTCATATCCCTGCTCAAACAGTTGCTTGTTTCCATAACAATGGAGTACAAATGTAATTAATTAATCTCTCAGAAGCTACAATGCCAACAAGCAAATGTACAAGATTATCTCTAGTGCACTTATGGAAAGCCTATTAGTATACATTTAAGTATAATGTTGCGTCAAAATAAACATATATTTTTCCTTTTTTTAAATACAGTTTATCATATGTAGGCTATGGGATCTAACTTGACTATCAGGTTTTGATTTATTAGTTTGATTTTAATAAAATGTAGACTAATAAAGAAAATTAAATATAAATAATTAATTTTATATTAACTTCACAAATAATAATAATTAATTTTACTTCAATAATAAACTTTACTGTTTAGAATAACGTTTGCGTAATTAAAGAACATATGTTTTGTAAAGATGCATTGAAATCTTCAACATGTATTTGTTTTATTTTTTGTATACGAATTTATATTGTCTTTTACACAATTGTGTGTTCAAACTTATGTGTTTTTATAACAATTTGGTAGCCCTATAGTATAAGCTATAAGTAATTATTTTGTAATAATTATAAAAGAATTCGTACAAGCGTGTGTGTATTTTTTTTATGTCTTTCTTTATTGTTGTCTTCAATTTGGGTATGAGTAATCAGTGATCAGTCGAGTTAGAATTTAAACTATGTTTATATTATTCACCGTAAACATTTATATGAACTGAGTCAACCTCAAGGCACTCGAAGTATTCAATATTGAAATCTCTGTGTACCGTCATATTTCTACAATCATATATGCTTGACCTATCTCGTAGAGGGAATGTCAAGCAACCTATTTCATCGTCCTATTCACAGCTAAATGTAAATTATTTTGACATGATAATGTCTTATGGCTGGGGGTCATTTGAAAATTTCTGTAACGCATCACGCTGCATGACGTCATCATTTACCAGCCGGGAATCGTTAACTAAAACCGCGACCGCTAACGTGCTAACGTCCGTCGCAGATTAAAGACCTAACAAGCAAACAACACTGCATAGCTGTAGATAGGTATGTAACCAATCAGTCAGTCAGTAACCATAATAATGTTGCGTTTAGCTGGCGGCTGAAAGACATTATCATGCTCTTAAGCTTTTACCATTTGGTAAACGGTACTTTACATTTTTTATCCTTGGAATTTCACTTCGTAGAATTTTTAATTTGCCACTTTCGTGTGTGAGTTGAGAATTAGATTGTGGGAAGAAATGTTATCGTTATTTCTTTTTAGTATTGAAAACAAGCTGCGTATGCTATTAAAATATATTTATAGTTACAATTTGAACATAATAACACGAATTGTTACGGCAATTAGTAATGGACTATCATCCAGCATTTTAAAATTTTTATTTAGAAAATTGTAGTTAAGAGATTTGTAAAGACAAAAACGTAGAATATTTATAAGGACAGCTACACATGAGACAATCTTCTGATATAACAAAGCACATTAAAAATAATAGAAACTAAACGTATAAATTGCAAAATATATTTTATTAAATTTTATCGAAAGTCTTATCTGTTTTATCTTGTATAATGTGTTGGTAAAATTCATTACAGAACAATTGAAAATTGAATTAAGTGAGCAATTTCAGGTTATAAGGTAAACAGAATATTCGTTTCACTTTTCAGACCTTTGTTCAAATGACTTGAATGTCGGTGCGCTCAGCATGTGTAAATTAATTTAAACGTTTTTCTCATCTTGTTCTGGGAACGACTGAAATCACTATTCCCATTTCTAAGTAGCTACATTATTAAAATATTTTTAATAGAAGAAATCTATAGGTTCTGTAAAATCAAATTATTATGTAAATAATCTACAGATGCTCATTATTGGCACATTAATTTGTACCGCATAAAGTTGTCGAGAGAAGACAGAAGATATGAATTGAATGTAAACAACATAACACTTGAGAGTAAACGCATTGAAAAGTTAACAGATTTTAAGGTCCTGGAATTCCATGGACATTGAAGAACGTATAACTGGAAGAATTTGAGCCTACTTTGCACTGATTTTAAAATACTGATTTTGAAATACTTTGAAACACGTATTTAAATCCAATATTGTTAGCAGCGCCTCAAAAATTAGAATTTATAAAACAATATTAAGACTAGTTGTTACTATGAGTCTGAAACATGGACTCTGACAACAAGAGAGGGAAACATATTCAAAGAGGAAAGAAAATATACATATTGCAACGTGACAAACTGTCTCAGTATAAGGTGAATATGGAGAATAATGATTATCAGCTATTATAAATGTCCCAAACGATAAAAGAATGTGTGGAAATAAATAGTATTAATAAAATAATTGGAATTAATAGGATAAATTAGAAAATAAGACAATATAGAAACTATGAAGATAGAATTTAATATGTGAGTGAAGTGTTGTGTAAAGTGGGTAGCAAATAGAAGGTTAGGGAAGTTATTCATGTGTTACAAATATGTGTTCTAGAAGATTCAAGAACAAGGAAGTCGGCGTGCACGTGGGCACTACTGAATATAATAGCGTAAATAGAAACGACGCCTATGCGCATATCGGCGGTGACGTCACTCGGCAGCGCAGCGGCATACATTCAGCTGATTATAAAAGGAGTAGCCAGTCTTCTCTCATCTCTCTCTGAAAGCTCTCTCTCTCTGAAAGTACGTCATACTGTACTCAGCGAAGGCGGTCGCAGTAGGCATCGATTCCAGGCCACATCAATTCCAGACAGTGCTTGGGCCCGTAGAGTCGTGTTAGCAGCGAGTGTCAGCAGGAAACCATCACGGAGTGCGAGATATTCCACTACCGTTCCTGAGCATCGTTTGCTGATCGTGGCGGCTGGAATACGGAGACCTGGAGCAAGGCAGTATCTGGAGGCGGTTGCTGGAACGTGAACCGAGACGACGGATCGCTGGAGGCCGGATCGAGATCGTCGACCGGGAGGACAGAGAAGACGACCAAACAGACAAGTCAAATTTAAAATTGTTATCAAAATTATAAAACTTTCAAGTATAACGTCAAAGAACATTAATTTAAAATAATTTTGTTTAGAAAGAAGATTTTGAACACTTAAAAAAATTACAGAACTGTTTAAAGCAAGAAAGCATTTATTTAAAGATATTTCAAGGCAGCTTTTTTTTAACTACAAGAAATTAATTTATGTCACATAACAAAAGAACATTTTAATACAAAGTGTGTACAAGAAAGAACAATAAATGTATTAAATTTCACTAATTGTGCATTATTTTCTGCATGTCTGGTCTGGGCTATAACCTGTTACCTTGCAATATATATATTGTTACGACATCACAGAACTATCTACGTGTTTATCGAATGTTCCAGATGAATCCAACGGAATTTGTGTGGTGTACGTTATTCTCGACGCATTCGCGAGACTTTTCTGGAAGCCGCCAGCCGCGCGGACTGTATCAAGGCCGCAAATAATTACGTCGTACACACTGGCGCTAACACGCATTTTGGAATATTCTGGTCTGTGAGCCTTGTATAAATACAAGGCGTCAGCGGCCTTAGTTTTCAGTTATAGTCGCGACATATTTACAGTGCGGTTCGAGTTATTATCGGGCGAGATTACTGTGTGCGTTCAAGTGGTTATTAATGAAGTGTGTTTTATAATCGGGCGGTATATTGTAATACAATTGTGTTTTAATATTAGTTGACATTTCATTGCATGTGAACAATTTCTATTTGATTTGTTGTAAGAGACTGTGTTGTTAATTAAAGCTGGTAATTAGTGACTTAATTGGTGTCTTGTAATTTGTTTTCCACTGTACCTACGACGATAAAGTAGACCGTCATAACAGTGGTGTCAGAAGTGGGATAGAACGGTTAACAGTAGAAAAAGTGGACACTTTGTACAAGACAAGTGTAACTCGTAATTAATCGGTAAACAATGGATGCCACTCAGATGATGGGAATTTTCCAGGCTTTGCTGTTCCAGACACAGGAACGACGACGACAGGAGGCGGAAGAAGCAGAAAAACGACAGGATGAGAAACGCAGGCAGGAAAGAGGAGAGGCTGAGAAACGTCAGCGTCAGAAAGCACTAATGATAGAAACAGAAGAAAGACAAAAAGAAGAACGCAAGCAGGAGGCAGAGGAACGGAAGCGTGAAACAGAAGACATCAAGGAGTTAAAACTGGAGCAAAAGCAGACACAAGAACAAACCCCTGCAGAGTTGGGACTCCTACGAGGTGAGCTTAATAAACAAGATACTAAAATATCGGAGGTACAAGAATCAATGACATTAAAAATAGCTGAAGTAGAAAAATCTGTTTCGAGTGTTGAAGAATCGATGTCTACAAAAATATATGTCATAGAAGAAACCATGTCAAATAAAATATCTGGAGTAAAAATCTCAATGGCAAACATAAGAGAACAGTTCCTGAAGATACAATCAAATAAACTTTTGAACAGACTGTACCAATGATAAAGACAGAGAAAGACACAGAAAATAAATCAATAGAGAAGGTCACCTCACCTGAAGTTGGGACAGTTCATGTCAAAGCCCCAACCTTTGACGGAAGCAGTCACTGGGCAACGTACCTCCGCCAACTTGAAGCTGCTGCATGTGCAAATAATTGAACAGAGAAAGACGAGGCTGTTTCACTCGTTCTTGCATTAAAAGGACCTGCGGCAGAACTACTACAGAAAGTGCCACCTGACAGCCAGCCAGAACATATATGCCGGGTTGATAAAAGCTCTGCAATTACGGTATGGTGATAAACATTTGCGAGATGTGTACTACGCTCAGTTGAGAACAAGACGACAACGTTCCGGGGAGAGTCTTCAAGAGTTTGAAGCACGTATCGACAGACTGATTAGATTGGCCTATCCTATAAGATTTTCGAATAAGGTTTTGGGTGTAGACCAATGATGGCATCGGAGATTGTGAACTTCAGCTTCAGCACGTGTTACGAATGGCAAGACACCGAAATAGCTCAGAAGCTCTTGTTCACGCCCTACAGTTTGAAGCTGCCAAGTCAGCGTCCCGCTACATTAATGGGTTTGTGCCATCACACTGCAGTCAAAAGATCCCTGTATCACATTGCCGTTACGATGAGTGCAGGAAAACAATGTTGTCGGACAAACAATTCAGAAGTTCAAGAGCGCCGCAACGATTTGAACGATGGGAAAAAGACAGAAGACCGAAGTGTTACAACTATGGAAAACATGGTCATATACAGGTAGACTGCTGGGAGAAGAAGGTACCGCGGGAAGATAGTGATCACACTAATTGGAGAAGTAAAGCCCCAGAACAGCACACAGTTTCCACTCTACATAAGACCAGTGGAAACTTGATTGTTAATGGATTTGAGGAAGGTAAACCAACATCATTTACAGTTGTCCATTGTGCGCCCTGACTTAGTCAGCAACCGTCAGCTTCTAATTAGCTCTTGTATAATACAGACTGTGACTGGGAGCCCCGTCAAGGTGCTAGGAAAGGTAGACGTACGTGTACGCCTGGGTCTTCTCAAGTTTAACCACCGAATGCTAGTTGCAGACATTGTCGATGAAGTGGTTCTTGGCACGGGCATTATGAATGCCTACGGATTCGTTGTGGACTTAAGAGATAATGTCTTGAGGATTGGCCAAGAGAAGATAAAGCTTTGCATGGCTAAAACGACAGGGTCTACCAACCATTCGATTAAGCAAGTGGCATTGGCCGAAGAAAAAGACAACAGGTCTGGTCAAAAGGAACCCTCCCTATTGCAAGCGGAAATGGAGGAAGAACTAGCAGAGAAAATACAAATAAATATAACGACAAAAGAAGTGATTGGAAAGCCAACTATGGGTGTCGAGACAAAACTCTTGCTTGTTCCTGAGCTGATAGAAACGCCCGATGGAAAAATTGCTGAAGATGAGGTTACGCAAGAGGCTGTTGAAGAGAACCAGACTTGGATCAGCCAATGGTGTTTTTAGGTCATCAGTACATGTCACAACGGGAGTGATTCCAGAAAAACTAGTTGTTGAGCGGAAGACTCGCATTCCTGGGGACTTGATGTTCGGATCACACGAGACCGGACTCGAAGAACCGGAGAATTATTTTTCGCAAAGACCTCCACCTATATCGCCTGGTCGAGTATTACTTCCAAGACGGTTTGCCAGTTCGGGACGAACAGGCTTAAGGAGGGGACAGTGTTACGACATCACAGAACAGTCTACGTGTTTATCGAATGTTCCAGATGAATCCAGCGGAATCTGTGTGGCGTACGTGATTCTCGACGCATTCGCGAGACTTTTCTGGAAGCCGCCAGCCAGCCGCGCGGACTGTGTCAAGGCCGCAATTAGTTATGTCGTACATACTGGCGCTTACGCGCAGTTTGGAATCTGCTAGTCTGTGAGCGGGGGTATAAATACCAGTACTCAACGACGATCATTTTCATTTATAGTCGTGATATATTACAGTGCGGTTCGAGTTTATTGTCGGGCGAGATTACTGTGTGCGTTCAAGTGGTTATTAGTAAAGTGTGTTTTATAATCGGGCGGTATATTGTATTACAATTGTGTTTTAATATTAGTTGACATGTTATTGCGTGTGAACAATTTCTATTTGATTTGTTGTATGAGACTGTGTTGTTAATTGCGAACTGTTTGACTGCGAAAATTAAAGCTGATAATTAGTGAATTAATTGGTGTCTTGTATTTTGTTTTCCACTGTACCATACGACGATCAAGTAGACCGTCGTAACAATATATTACAAAGAGTCCTCAGTAAAAAAATCTACTGACAAAAAAAGAGTCCTAAAAAGTCTAAAAATCGACGAAAAATCTGTAGGTGCTAAAGGAATGGCAATATTCATTGATAGTAATTAATTGGCAACGTCGTATAATAGAGTGCCATTATAGAAACGAGATAATTATAGGCTTATATATGAAGATAAAGTATGATCGTGGACAGTTAGTAACAGATGCTTATGTTCCTGAAGAGGGGAAGAAAGACTAGACAGGAGAGTTTTATTAGAAACTCCAAAAATTAATTGATAAAAATGAAAACTTTGAAATTCGATTAATGGGTGATATGAATGCCATGATTGGGATAGTCCATAATTCTAATGTAGTGTGAGTTTTTTTGTGAAGACACAGTGAATGTTAATAGAGAAGTTCTGAGAGAATTCGCTACATTTAACGAGCTAAAAATAACAATACCTTTTTCGTAAGAAAGATATTCACAAATATGGCTGGTCAGCAAGAGAACTTAGTTCTGTCATTGCTTATGTAATTATAAATAAGAAATTAGCAAGGGAAACTATTAACAAGAGAATATACCGGATTTGATGTCTGTTCTGATCATTATTTAATAGTGTCAAAGAGAAGACTTCATACGAAATGGAAGAAGTTTAGATCATTTAATACAGAGGAAAATAAGAAGTATTTAAGGTATACTTATTAGAACAAGACAGTATTCGACGATT
Organism: Magicicada septendecula; assembly: GCA_034769895.1. Taxonomy (NCBI): domain Eukaryota; kingdom Metazoa; phylum Arthropoda; class Insecta; order Hemiptera; family Cicadidae; genus Magicicada; species Magicicada septendecula. The sequence goes on from CM068371.1 coordinate 423,601,244, forward strand.
CTATCAAGATAGAATGCGTAGGCGGCATCTGAGTAGGGTACCTACGAGTAATGATTTAGAACATACATGGGATAATATCAAGCACATAATAATATAAGCAGTAGGGGTCAAAAGAAGATTTGAAAGAAGAAGAGGTCTGAAAATATGGACAGAGGAAGTGAAATAAACAATGGCCTAAAAACAGAGGGCATATCTTCAATACCTATTGACAGAGGGCATATCTTCAATACCTATACTCTCCAACTCCTGCTAATGAAGAAGTGAATAAGATTGCCAGCAACATGGCGAACATTAACATGGCATCGTCATCACGGTAAAAATTAACTTACATTCAATTAATTTTATTCTCATCTGTTAATCACAAATATCTCCTTCTCTCCGTTTACAAATAAAATTGTTTGCTTGAGGTTTTAACTTTTTATATAACTGAAAGCATCATAATTAAGCTAGTTGTAGAAGTAATTTTATTCAGCGCACTTCTGGGCAGTATGGCAGGAAGCGCATTCTCCAGGTTTCCCTTTGAATCCGTATTGACAACATCAAATTCAACTAATTTACATTTTAGTGAATCATTCAATTTTAATTCTGTATTAAACTTTAAATCTTTATTCGATGTCTCGAAACCAAAACGGGGACGTTAAGATTTTTTATTCATATCTGGGTCGTCCAAAAACCTGTGCGTCCGTCAAAGTTGAGTCACACACAAACATGTGTTGCGTAAAAACCGAGATATTCCGGTGGAGTCATTCAATCGTTCAATCATTAGGAAGCGTTCTTTTGTTTGTCACAAAAAGTAGAATTAACTGTTAACTGTTTAGAGACATCCATATAAGCGGTTTATTTTACATCAACATGTCGGTATACTGGTTGCTTGGTATGGCTGGTTGGTTGCTATAACCAGTAAAGTATAAACGTTACTAAATGTAAAATAGTCCCCGTAACAACAATTTGTCGTTACTCAGCCTTGCTTGAAGGTACATAAAGCCGTTTGTTTCAAAGTGTCTGGAATGAACCTCTACCTTAAAGAATCGTGGCTGATCTGTAGTTTCTTGTAAGCTAAAAAAACTACCTTATATGTACAGCCTGCATTAAACTGAGTAAAATAAAACAAAGAATCTCCAATAATTATTCCAGTCAGAGTAATTGTGTCGTGAAGTGTGTTCATATGTTGTATTTTGGTGTTTCCTGGCTTTCCGACTACCCTATGTTTACGTCATGTCATATTATGTCCTGTTTAGATAAACATTAACTCGAAATAAAAGATTTCTTGTGTGGTAATATTCAGCTTCATTTCCAAGATTTTGTAGTAATTTTTTCTCAGACTGATAGTTTCTAAAATCTTAATAAGTAACGTAATATAAAAAGCTGCAAACAGAAGCTCTTTTAAGTTGACCAGTAAAATTATATTCGTTGTTCTTTTAACAATAAGAACCACGTGTAAAGCTGCGGCGTAGAACGTGCGAACTGAAAACGTAAAAGGCACACAAGCTAGATTAGTGTCAACACGGAGAAGCATCTCTGGGCTTGAAATGTAAGGAAAACAACGGCTAAGCAAAATAGGAATTGTCAGGGAACGGAAATGAATTGTGTAAATTGTAGTCAGACGGGTAGCAGATGTGTAAACTGATTTGCAGCGTGACGGCTTCGAAGATACGAGAACCAGTGTGTGTGTGTGTGTATGTGTGTGTGTGTGTGTGTGTGTGGAGAGTGATGGAAAGTGAATGTTAGACCGTACCGAGACATAAATAGTTTTGGATTCCACGTTACAGGCCTAGTGCCAGGTAAATACGATTGTTGTACCAAACTTTCGGGTTACGCAGTGGTAGAAATTAACTAATTAGCTACTGCAGGAAAACAGCGTAGAACGTTTGATATTTTGACGCAAAACAATGTCGACAAATACACACGAACTGTAACTTTTTGCTTCCTCTATTTTTATGGAAAACAGTAAAGAGGAATTTTAATGGAAACAAACGTAATTAAATTCGCTTTTATTGTTCATTAGCTATTTACACATAAAACAAATAAACAAAATTGAGTAACTATGTTGTAAAATAAAAACAAACGTAAACAACAGCCTATAAAAGGACTCAGTTTGAACCAGCTTAGATAAAATTTGATTTTATAATTGAGAAAATATTTTTCAAAACCCTTAAATAGGTTACAGTATTCTTCTGTTCCTAATTATTCTTAATATTATTAGAAAACCGCTCCTGAAAGTATTTGAGATATTTAAAATTATAGCTCATATCTTGAATAATGTAGGATAAAATAAAATGGATAACTTACGTAAAGGTGGTGTTTTGAATTACATTATCTGCGATCAGGATGTTTTCTGCAGTTTCTTTCCTAAATCTAGCCTCGTCATGTAAACATAAATATTGTTAATGTTTTGAAAAAACTTAATTAAAAGTATATCTACGTCCGCGCATTCTTGAGCGTTTCTCTTGTTACATATGTTCTTGCTTGCCAGATTTCTTTTACAAAGGATCGGGATATTCTCTAATCACGAAGCACTTAACTTACTTCACTTTTCAGCTTCTAATAGAGAGAATGTGTGTGTGTGTGTGTGTGTGTGTGTGTGTGTGTGTGTGTGTGTGTGTGTGTGTGTGTGTGTGTGTGTGTGTGTGTGTGTGTGTGTGTGTGTGTGTGTGTGTGTGTGTGTGTGTGTGTGTGTGTGTGTGTGTGTGTGTGTGTGTGTGTGTGTGTGTGTGTGTGTGTGTGTGTGTGTGTGTGTGTGTGTGTGTGTGTGTGTGTGACTAGATTGTGCTTTGGAATGATCAGTGAGTACCCGATACTTTATACTGGCGCCACAGTGACATGTACGTGTAACTAGATGAGCGGTTTCCATCGCACAGTTTGACATGTTAAAGCGATTACACCTCACCAATTACTGGAATTTAATGAACATGACCAGAAGTATTATTGTGGTCACATACGTGTCATTGATGAAGTTCAGTACCACTACGAAGTACTTATGCTTCTACTGTATGAGGTTAACAAATATGTGTGTAATAAAATTTAACACACACAAACGTACAGAGTTACAAAAGTATACACAATAGAACAGAATGATAAAACTTTGTCCAGCATAGATATGAAGATAAATAAAATTGGTGCTGACAACCCAAAACCTTAACCATGACAGAGCCTTACACAGTTTATTACTCAAAAAATAGCCTGTAGAATCCTTTAAATGCGGATTATCACATTAACACAAATTGAAATACCTTTTCCAAAGTTAAAAATTTTTTTTGTCGTTTTACAGATTTTAAATACAAAATAATTTCATTGTCTCTTGATATGGATTACTTTATTATTATTAGCTTTAATGTTGTTATATTTTCTCTGTAAATTTTATGGCATTAATATTTTTTAAGCAGATGACGAGTGTTGTTTAGTGCTTTCCTCTCTTTTCTCTTATTCGTGCAGTTGATTGGGCTATTGTTTGAAGAATTCTATAATTGTGGACAATCTTCTACGCTGAATCATATCTTCCTCTTCTCGATGGCTTTTATTAGAATAACACTACAAATTCGGAAGCTCAAAAAAATAATACATCTGGTTAAGTTAGGTTAAGTTAAATTAGGTACAGCAGACACCCTGACACAGCCTACATTTCTGTACTTTTACTGTAAAATTCAAGTCTGCAGCGAGTCCGTACTGCTGATGACCAAATTCCTAACACGATATATTTCCTTACACAACACTTTGACATTATTTACTTCGTCAATATGTAGTCTTTGTAAAATTATGCATCAATTAAGAAAAATATTATTTTATAACAACGTTACGACAAAATCAAACAAGCTCGTAATTAGTTGTTACAACCCAGTCAGTAGTATTAGTTGCAGTTATACCAATTCATCATAACTTTAATAAGTATAAGTAAACAACAGATAGAACATTTGAGCGCTGTCTATTTTAAGCACTTACCTTGCCTGTCGTAACATACTAAAATCGGAAAACAGTTCTGGTGCTTTTCAATTTACATTATTCTTTACTTTATCGGCATCCTTAATAAAGGAAGAGCCACAACCAATGGTCAGTATTTGGCGAGTGGTTTTAGGCCTGTAGCGATTAGTGCACGTCGTACTTAACGAGTGTTATCAATGTGTTCATTTGTTGTATCTAGGTCGTGTATATTTATCGATTCAGAAACTGTTATTATTTGGGGTTCACAATAAATTATGCAAACTTATTAAGATACGAGACTTACAGTAATGTGAGTGTGATTTTGGTAAGCATCAATACAACTTGCAAGGTTGATTACTAGATTAATTAATAATAAATCTGTTGTGATTTCCTTGTAACAATGATTTCTTTATTAAAAACATAAAGGTTTTTTATAAAGAAATTTATAGTTTCACGAGTAAAAGTAGTCAAGACAAAATTTATTTTTGTAGGTACAAACAGTTTGCCTATTGTCTAAATCACTCAATAAAATATCAATTTAAATATTAGTTAAATATAAAACTGATGTTAAAATTAGTTAGTTTCCAAACCCTCTTACTTTAAAATAAATGGAATTAATAAAGAAAAATATTCTTCCGATTGTGAGATAACTAGCTTAAATGGCAAACGTGTTTACAAGGTAGGCTGACATAATAGTCTTGAATAATCTGAAGATTTCTACGCCTTTAAAGCCTGTACGGCAATTCTCCAAGCAACGAGAAGACCATAGAACACAACGGCAACCTTGGCGGAGTTTAAACAGCGGTGTTTTGAAACCAGTCGGCCAGCTGTACTTGTCAGTAGCGTATTGCAGGCAAACTATTGTTGTAACGTCCGATTCTGTACTGTTGTTTGATACCCGTTTAGTGTAAAGTGATAATTCTATTGTTGGTTGATAAGATATTCGTGATTGGTAACGTTTATTACTTGTTGCGATAATGTATGTTGGGGAATTGTAAACTTAGAATAGAGTTGTTTACGAGGGCCTATTTTTTTTATAAAAATGTTATTAAAGCTGTAAGTAACAATTTCTCTCAGTGCTCCTCTTTTCGAAGACAGCGATCCACGCAATCGGGACTACAGTGTAAAGAAACTTTATTATTAATATAGAAAAGTGTTTACAATATAAAGTGCCTCAGATACGTTCAAAGATAACAACGTTTAATGCTTTCCAAACATTAGTACTAATGTAACAGTAACAGCTGACTTATTTTAGTACAAATGTATATTCTCGTGAAAAAATAAACATTGTTTACCAACAACTTCTAGGAAACTCTGAAACTGCTTTATGTCGAGGAGGTCTGCTAGTTTTCTATCTACAGTGTAACAAGTAGAATGCTAGAAACCTTGACATTCCCCACGATTACATCAAATGAATTGTACAGTCTACTAGCAGAAACACAAAACCACAGTTTGCATATATACTTCAGTCATATATTTTTATGAAGATTTACTAACGTTGTTTTACGCCGTACAGAAATAAATATCTGTTCAGCAAACAGCAAACAATATTCGTTCCAAATTAGTCAGAAGATGAAACCTGGCTCAACACTTGTTTCAGAAAAATTGGGTTGTCTAGTTAATTTATTTCAGGAGAAGACAAAGTTTGCAAACAATAAAACTCATCAACATTGATATTGTCTCAGTTGTACTTTTGTTTATTTCACTGAATTTCGTAGTCAAATTGTAAGCAAGCCGAGAGTGTATTCAGATTGTCATCCGCTTTTTGTTGATACTGAGTTCTATCTCCACAAATTAAATTTGCCTTTTGTAATAAATCTTCAGTCAAGTCAAGTATATATTGACTGACAGCGTCACAGGAAGCATAACATACAGCGTCACTTTTATTAAACATAACACGTAGAGACGTTTCATGTCGTAGTAAATTATATTAAATAACGTTTGCGTATACCTAAACAAGCGAAACGAGTTCTCAGTTTTTACTCGAACGTTTAGCATTTGTCAGTCTGTTTATTTATTTGTTTGGGCTTCAACCGATTATCGTATAACCTGGCCGTGTGTTTATACTTTGCCCAATGTACCTTCTGTTGTTTGAAGATTTAATACCTCAAAAATACATGGGCGGGAGGCAAAATATGAAAGTATTGAAAATATAAAATTGAAACCCCTCAAAAATCTATACACAAACACAAAATACATAAACTTAAAATCTGAGACCATATTATTTGTCATTTATCCGTCATAGTTATATATCTAACTAAAAGAACATGCAGTAGCTTAGATAATTTAACCTTTATTGTATGACTTTTTTTTGTATCGGCCATCTAAGGACCCCATGCCAATTTCAATTCTTTATTCTTTGTTCTTTTATTTTTCTCTAATATTCTTTCATCTTTTCACTGAGTCTCCTCTTCCTGTCATCAGTCCAATTTGAACATTCGTTTTTGTCTCTCCTACCCAGAACTCCTTCCATTTTTAACACTTTTGCCCGATAAACGTCTCTTTCAATTGGTTCTTCTGCGTGTATACTGTATTATTTTTTTCTAAATCCTTTTGGACTTCTTTAATCCAACTTGATGTTGACTTCTTCCCCTACAGATATTTGAAGATCTGATTGTACGACTTTATTTATTATCTAATTTGAAATTTACGGAGTACCTCATGGATCTCCGTTGAGCGGCACGATTTGTACCATCGCCATCAACGGGATCTTTGAGGGTATAGTAACGTCAGCTGAAAAGTGCTTGTATATTGACGATCTTGCGCTGTTCTTCTCGGTCAAAGCAGCGGTGATGGCCGAGCAGAAAATGCAGGGCGCTATAGACTCGTTGGTAGAAAATCCTCAGGCTTTCCTTTCTCGGCAACAAAGTCGACCTGTGTCCACATCTGTCGAGAGCGAGGGAGACACACGGATCCTACGTTCACCATAAACGGTGTCCGGCTGCTCTATATCCAATTTCTTGGCCCAACATACGATAACAACATGGAATGCACATGTGGACGATCTGGCTACGAGGTACAAATACGCAATCAGGTGCACTTCCCATGTGACCTGGGGAGCAGAAAGAGAAGTTTTATTGCGCCTGTATGACGCGCTAGTGTTATCCAAAATGGATTACGAATGAACGGTGTACTCTTCAGCCAGGAGGTGCTTAAAAAATCTGTTCACAACGCAGAGGTGCACTATGCCACAAAGGCGATCCGCACTAGCGCTGCACAAAGCTTATATTGTGAAGCAGGAATGGCGTCCTTAGATCTGTGACGTCAATTGCGGTTGCTGAGATATATGGCAAAAATATTAGCACTACCGAGCCATATAAACTAAATTTTGCTGGGGAACAACAGACTTGCTAGGGTATACGACCGCTGTCCTACATTCACCAGACCAGCCGGCATTCGTGCTCTCGAAATAGCCCCGCGCTACAACATCGAGGCGCTGATGGTCGAGGCGTACGCTTTGTGCGAAGTGCTCCCTTGGCTGCTTCGCAAACCAAATTGCCCGTTGCGTGTTGCCAGTAGAAGGAAGTCTTCGTCGCACCCAATTGAACAGAAACTCCTCTTTAGATCAGTCCTTGAAGAATATGTCGAAGAAAACACCATTGTGTACACTGATGGGTCCAAGACGGAGAACGAGTGGATAGTGCGTTTGTCATCGAGGGCGCATCCCACTCCTGGACGCTACCCAAAGGGGCAAGTGTATACACCGCCGAACTGTACGCAGTGTGGCAGGCTCTTCGTTTCTGCGAACACCGAGGTGACAGGAAATTTGTTATCTGTACGGATTCATGAGTTTTCTAACTACCTTTGAAAATCCGAAATGTTGGATCCGTTATTACAGCAGATAATGGCGTTATGCAATTCGTTAGAAGACATTGGTTCATCTTTTACTTTTGTTTGGAGTCCGCGTCATGTAGGTATTGAAGATAACGAAGAAGCTGACGCTGCAGCGAGAAATGCTGCGGACAGCCCACGAGTCAATACGATTGCCATACGACCTCATGACGCGAAACTAGCTGTCACAAACACTATCAGTAATGTATGGCAGCAGACGTGGAACACACGGCAGAGCAAAATTTCTGCCGTGCCGGAGTGCGTCCGTAAATGGCAAGTAGCAGCTGATCGCAGTCGTCGCTAACAAGTTCGCATCATGAGAATTGCATCATTAGGCATCAAGTTTGCATCATTAGGCACACGAACTTGATGTCTTCGTACTTCCTACAAGAACAAGAGTTTGTCTGCATTTGTGGCGGAGCACTCACAGTAAAACACACCACCGAAGACTGTAGTTCTCTTACAGAAGTGAGCCAGAGACACAGAGTAAACGGTAACCTGAAAGAAGACCTCGGAAAAGAATAGTTAGCGATAGACAGAACTCTGTCCTTCGTAAAAGCACCACGATTACTATGCCGTTTTGCTTCTTAATTTTCACTGTCGATGAGTCAATTAAAATGTAAGTGAACAAAAACATCCTGTCGAGCATCACTCCTGATAGTCGTCGTTGGGCTAAAGGGATCTACCGACCCCCAAAACACAAAAGAAATCAGCGTAAATTGTATACACAAATATATTCTTATATAAAATTAAAAAGTATTACCCATTATTAATAATTATGTTTATTACTAGGTAAATTTAAAATTAAAGTATTTTCTCTGTTATCAAAAGACAAAATATAAAAATCACGTTTACTCTTTAATTTTGAAGTAAAATAGCAATTACTTAAGTAAGAAGGAAGATTAAAGCAAGATTACAATTTAAAGTTAGAAACAGGCAGTCACACAATAAAGGTTAAATATTCCAAACTACTGCCTCGTTTTTTCAGTCAAATGTGTATAATTAAATGTATAATTAATGTGTAAATGTATATTGTTAATAATTATAATTATAAAACAAGAATAATTGTGCGGAAATATGAATATAACTAATTATAAATGTAATTATTTCGAAATAGTGAACGCTGCAGTTCAAAAAACTTCCAATTATAATTGTTCAAATGAAATTATTTTTGCTGGTAGTAATTGTTAACGACAAATGAACGTTACTGATCTTATCAGTAAATATCAGCAGTGAAGGATCCCACAAGAAGCAATTAAGCTCAAATTTAGACTTTCGCAGTTTTATTTATTATTGTGTATGTATGTAAACTAAATGGGTATTGAAATGTTTTTTAACACATGTAAATATCGTATTGTATCTTATAATATAATATCTTATAAAACATTACTTCAGTTTGTTAAAATATTAGAAGTATTAAGACTATGCAAAGCCGTTACATTCTTTTGGACTAAGTGTGATATGTTCGGTTTTCAATAATTCATTAAGGTGTTGACAATGAAGTAAATAACGAACACCATGATGATCAATGGCATGTAGTACTAGCAAAAGAACTACTAATAACTCCGTTCTACGTCATCACTAACCGTAAATCCATAAGTATGTGTCGTACACATATGCGTAATATCCAGTTTATAACATTATACCTACATTCACACGCGCACGCTCGCGCGCGATATTAGTGTTATTCTATACACTAACTACAAGTACTTTAACTACAATATGTTAAAAATATGAAAATACAACTTAATGTAAGGGAATGAATGCCATAACTTATGTTAACTACTCTTATAAAGATCGTGTAAATAGTACAGAAAAAATATGCTGTAAAACCGTAGAAGGTGGTTGGCACCTATCTGTTTAGAAAAAAATTCAATTGACAATTGATGTTCTCACAACAATTCTGAAAATATTCTGTCCTTGAAGCGTGCAACAGCAGCTCTAAACACAATAAGTCGCCTGCTGAAAATTTGTCAATACTCTAAACTGATTATAACATTCCATAAAGGAATATCTCTGTGCCTGTTAACAATTAGAGGTTTATTAGTAGTATATATTACAATATACAATATACATTACAATATATTACAATATACATTGATAACAGGATTAATAATAATTGTAATAATTGTGATTTTACTTTCTGTGCAGTGTCAATCGATTTCCCACACTAACTTGCCGTTCGGCCATGAACTCTAGACACTAAACATACCAGTATTGATTTTAGCAGATAATTTGTTTCTACAAGGACACGTGTTTGTATTCTTTTAAACCGGAAATACCGACTGAAAAAATATATTGAATATTAGTATTACTCCAGTCCTACTGCATTTCACCTCTCGCAAAAACTAATTTTGGGTTCAAGGTGTTGCGTTGGACACTAGAGTGAAATCAAGTTTATTTCCGGAAACAAATCGTTATTACTTTAAACTACCAAAAATACAAAAGAAAAATAACTATTTATGATCAGAAAAATTGTGAAATATATTTTTCATTTATTTTAGCAGCTATCTTGCGTCCTCTGAACGTTTTAAATGCTGTAATGTTTTATCTAAAGCAAATAATTCTGTTTAAAATAATACTATTGCGGTCGTAGGCCAGTTACATCAAATAATCTGAATCAGAAAAGCACAGAATTGAAACAATCGAAAAAAATTTTAATCGTTTTCTGTGTGGACACAAAATTACATACACCAGTGATAATAAAAATATGTCTTTCAACAAACTGTAAGTTGTATTTATTTTTATGCTTATGTTTCTCTTGTTGTACATGATCTACACTTGCACATGCTCTATACTGTATTAGACATAAACGGAGTGTAGCATGTATAATATGGATAACATATCCTACCTAATATATAGATCTATGCGGAGCCGATACGTAGTTCCTCTTGCATGTATAGATCCTCATACCTAATTTCCCTACCTATTTCTTCTCGCCCTCCTCAACCCTTCTCTTCCTGTTCATTCTTACCTGACTTCACCCTTCTTCTCTAATCGGTGACCCGTTCGGTATCTGCTTTGGTAGTCTTTCTTCAGGCATCCATTATATGGCCATATAATAACAATTTAATTAATTTCAGTAATATCCTCAATTGTAGGTCAAAACTCATTTTATGTTTTGCTCTGTTGTTAGTAATCGGTCTCTTTCGATTCACTTTCCAATATAAGCCAGAAGGCTGCCTGTTGGAAGTTCTTATCTTCTCGCGCCCATTTTCTTTACTTCACAGCTAACCCTGTGTGTGTGTGTGTGTGTGTGTGTGTGTGTGTGTGTGTGTGTGTGTGTGTGTGTGTGTGTGTGTGTGTGTGTGTGTGTGTGTGTGTGTGTGTGTGTGTGTGTGTGTGTGTGTGTGTGTGTGTGTGTGTGTGTGATCACATGTTTCACTATTAAGTTGGAAATTCTTCATTAATTTGCTTTTGGTATGTTTCTATCACACAGTTTTCCATTAGACATATATGTTGTAACATTACATAATCAGTGATCAATACTGATAAAAAAATAAAGGAGTATTTTTATAATAATAATAATAAAATAGTCAGTAGTTACCCATTCCAAAAGTCAGAAATGAGGGATTAAGTATCATGCTATGAAACATTTGTACCATAAAACACTGTAGCAATTAAAAACAATGTACTAAGTGTTACCATAAAAGTGCGGTGTGTACAAAGTGCAACATAGTATGATATGTGTAAATGTTAAAAAACTGAAAACGACATCAATCACAAATAAGTGAAGATGCAGTACTATAGTAATAAACTATAAGTTTAATAATAAGTTGTTGTAGTTTTGTTTTGTTAGGCCACAAAAGCAATATCAATGTAATTAAAATATTATTTTGTTTATGTTTGTAGGATCCAGGGTTATATAAGAAATTAATAATTGCTAATTAGAATAAAGTAAAGAGATGGTAGAAAATAAAAATAGTGCCCAGAGTAATAATACATTTACAGAAGTATAAGTCAGAAATAAACCGAGTTAAAAACCACTAAATTATAAAATACAAGTATCTAAGTGTATGTAAAGATGCGAAGAAAAACATTGTATAAATTAAATGTAATTATAGTTAAACATTATAAAGGAGTATTTTCCTAAAACAGGGAAGAACTAATAATAATTAATAAATATCTTGTTGATTCATCCTCTTCATTCACTTTTTTTAAATATTATTATATATAAAAACTTTCACAAATGAACTTACTTTTGTTATCACTTTCACAAACGTTTCAAGGTGAGTTCATTTGTGAAAGTTTTTTATATATAATAATAATTAATACTAGCCTATTTTCTAAAACTGTACCTAGGTTAGCCAATAAAAACTCATCAATTTATTGGTTACTAGGAGTAACATAATCAACAAGATGAGTAACTGTTAAATTGGATTTCAAGAGAGTAGATGACTAAAAATAATATCCAGCAAATTTTAAAAATTTCGTAACTACAATTCGGAAAAACCACGATTCTAAATTAATGAAACGATTCAGCACAAGCCACTACATCCGTTGAACCACAATAATTAATGCCAGAAAATCGAAGAACATCGAAAATTCATCTAACCATCTGATGGCCTGAAAATTTTGAACTGTCACTACTTGGGTGAGAACGCCTACCTTAATAAACTAAAAAATTACACTTCACCAACAAGTAACGAACACTAGAAACAGTACAACATATTTCAATTTATAAGAAAACTTAGTGTGAACATAATAAACTTTATTTATTTAACCAAAATTAGTAAAAACGTGTGTTCATTAGGAATCTACTGCAGCAATCTTTATTTTTCTCGCTTTCTGTATGAATACGTAATCTGCGCTCTGGCGTTTAAAAAACGAACTTATTGAATCAGACTTTAAGAAAACAAATATATTAATTATTGTAAAGTACGATACTATTAACTAAGCATTAGTTACTTTCTTATAGTTCAAAGAATCCCCAAATAACCCTGAGATACATAATTTATTAATTTTAATAGTAACTGTAATTGAATATATCTGTTGTGTTATATAAAAAGATAAAAACTAATATCGAAAAGTGTTGTGATTTTGATAATAATTGATTTGTAAACCGATGAATTGGAGGTAATAATTTCCAGAAAAATAAACCAAATTCAATCAATAAATACCTTTCTTTCAGGTAATTCACTTTGTATTATTTTTTGTAGATAGCAGCTTTGTTACAGAAAACAAGCGAATAGCAGAGAAGAGTAAGCAAGTTAGCTCCGACATCAGAACTTATGAAGTACTACGGGTAACATAACCTGTAATTGGTTCGTAAATTGAAAACAGCTGATGCAACGCGCGTAGAAAACAAACGATCAAATCGCACTCAAAAAGAGGAATTCTCTCGCTCTCTCTCTCTCTCTCTCTCTCTCTCCTACCCTTTTACAAACAACTGCATAGTAATACCTGTAAGAAGATATAATACATAATAAAGAATACCGTGGTTTATTTGTCAATAATAAAGAATTACCCACACCAAATTAAAAATAAATAACACTATCAGAGTATAAAAAATACGTAGTTATTATACTGTAAAGGTCTCGACAGAATTTTTAGGAAGAGGAGACGTTACAATGTATACGGCTTTACTTCCTTATATATTTCATTCTCTTGTGATATCGTCTGAAATTCACTCCTCGGTAAGCTCCATGGTCACATATTTAAATGCCTTATAGAATTTGAATCTCTGTTCAGCATCCAATATTATATCTTGTTGACGTAACTGATCCAATGTATGTGTTCTCGGTTTTAGTTACGCTGACTTCTAATTCACATCTTTTTTATTTTCCTACTGTAACTCCATACATTGTAGACTATCATGATCATCTGGCTGTCCGGAATGTCGACCTTTGGTATTCTATGTTTCGAAAGTAAAATGCTCCTTTGTTTTGGAGGAAGAAATGTCTACGTAGACTAAGAAGATGTTTAATGAAAAGACGAAACTACACTGTGCCTAAATGCTAGATTCATGACAAAATGTAAAAAGTTACGAGAAAAATAATTAAAGAATAAGCATAAATGTTTAGTATTAAATAAACTTAGTTATTAAGAGAGTTATTATTTATTATCACCTTTTTATAACCTCGGTATACAATTTTATAACCTTGAAAATTTATTAATATTTTGTATACAATTGAATTGATAAATTTATTTTTTAATTGAGTTGTTTGTGCTACAGTAATCATTTTTTAAAAGAATTAATACAATTAAACTTCCGTTACTAAATTAAATTTCAAAAATGTACATATTTTACGTTTAAAAATTGATTTAGTGCAACATTCACGTTGTTTCTTAACGGATAAAGAACAAACGTTAAAAAAACTGTAAATATATATTGCAACAGTACACAGGATATGAAGCTCATTTAAGTGGAACACTAATGCTATATAACATTTTCTGATGGCCATAGACATGTTTTAAATTGATTTTGTTCTTTCTTTCTAAAGTAGTCATAAGTTTTGAACCAAGCTATGTTTAAAAAAGTAAGTTATGTCAAAATGTTCACAAGTTTGTCAACATGTGATGTAAAATATTTGTGTGAAGGTGCGCGGGTGCGCGTGTGATTGACATTTTATTTAATAACTGCGAGGAAAATTAACATTTCGTTCTGAAACTTGGACAGAGTATTCTCATGGTTATAAGCTACATTTTCCATATAATCAATTCTCTGTAACTATAATTTTTATGTTTTTTTTTTTAATGAAATCAGTCTACTTTTATTATCGTTATCTCCTAGAAAGTAATAAAATTTGTAGATTAAATCTAAACAGGCCTTTGCAGAATCGGACAGAGTTTAAGCCTGATTTCAGTCTATCTGTGTTCTCATCTGTGACGTTGATAAAGTTTCAACAAATCAGAAGGACTAAAATTAGTTGAGACGAACGCTTTTAGCGGACGGACCGTTCAGTTTCTTATGAGAACTTGCCATAGAAAGACGTACTCGCTGTCACGAGTTTTTCGTGACAAGACAGGTCGTTTTCCTTTAAACTTAGAAGTTGGTTCACGGTTCGAGTTCTTCGTAACCAATACCACTTAGAGAAATCAAATAAAAAAATAGATCATTCTAGTGTTTCTCCGCGTACAGTAGAAGATTTCCACTAATGGGCAAAATATCTGCTGAGATATTTTGATAGGTACGCGAGAACACTTCAAGAAATCGGAGTTTGTGTAAGATTAATACACGATCTATTTTACCCAGTTTTAAATCCCTGAGAGTAAGTAAATTAAAATTATAAACAATAACAGTTCATGTCGCAGTGTGCGTGTGTGCAAACATGTGAAGTTTCAACATAAATTGTAAGCGTTAGTGATCTTCGAACGGTCGATGTGCAGAGTTGCAGCGGTCCAGTCGAACTGCGTGCGGAGCGTCATGAGGTTACGCAAACAGTGGAATTCAACGCAACAAGTAACATAGTTGTAAAACAAGCCCATAGACTCAATTATTAAAAGGAAAATTTTTTATAAAATTTAATATTATAAAGTAATAAGAAAATAGTAAATCTTGATGTTTTAATTTAATAAATTTTCCTACCTCCAGATATAGACTCTGTTGTAATAATTTCAATATTACCTATCTATGCAGTTTTAATTTGTATCGTTGCAATATATATATATAGATTAAAATTTTGCGATAGACGTACTAATAATGTAAAATACGATTTCAATAATCTTTTAGCAATAGCAATCGAAGAACCTATTTGATTTGTGTTTTCTACAAGGGAAACAACTGGCCATCCGATTTTTATACCCGTCTACGACAAGTAAACGTATCACTGTTCACCTCCACACGATACGCGAGATGCATACACAATAAAGAAACCCGCTCGTACTTGGAATAAACCTACACGTTAAGATTCTGTAGTAACAAGACAAATCAAAATTTTAGTTTTAAGTAAAGAGAAAAGAAGTATTACACTTATAAACGCTAATAGTAATTTCAATAATTTATTCAAAAATCGAGATTACTAATAGACCTTTAATTAATTTTAATTATATAATAAGGAAGACATGTTAATACGTATCTGATTTTACACGTAAAAATCTGCGTAAAGGGTAAAAAGTATTTACGACCATTCGATATTGTGAAATGATGGATGTAAGCTTTTAGAAAACTTAAGAGTGAATGTTAAAAAAACTACAGTCCGCAAAGGTCAAACACAAATAAGGTGAGACATCTTTCTTAAAATAAAATAGCGATCACACCCTTGCTAAGGAGCATAACTTAAATTGGATTACTCATACTATTTGCATTAAACTACACAGATAAAAAACAGTAATGAAAATGCAAGAGTACATTTAAACTTAATTTTATTCAGAGATTTCAAAATACTTACTAATTTGTTAAACGTTATTTTCAAATTTTGAAATAAACAAAAAAAGAATTAAAAATAAAGAATCGGGTTTCATTAATCCCTTCAGATAAATAAAAATTAACGCGTTTGAAAATCTAAACATAAATCATGAAATCCCTCTTTCTTATATATGTTTACAAATATTTCTGAATCCTCAATTATCATATCCAGTGATTACATTATATTGCCACGGTGAAGCGCTCTAAATAAAATCTTTACGTAGACCATTCTGCTACAGATGACTCGTCAAATGGGAGTGAAGTGTGAAATAAGGAAATAAAACTTTCTGGCGTCGTTCGGATTTTTACGGAAAGTCGTAGAACAACTGAACAAGTAACTGGTGCCTTACCGGTATGGTTTATAACAGGAGAGCAATTATACCAGTCAATTAGTAGACTAAATATTTTTACACCGATTAGTAAGCGTCAGATTTAGCGAATATTATAATTTTTTACTTTTCTTTACTTTAGATTATAAAACTATAGACACAGTGGTTGTCAGTATTTGTGGTATACGGTATACTTTGTTTATTAAATACTCTACAGCATAGAAGTTTCGTCGTTTTATAGAAAAGTTAATAGCAATTATGTGACTATTGATATTCACTGATATTTAATCAAAATATACGGTTTTAATTGGCTATTTCAATTAAAATCAAATCTGAATTTTAACCAAACACAAGTAATTCAGGAAATAGTATTTTATATATTTTGAAAACGCACTCAATCGGATTGTAGACGTCTATAATGAGTCTGGTGTGTACAATGTGCAATGTGCGGCATGTGTCTTCAATAGTTGTGACTGTAACTGAGTTTGAATTAACGTGTACAGTGTAACGTTGTCAGTACCGGTCGTTCAGTCACCTGGACACTGTAAGTTACAATCTACTAATTTGGCTTACTGATACTGTTGGAAATCCTTGTCTAATTGAACATAACTGTAACGCAATTAGCGCTCCTCAGTGTTTGCAGCGTACACTCTATTGAGCCGCGCTAATTTATCTGAAGGAAACAGCGTTACTTAACTGGAAATTTTATTATGTTCGTAGAATCAATTCTCAAACATACGAACGTAAAATGGGTTACCAAAATGGGAGTAGTGTGTAATTTAAATATCGTTCAAACGGCTGTCTGAGGTGACGGTGTCTAGTTTTCTGTCTTCCTTATTTAAATTTATGTAGTTTCGTAATGTTTTATCGGATAAACGGTTAGCAAACAAGCAAGTGATTACGTTCTTCGTAACACTAAGAGCAAAAGTAAGTAATATTTCTAAAACGAACTAACAGTAACATAGACTACAATCAACACATTGCAAACAATAAAATGGTTAAACGTGTGGAGAGTACTGAATTATTTAAGATACGCTGAAGATGTTGCGTTAATAACCCTTGACAAAACAGAGCTGTACGAAATACTTCAAGTACATGACACAGACACAATAAAACTAAACTTATCATGAATACAAACAATGGCACTTCAAAAACAATAGGGTAAGAAATGGCGCCAAAAACACGGTAATGTTAAGAGCAAGTGATGCAATTATATAAATAGGAGGGACGTAGACCTAAATAAGAAGACAAAATTGACACTAAAAACAACACATCAAAAATAAATATCCACAATACCTTGGAGTCAAAGTTCCGTACCTATGGATCACGACAAACCACAAATATCTTTATGTTTACGATTATGGGTCATAAGTCTAAACGTTCATGAAAAAGCCAACGTGTACAAAATCTCAAAGCAACAGGACCAACGAAAAATTATGTAATCTGTGATATTAACGATCAGGAAAAGACACGGATGGGTTACGACGATACTGTCCCTCCCCCCCCCCACAAACAACCATACATAGTTCAGAGATCTACAGCCCGTTGACAAGCTCTACTAAATATAAACGTTAAGATGCATCAAATAACTGAATTAAGTATTGAAACTAGTTAAAAAGTTCTAAGTTAAGTTTAAGTTAACAGAGCATTATTACTAACTCTCAACAATACAAAAGTGTAGTCGGAAAAGTAAGTGCATATTTTAACGTTTTATAAATAATTTTAAGCCGAGTCTGTTTTATTTATTTTTAGAGAGCAGTAAAACCGAAGCCGAATAAGAAATTCTCTTAGAGTAACACATAGCTTTTGTGTACTAGAAAATGTTAATAAACAAACGCAGACGCTGTATCCTAACATGGAACCAATTAGAACATGGAACCCTTTTTTGCTTCTGTACGTAGTGTACTTCATTACGTTAAAACTAGTCATAAAAGTTTTGCCTTCTTACTACTATTTCGCTAACACAATTTCATTTGATATATTGGCTCTGTTCTTTTACGTCTTTAAAATGAAAATTATTTGTGTTTATTACACTGATCGAATGGTCGCTCGGCATTTGGTAGAACATTTTACTAACACTTAAATTTAATAAACACTTGGTAAGTTCTACAGATGATTTTATTTTCCTGACAATTGTTTCACCAGTTAGTTCCAACCCTTCCCCGCCTAACTTACATTTCAAACCTGTCAGTTGAAATCCAACCTCTGAAGCTAAAGATTGTCAGCTGACAACCTCCGTAACTGGTGAAACGATTGTCAGGAAAATAAAATCATCTGTAGAACTTACCAAGTGTTTGTTTACTAAATTAAATTATTTTTGTTTATGTTGTTTAAAATATTTCTTCATGGTCGATTCGTTTAATACTTATATTGCTTCAACAGAGTTTAACTGTTTCAATGCGCGTAGGTTTTACGTTCACATACAGTTTAAAGTATGTATTTAAAACAGCTTATCAGAGTTTGTTTAACCTGTGTAGGGCTTTTATTCCTTTTTGTGGTTAATAACAACTGTTGAAGGATCGAGAATATGTGTTTAATTTGATATAAATTTACACTTTCTAATTTGTCGCCAAATATTTAACAAAATTGTATTATCGTGTTAGTAATAAATAATAAAATAAATATAAAAACTAATTTAACTTACAGGAAACATACTTTGAATGGGCAAACGTGTAAGATTCTTTGTAAATCGAGTAAGTTACAGAAGTATTTGTAACATTTTCCTCCACCATTACCTGAAAAATATAAGACGATATAATTAGCATAATTCTTAATTGTTATGCTTCTAAATTAAGTCCTCTAGAAAAATTTTGAGGACTACTAAATGAGCATTGAGATTATTATGTTATTATTATGTTTATAAACCATCCTGATAGAGAAATGTCGTTTGATCATTGTCCTTAAATAGGCAAACATACTGTAAACAATTCATAACAAGTAAAGTACTCAATTTGTTAAGTTATATTCTTTAATGTTACAAATAGGCTATATACTGCAAGCTAAATATACATCAATATCAAATTATTAAAATGAACATAATTTTTAAATCGTATACATGCAACAAAATTACAGTTATTTAATTTAATTAACAAATAACTACGAAAATAGTTTTCATAAAATTTATAAAATGTGTGTATAAATATTTTATTGATCACACGCACACACACACAGTAAGTGGAAATTAAATGTATTGCGAAGGGTAAGAAAATCATAATTTATTATCACTGTTGTGAGTCCTCCGTTTGTCCATGATAAGTAATAACAGCAGATAATAAAGAGTAAATAGATTTCATCCTCAATTCGTTAAATCGAAATCATTCAAAGTTTAAACCATTACTACTTCTTTATAATTCCATGACTCGTCTTCCTCCTAAACGCTACAACCCTGGTGGCCGTCAGCTTGCTGTACTATGTGCGTCCTATCACTTCGTAATTCTATAACTAACACATTCTAAAGCTAAAGAATATTCAATGAATAATATAGACTCACAAAGAGAGTATTGTATTTACATAAGTTAAGAGACTTCTATTAAGACTGTATTCACGTACATTAGTATTAGTAACCAATTTATCGCTAGATTTAAAACTTTTTGTTTAGAAGCGTGTAACCGGATAAATATTATCCGCAATAAACTTCTGGTGACTACTTATCACCGGATAGATAGGTTTGAGTTATTAGTTAACTTTATTAATTAAAACGTTATTTGTCTTTTGACTTCTGATCCAACGTATATTACACGACATGTAATTATTTATTATTATTTATCAATTACCTCTCCTTACAACGGCGGAGCTCAACGTTACATAGTCACATAAAGCAATGCGATTGTATTTAAACTGCCTCTAACTTTCATGACTTGTAGAATAAATTTCTTTATACAAAGAAAACATTCAATGGGGAAACAAAAGTTTTTGGAAAATAAAACTCTTTGCTCTCAGTAGCAACAACCCTTCTTGAGATAGATTTGAGTATACATCCTTCCTATGGATCTCAAATGTAATCGAAGGTTTTGGAACTTAAGGACATTAATTTTACAAAGTGTACAATTCATATTCAAAGTAAATAACTACAATAGTCATCATAACGTTTAATATTTGTACTGCGCCCGACATAAGATATTGATATTGTGACATGCTTGTTCTAAAACCTTTAATAAGATGTTCTGTTTTCATTTTAAGAACATAAAAAAAGGACAAACGTGGGTTTCAGAAGATATTTACAGTAACCGCACTATTGTATGTCTCAGAACGCAGGATACCAATACAGTGGACTTTCTGAATTTCACATAAAAAAGGTAGCTGTTTACTACTAAGTTTACGTTACGATATTAAATGCTCGTAATAGTAAAATATACCTAGATATTCAAAGCGATTTGTTGACATCGTTGGTGCACACACTATAAACTGAAACATTATTATACAGAAACAATATGACAAACAAACTAAAAGTAAATGTTTTAAGCTATGAAGAGAACGTCATTTGTTCTATAGGAAAATTGAATGTCTCAGAGAAAACGTAATAAAGACGGACAAAACGTTTTCCCGCTATGGAACTCGCTGACTTCGTTGTCTTCTAATCATCTCATTTGTACTGTTGTCTGTTTATTTTCCTAAACTCTTTATTAAATTGTAAGCCAAGAGTTTGATTAATTTTCTATTGAATATATAACTACCCCATGTTGATTTTAAAAGATAACTTGTGATAAGAATAAGAGTTTATGTAAATACTATAGGCACACATAACATGATTTTTCCGTAATAACAAAACTGAAGATTCCATAATTAAAGTAACTCATTACAGGATACTCAGGTATACGTGAATACGAACAAGAATAATATTTAGATCAAATTTGTGTAAGTGAAGAAAAGACTATACGCACAAGTATTGAATTCTGTAATATCCTGTTTACGTCTGAAATATTTCGTATGCAGTCAATACCGACGAAACAAAATACTTTCCTCGATTCACCGCAAAAATGTAGATTTTCTTACACGGTCTCCACCTCTCGGAAAATGTCATTTCTCGAACAGAAACAGAAAGGTGCGTTTAACGCTGAAAGAGAAATATATAAGGTTCTGTTAAAAGAAATTGTCATTTCTTCAGGTATTCATTACATAAAGGGTATTCACACATTCGTGAATAAAATTTGTACTTTTATGACGGAATTTGTATTTTTATGATAACTTCTCTCGCTTCATGTTTGCAACAGCGGATAATGTATTTCTATAGTTAGAACTAAAAATTCCATTATAAAGTACTCTTCGGAATTAGGAAGACAATTTGTTCTCTTTCCTCTCCTTCTTCACTAAACATTCCTACATATTGCTGCTTCATAACATACATTTGTTACTGTTATTTGACAATTTTTACACTGATAGTATCTCGTGTTATAAAACATTTTACAATATTTATAATGTCATTTTACGCTTATTATTATATATAACAGCAATTAAAACAATAATGTTTCTGTAATTTTTAGGGCTCACACACATCTCTACATTTTACCGATCCACCCAGTGTTACAGGACACCCAACAGAGGGACAGAGGACAAGTATGAATGCTAGCACGGTTTATTAGAACGCTAGTATATCACACTTAAAAAAAGACATAAATTTCAGGGATTTAGTGTGGCAGATAAGAAGACGACTGCGACAAAAAACTATAGTACTGTACATTGTAAAGTCTAAGTAATATGCAATAACAAGTCACACTACAGAATTAATGTAACAGCCCAAACAAGTGTAATCAAAAAGGCCATCCCTTACTGCCCGTTGAAACTTCTTTATGTCACTAAAGTAGTCAAGGACATCAACATAGAGGCCTTCATGTTGTAACGTGACATACTATAGCACAACATTTACAAGTATAATTAATGGAAGAAAGGCTGTATACTAAAGGAAAATAATAACTTATTAAATGAAGAATGATAGCACAACACCACTAACTAATGTTGACTTAAAATAGATAATGACGATGACTAGACCCAATAGATTGGATAAGGTGAGACAGAAACAATAATTCAAGACACTAATAACAAGTATAATAACCCAAATATTAACAAGCATGATATAGAAATAAGAGTTCAAAATTAGATAAGAAAATAATATGTAACCTAGAGGAAAGATAAAATGAAACCAAATGTAAAAACACATATACTAATAAAATATTGAAAAAATTGTAATTGTAAGCTATCACAAGCCACTAAAATAAAATTGAATAAAAATAATTCATTGGGAAGGTGATAATAAGTAACAAACATTGATAGGACCCAGCATAGATAAATATATGAAATATAGGTTAAGATGTTAAGAGGTGAACATCAAAAGTGATAAATGATTAATAATCAATAATAAGCCATTATAGGACCCAGTGATAGTGAAAGAACTACATAAACACTAGTTAAGAAAGGGCAGCGTAGTCAACAATAAAATAACAAACTTGTAATAATAGATTATAAGTCATCTATTAACCAACATATAATAATTATAGTATAAGTAGGATAAGGGGTATATTGTTTTAATGTTAATGAAGGAAGGTTATAAAGTTATATTTATATTCTTTAAAATGAGTTTATAAGGGAATATTAGGGCATAGTTAACTGTTCTATTTTGTTATAGGTTTCTTTGTTAGTAATTATGTTGAGGATTATGTTAAACAATACCATTCAAAACATATAAAACTTCAGATACAGGCATGGCCTAAAAAGAGTTATTAAATATTTGTATAATGATATATGATGATTAAAAATAATCAAATGATATGAGTTAAGTTAGATTGTTTCAGTAGTAATGTTTAGTAGAATGTAAAGTTAACATAAATGACTATAAACCATTGTAATGAGTATCGGGTAGGTAAATTATGAACTCTAGGTATTAAGACTATAAATGATAATCAGAAATTAGTGAAATTTAAGATAAAGCAATAGCCATTGAGAGAATAAAGTGTATAATCTGTTTAGGTTTTATAATAATAGTGTAGGACACAAAACTGGATAGATAATAATTAGTTTAAATGTAATTAACAAAAGAAAAACCAAATGAATAAATAGTAATGTGTAATAATTTGACAAAAGGTAACTTTGTGTGGTATCAAAATAATTTGTAAACAATGAGCAAACCAATGGTGTTATTGTATTTAATATTACAGGTAGTATAAGGAAGTTATAATAATTTGAAGATTTTTAACGATTTTGTATAGAAAAACGTTAGTTTGATATAACAATGTTATAAATTATCAACCAATGGGAATTAGTTTTTGAGAGGAGGTTGCCATAACAACCAAACCTTGTTACAAGGAAACCGTTAATAAATTGTATCATTCCATTATTAGAGTTTGAGTAGGGTGGATGTATGAAACCCACAAAGAAATAAAAAGGAGTAATTCAGCCAATTTTATCAACGGTACTGATTAAGAAGATAAACTAAATCACTGTAGTAACACTGATAGTAAACAAATAAATAAATTCAACAAAAGAAATAAAAATTAACCAGGAGAAATTGCCGAAGAAGCCCAAGTGAAGGAATAACCACCCACTGACGGAAGAAAATACCTGAAAACGTAAATGAACCCTGGAACCGACCTTAACCAGTAGGACTGAGGGAATTTAAACATCGTAACCAGATCATCAACGAAACTTGAACATGGAATTCACCGAACTACCCAAGAAAGGACAAGCAGCAGTATTCGAGAGAAGTATTACCCTGGATAGCAGAGACGAAGGAGTGTTAAGTATATTTTTAATACGACTTCACTGAAAAACACAAGACAATCAACCATAAGTGAACTAAAGTTTTCACATCACTTATCACTTTTAGTAAACACATGAACTTGATTTTAGTTCACCAACACCTCAATTTGAATAGCTATATCAATCCAAATTATGATTTTTTAAGAAATACGTTTTAAAAACGGAAAGTTTGATAACCGTAAATAACCTTAAAAACACTAGTTCCCATATCGGTAATTTACCATTATAATTTAAGTATATCATCTGTTCTATAATATTTATAAGGTAAATTGTAAGATTTTGTACTTTTATTAGTCAATATAACAACATTTTCTGTAGTCACAAGAACCTCGACCTGAGAATTAAATAAACGAAGAAAACTAAACGCCATAGCAGTGAGTCTACATACACACGAGCGGACAGAATAGCCAACCGCGAATAATTAAACATGCCGGCGCAAAAATAAGAATTATATTGAAAAGGAAATTGTAGAAATTGAACCCTATCAATAACTGTTAATAAACTTAGTACAAACGTTAAACTGTATGTTTGATTTTATTCAACAAAACATAAAATTTTAAGAAAAAAAAATATAGAATAATAAACTTTACGATTTCCATTTACTACGGAGAGTTGGCCAACCAGACGAAGAGGCAGTAAATTCGAATTTGAACGACCGAACGGGTGAGTAGACATTCGACATTCGTAAGTATTTTAAAACCCGGTAACGAAGGCTCGTTACAATGTCCACCAATAAACTTTGGCATTACACGAAGTACTTGGGTCCGTTACTTAGGATCTTCAAACCATTGGTCATGGGCAATCCACTAATTCCAAGAAGAACTCGATGAAAGAAGATCTATGAATTTATCTAGTCAAGAGTCAAGAAAGATCAAGAGCTTCCGTGACCTCCACATCACGACATAATAAGATGAATTTGCTGGTCATCTAGTGCAAGAAGCTTCTCCAAATTTCCTCAGTCGAGTTAGCTGTGTACTCACTGTTCCTGCTCCACAAGATAAAAGCATATTCTAGATAGTTTCAGACCAATGGTTTATAAAGAGTCTGGATTTACTTAAAGTGTCTCCCAAACCATTATTAAGGCCTAGGTTTGGGTGGGCATTACAGACGACATTTTTAACGTGCTGATGGAAGAGAGCATCGAATCCATATAAACCGAACATCACATACTAAATCCTTTCGTTCTACAGCCACACCGTCTGTTATAATTATAAGACGGATTGGTTCTACGAGTGTACTGTTTTCTTATGGTTCAGTGACGTGCAGTTCCTCCATGCCCTCTCTACAGCATTATCTATGCATTGTCGAAGACCAGAATGATCCTCCTTTCTACTGACAGGACGTAGGATCTTAATACCGTCTGCAAACATTTGAACATCCCAATTTAAAATGAATGTTATTTCATTAACGAATGTCAGAAAATGAGTGTTAGTAGACTGGAGCCCTGCAAAACTCCCAAATTGGTTATAAAACTATCAGATATCTTTCCACCAAATCTTACTCGAAGTATAATTGGTGAATAAGTACGATCCGATCCACAAAACTAGTTGGTGAGAAATACAAAACGCATTAATTTATTCAGAAAAACGTGGTGTGGCAACTTATCAGATGCCTTCATAAAGTCCAAATAGATGACGTCCATTTGGTCACGACTCTCGAGTGCTGCGATAAACATAAATGACGCCAAATAGATTGCCTAGTTATACAGTCATATTGGTGTGGCAAAAGAATACTTACACCCAAGGCAATGGGAATAATACCAACAACTGAAATTAGCCTAAAATCAGATAATATATTATACCTTTCTTTGGAGTAGGCGTAACAGCAGTTACTGTTCACAGTGTGGATATTCTCTAGATGTTAAACTCAAATTGAAGAGCGAGGCATGAACAGGAGTAACAATCTCAGCCGCACCTTTAATAAAAATGATGGAATCCCATCGATGTCAACCACCGTTCTTGCCTTTAGCATATCAGTAACAGAGATATTGTAGATACTGACAATATTTAATTCATGATAATCAGCAATCGGAAAGTACGTATTGAGGCCATTATAATTAGGCTTCTGATAAACAGAGAGGAAGTATACAGCAACTTTGTTATAAAAGACGCAAGGATCAGATATCACAGCACCATTAATCTCTACAACAGTTATCTGCTTTGAGTCTTTGCTCTGTCTAATAATGTACTTCCAGAAGTTGGTAGGTTTGGACCGAAATCATCCTCAACTTTCTGGGCTTCGCCCAGAACCAGATTTCTTATTCTGTCCACGAGCATTCCTCTACATTTTTAAAAGAGATACGAGTTTCCCATAGAACCAATTTGGAACTTCTGTGGTCTGTTCCTTCTCACTGAGATGTTCTGTCTCTATTAACTATTAACTCTATTAACTTTATTAACCGCAGCGTTAACATAACCTGGCGCGGAATTAGTGTCACAACAGCTAAACTCCTTCAGCTGAAGATAAAATTTTACATAGTTTCCAGCAGGGTGCGCGTAGAAAGTGCTGTTGTATTCTCTTCTTTCTAGTCCGGGGCCTTGATTTTAATTTCAAATAGCGGATAAAAGTTTAGCTTCTCCAGGTTTATGTAACACAATCATTTTTTGATAGAATTAATCCTAGCCCTAGCATATAAGTGATAGTTTGAAAAAAGATCCGTCACCTTAGTCGTAATCAACAGCTTTGAAGTGACCAGCAAATAAAATATTATATTTTGTTAAACACCTATCAATCATTTCCATTAGGGACTCTAGACAGGAGTCGAACATTCACGTAAGAATCAAGAGCGCAAAGTAGCAGCAGGAAATCAGTAAATTTCTGTCTCCACACGCATACTTTTACCCAAATGCATTCAGAAACTTTATCAAGATTGGATCTTCTGTGGCTAATGATCTTGCTACAGCTAGCGAAAGAGCTCCATCTCCACTATGACAGTCACTATCATACTCTCTGCTATCTCTACATACAGTGAATTCCTTGGAAAAGAAGGAAGCACTTGAGTGATCTCAAGAGAGCCAGGCCTTAGAAAGCGAGGACACTATACCCGCTATCCACCAGTGATGAATAAATTTCCTCTGATTTCATTTTACATCTCCTGACGCTCTTGTAGAATAGAGTATATTTTTTCATTTCGTCCTACTTTTACAGTCTTCCAACGCAGACAATCTGTTGGTAAGCGTTTGTTCTTTTGTTGTTTTTGTTTCCCTCTGAATGGAGTAACTAATTGACTACCTGGCCACACTTCGGAGTGTTCAGCATTTCAAAGGTCTCCAAGATGAAAGTTCGAAAGAAACTTAACTGTTATGTTTGCTTTTAAGCCTCGTGCAGACTAATCAAGACAATTTCAGACCAGTAAAGTAAACTGTACGACCAATTATTTGAGTCATAAAACCTTTCCCGTTAAGACAAAATTTGGTTCTAAACTTCTTCTACAGTACAAGGATTAGGCATTTGCCTGTTCCGTTGGTTCTAGACTTACATAACGAAAAAGTTATTATATTGCTCTACTTAAAATTACCTCTTACATATTGCAAAATTAGTTTTAATAAAACTATATAAACTCTAGATATTATTAATTATTTTTAGTAAATAGCATTAACTCTCCCACACGCGCGCGCACTTCTCTCATATTATCGAACTTAAGGTATTTTTGCACTCATTACAACTTTAAAACTACAAAATATTTCTCATATTAATAAAAGAGCCAAAATAAGCTGCTATGTTTAATGTTATATGAAAATACTGTGTATGCCTTAAATATTGATATATCTTTCAAAAGCGTCTGCTTAAGAGATCAAAAGGTCAACTTTTTAATGAAAAGTGAATTAAAGGACAAAGGTTTGTAATTTAGTCTCAGACAAATATTTAAATACATAATATGATCAAATGTGTGTAATTGGGCGTAGTCGGTGTCGGACACCGAACGGAGCCTAGTTGTAGACTGCAATCCGTGTCCAATTGACCGCATCTGTGACGTAATTAGTGCGTCCCACTGTTTGCAATGTGTACTCTGCCGTGCTGCGCTAATTGCAATGCCGTTAATCGTTATGAAGGAAGCTTACAGTATCTACACGGTGAACTGAAATTATTAGGATTCATTGCGATTAATATTAAGTTCCAGACTTGAGCAGAAACTATCAAAATGTTACACATATTACAGAAACATAATTGTAATGATGTACGAACTGTTAGCTGATATTGTTTATTATTCATTACTGCGAAAGTTAAATTTTTCTTGTCCAAGTTCTTTTTTCTTGCCTCACTTCTCTCACACAATCAAACGTAAAAAACTGGGAACAAAAATATGTGTATCAGTGTAAGTACAATATACCTATAATAGTTTAATATAGCATAAGAAAACTATAAAAATGAATTGAATTCGGAAAAATATTAATGCTTGTAAGTATTACTTAAATATACATAAATCAACAGTAAAAATAATAGGCTGGACGATCCTGTGTCAGCGCATTTGGTATCATGCCTTCTAACATCCTTCGCTTATCACATTTCTCCTACTGTCTCCAATCCTCTCTCTCTCTCTCTCTCTCTCTCTCTCTCTCTCTCTCTCTCTCTCTCTCTCTCTCATCTTTTTGTATGGTGTGTATCTACTGAACTACTTATTAATCTCATTCAATATTTAACACTAATTTTACTATCTACCATTTTAAGTTCGTTAACACTCTTCACCTCCGAAATTTATAATGATTATTAAATCATCCGATTGACATATAATCCGAAAAACACATCCACTTAAATACTGTAACTTTCACTTACTATATATTCTGTTTATATTATTTTGATTGCGCAAAAAATTACTAACAATTGAAGGAACAAGTATAATAGCCTTAGAATGGTACATTTAGATTTCTCAAATCGAGAATTAAATTTACAGACTTCAAAATAAATCTCAAAACAACAAAAATAATAGATAGAATATTACATACAAAAATTATGAAATAGTAAGTAGGCTACATGTAGTACAATATGAACAACTATAATAAGCGTCTTGATTGTTTCTAAACAAACGGAACTCAATGTCGTAGTCACTTTCAACTACTTCCTCTAAAGACGAACTGAAAAGACGATAGAAAAGAAAAATGAAGCAACCGTACTGTAAACACAATTTGAATTCTTAACAAATCTTTCACAAAACACCTGAAAAATAAAACACGGAAGGATACCCGAATAAAATTTTATAAAACTGTGGCTGTCCCCACATTCCTGTATGCTAGTAAGACTTGGACTCTTGGTAAAAGGGACGTGCAGAGGATTCAGGCAGCCAAAATGAAATTTATAAGAGGGATGTGAGGTTGTTCTCTCTTGGATCGGTGAAGGAACGAGAATATTAGATCCCAATTAACATTGTATCATTGCACCAGAAGAATGAAGCCCGCAAACGGAAATGGTGTGAACACTTGAATCGCATGTTTTCACGTAGGCTTCCGAGGCCGGTGTCCATTATGTTTTTAAAATCTTCTTCCGGCATGGACCGAGTCAAAAATGTCTTGTATGACAACGTTTCTATCATATTGCAATGAGTATCCTCTGGTCTAAGTGACCCAGAGGATACTCATTGTAATATGTGTGAAACGTTGTCATACAAGACATTTTTGACGCGGTCCATGCCGGAAGAAGATTTTAAAAACATAACTTGAATCCCATGCCTGGTATCCGTCTACCTGTGGCTGCCTTGGGTTATCACCCTACTGGGAAGAGATATGTCGGTAGACCGAGGAGGAGATGGGTTCCGGAACAGGTCTAAGGCTAGTCTTTAGAGTGGTGGTGGTGACGATGGACAAATTTTTAATTTTTGACTATGCGATAAATAAAACTTAACTGGCAAGAACAACTGAAATGGAGGATATTAGATTAGTAACAAAGCAAACTAAAAATACTGACAGGGAAATATTAAGTCAAAGTAGCAATTCTATCACAATACAGAGTGCTGTGTACTGTCTCACACTCTCAGACGTAACAAAAACTAGAAGAAAAAGCGAGACGTATATTAATGTGTTTGCGTACTGTTTAAAAATACTGCGTCTTTCACTACTGAAGGAAAACCTACATTTGGATAATGGATGGTGTAAGAATAATGCATATTTTCCCTCCAAATCTCTATTAAAATATATTAAGAAGTGAGCATAGAAGCAATGGAAGCAATTTATTAGTTTTCGCTTTCTATACACGCATTTTTCTGTCCTAAAGCCAGTCGTAAAAGTGTTACTACTATCAATAGGTTGGGTTTTATTTTTCATACGGTATCTTCTCAGTTTGTGTATATTATAATCCTATTCGTGTTCGTTTTTTTACGCAGTTTTTCATGCTTCAGATCTTATTGTTTAAACGTAAAACGGTTTATGTCCTAGAAATGTGAGTATATTTATGATATATGTAACAGTATTCAAAGTTAGGCTCCCCCTTTCTAGAGAGAATTTTACAATTCTTTCAAACTATTCATTTCATGCTTAAACATATTGTAGCATGACAGATTATCCACTTTATAATGAATGAAATATGATCATAAATAAATATCAATTAAAATAAAATTAAGGAAAAATCAAAATGAAAACAAATAAGTATCACAATAAAATGCAATCATACTTGAAGAAACAAAAATAAAGAAAAAACAACTATGCTACAAATATGAGTAATGGATAATAAACCAAAACATTAAAATAAAGTAAGGAAATACCCAGGTAGGATAGGATTAAGTAAGGAAAATACCCAGAACAAACCAACGTACATAATAAAACTATTTTGTATTGAAGAAACAAAGAATGAGAATCAGTAAGTAAGGCAAAACCCAGAACAAACCGACACCCCTAAAATAAAGACTGTTTTTCAAGAAACAAGCTAGGATATGAATAAGGAAGTAAATACCCTGAACAAACCGAAATACCTAATAAAAAGGAATGATTTTGAAAATACAAGATAGTAGGATAAGAAGAATACAAGAAATACCCAAAAGAAACCCAGTAAGAAGAAAATAATAACCCCAAAAGAGATTAAAAGTCACCAACGAATGTATAACACCCAAAAACAGAAACTAATGTAAAGTAGATGTAAACAAAAGTGTTTAGAGGTATAAGTAAAAGTGCACCCATGAAAGTTATTTTATAATGAATAAAAACAAATCTTAAGAATCCTCTATAAATAAAATTCTTGATAATATAAAACTATAAAACTGATTAGTGATAGTATCAAGAAATAACAGGGGACCAGTGCAAGTTATTTTATTATAGTAGATAAACTTCAATAAAGTGTATGAAATGCTTAAACTTAGTAAATGTGTACCTTTAAACAACTTTAAAGTTTTTAATTTAACTTCATAAATACTATTTGATAGAATAGGATTATGAAAATCAAATACTAATGTTTCTAAGAAAGTGCCACTCTTTATCTAACAACATTCACTAAAATGAGAAAGATAAATAGAGAGCAGGTAGTTAATAAGTGAAGTGACAAGGGATACATCCTTAATATAAAATAAAAAAACAGATAAGACTGCACAAAAGTAATTTTAAGAAAAGATAAAAAATGAAGGAACAGACGTGTTATGTTTCTAGTAAAATCAATGAACTCTATACTTAATGTTGGAAATAGAGTGTAATGTTTTATTAATCTAAAATATTTATTATGTTTAATAGTGTTAATCAAGGATGAAATGTCTGAGAGTGGATACCATTCTTTTATTATAAAATATTTATTATGTGTTACTAGTAATAATCAAGACTAAAATGTCTGAGTTTAAATACCATTTTTTTAATTTCAAATATTTGTTATGTATTAATAGTATGAATTCAATACTAAATGTTCTTATAGTTAAGTAAGGAAATTTCAATTAATATTGTATTAGAATAGAAGGTCAGAAGGGGTATAAAAAAGCTGTATTATTCAAGAACTTTGTAGGTAAAAACAGATAAAATCTAGGCCAAATGGTAAATCTCAACTACATTATAATTGATGAATCAAGTCCAGTAAACTAGTTAAACTGATGAAATTTATGTAAGGTAAATCAGTCACAGAGTAATATAACTTACTAAAACTATACTTTAGAAAGATATTGTAAAAAGATATGAAGAATTATTGGAAAAAATGCAAATGTAATAACTGGAAAATCAAAGGGGGGAGTCACAAATTAAGGAATAATATTTAAAAAGATAACCAATTAACAAAATTACAAGAAATTAAGGGAAGATAAACATTTTATTTCAATCTGAGATTTAGTACAATCATAAATATAACATATAAAATGGCAAACATTTTGAGAAGAACAGGAAGTAATTTTTAAAGCCTACATTTAAAATTACAGTATATATGGCTTTTGAAAGAAAAAAACTTTGTAAAAATGTCTTATTTTGTATCAAATCAAGCAGAATGAACTAAAGAAAAAGATTATGTATTTAGTATTTAATAAAATTAAATAATAGCAAAAATATATTCAGTAATATAATGTAAATTTCATACATGTAACGGAAACGAAAAAGATTTAAAACAATGTATTGCTAATATTAAATTGGCTAAGACGTTTTCAGATGACGAAGGAAGTTAGAACAGTTGATTATTAGACTTTGTCAAGCACAAAACGAGATTTTGCTTATATTAACCTATAGCGAAGACAAGTATGGCGTTCGTTCAGTAAGCCTAGTCTATGGTGAAAATCGTGAATTTCTAAAAACTTAACTTAAACTCTAAATTCAGTGAGAACAACCAATACAAACATTAAACTATATTAATACGGAACAGAAAATAAGTGAATTGATTAATTAAACCTATAAAACCAATAATTCTGAATAACGAAACGAGCTTGGCAATTTTCGACCTTATTGCCAAAAGTGAATTAAAACATTATCCCACACATTTTATCGAAGTGAATCACAAAACACTTAACCAGGACCACTCCACTAACACCAGAGAGAATAATCACTACTGCTGAGGCGAGGAAACATTGAAAAGGCAACATTTATTGGAAGAAAATTTCGTCGAGCCGACTTCATTTTAACAGATGCAGTACTAAAGCAGCCATCTTGAATCCCACAATTCCATTCGAGCGTTGCCAATATAGTCGTCTAGACGTCAATGGTTCGAAATTTTACTTTGATAAACATTATATATTAAAGCATAACTTTGTAATTTTTAATTCTTAAGCTATTTACTTGTAAGTGTTATACTTTCCTCACCTTACCCTTCTCTGACTATATAATATAACCGTTCAAAGATCCTGATAATTAATATTAAATACAGATGTAAAAATAATCGATCGCCCTAAGACGAGTCGATGCTAGCTGTGGAATAATCGATTAACACTGGATATATAATAAAAAATTGTTAATAAATCTGGAGTTTCTGCAAATTGGTTTCTGTTTATTTATAAAATTTATAAATAGAAATAAAATAGAATAACATTGAGATCACGGACTATCCGAAAGGCGGCCATTACCAAATTTGAAGGAGTATACATAAAAAGGAAGAAGAACCGTCAATCGATTAGTGCTGGAGATAATACAATTAACGCAGAAATTAATCCCAACTACTAAAGGTGATACAGTTGACAGAAATCGAAATAAAAGATTTAAATTTTTACACACAAAAATTATTTACTAAATACTAAACAACAAAAACAATTAAAACAAGATTTTTCAAAAAAAAAAAAATTTTTATTTTTGTTAACAAACACGAATTATATATAGTTTGTTACAATATTCATACATTTTCTGCATAAACATAGATATACCAATTTTTTTCTGTTATAGATTTGTCTAATTTTGCATACACGAAAAGTGAATACGAATTTTAACAGATCCTAAGAAAATGCATGGGTTTCTAACAGCAGACGCTGTAAAAAAAAATATGAACATTCTCAACAGCTATGCATTTATGTCAAACCAGACTACACACATTGTGAAATAAAGTACTAAAAGAAAATAATTACGGTAAGGATAATTTATATATAATTTATCACCAAAACTATTCACAGCACTGTTAGCTGCCCTTAGGCTACAAGACTAGACAATTAAAATAGATGGACTAGGGTAAAATAAAAACGTGACAGAAACTGGTAGGCTACGCAGCTTCCTATACAAGATGATATCGTTAGCGGAATTAAGAAAATAAATTTGAAGCTAGGAGGAATTTTTTTCTCAACCAGAAGATCGGGGAGGTTGCTGGTCGATTGAACGCAAAAAGCCACAAAGAGGTTAGAATGAACGGTTTTAAAATATTAAGGAATGCCAGTTTTGATAGTTTTATTAGTAGCCATAACACCAACTTTGTCACTACTTATTGCCACACTGCTAAATACTTCGTTTTTGACGAGCCCTTTCGGTGTCTCTACCATCTTCAAATCGAAATTTTTCGGTGTCGTTTAAGACCTGAAAATGGTGGAGACACCGAAAGGCCTCATCAAGAACGAAGTATTTAACAGTGTGGCAATAAGTAGTGACAAAGTTGGTATTAAGGAATGATCTATTTAAGTACAGTCGTACAGTGAACTTAAACTATGATCAAGGCGACAAAATGTTAATTGAGGTAAATTACCAGAGAAAATCCGAGAAGAGACATGCATAATAGTAGTTAATGATGACGACATCTGAACTCATGCGTGATTTGATTTTTGCAGAAATATAGAAATGACAGAGGTATGTATACTAGGAAGCAACTGAAACATTTTTGTCATCTCTATAAGAAAATCCCATCAAGTTGTTAGGGTAGATTATGTGGTAATAATATCGCGTGTCAGGTGACCAAAGGTAACATGCAATGATGGAAAGCGTGAGAAAAAGAATGGGTGCCGTGGTTTGGGACGACAATGTATAGAACAAAAAAAGTTCTACTGTGTGATAACGAAAGAATGATCACATACAGTAGGGTAGTGTAGCCCTTGAAGTTGGAAACAGAGGAAATGCTTAAGACATCAGAAATGGATTTCTGAAGATGGACTACAGGAAGACCACGACTTGATTCTCAGCGACCGAATTCAAGTGATAATAGCAGTGTCGAATAAAATAGTAAATGATGTCATAGAAAAAATAGAGTGCTAACTAAGAAAAAAGAGACTGGTGTGGATTCCAATGTCAGAGGAATGAGTACCAAAACAAATAATGAAGTAAGCACCTCACGGAATGCGTAGAAGACGAAAACCAAGGAGGAACTGGTGAGAGAGTATCGACGAGGACGTAGGGAAAAGAGTACTCATAGATCTATGGATACTAGGAAGCGGTGGCGACTAGGAATAGTAAAACGTCAGAGCAGACGGGAGGAAAGTCATATTGGCAACCGACTCTAATCTGCTTGATTACTTTGGCTTTTATTGAACACGTAGAAACAACTAGTTTTTATATTTTCTGGATGTGGCCGTGTTTGCTGTTTCATTCTTCAGCCAGTATCTTCAGCTACATTTACGCCTCCTTCATTTAGTGGTTGTATCGACTCTATTGGCGATAATAGTGATGACACACTGGCGATGTTTTGCTGGTTAATGAAAGCTAAACGAATCATGTGGCCATTTTTACTTATCTTACACGTCTCAAGCAGGCTAATTTTAAAGAACTCAAACGTGCTCAATTTAACATATTTAGTTCGGGTTGCTCAGGTACAGACTATTCTCTACAATAGCTTACTGATATCGTTGACAATCCTTGTCCAATTGAGTTTAACAATGACCTACAATACTGTGACGCAATTAGAGCGTCCCAATGCTTGCAGCGAGTACTCCGTTACGTCGCGCTAATTGTAATGGCATTGATTGTTCTGAAGCAGGCGTACCTACGTGATAATTGGTTATTATAATTATAATATGGTAATTATTATTATATTCCAGATTGATTACGAAATATCGATTTAAATAAAAGGTATCAATAAAATGACTATCAATGAAAAATAAGTATCATACTCAATGAAACATAATTAAATATTATGATTAATTACAAAGCAAAAAATGAAATAATGTTTCGCTAACACTGTTAGCTGTTTAATTTTTAAGTTAGCCTTTACTTGTTCATTACCTTTTTTGGCTATATAACCTTTTCACAATCATAATAATCAAAACAAAAAGACACATTATAGGAGAAATTACTACGAAAATTCAATATATGGAGAAAGATATTAATGCGCATAGGGGATACTTCTAGTACGTAAAAAATTAAAAAAACAATCCTTAATGACTGTGTTAGTGTATATTGTAGTATATCTTCCAAATCTTTCTCTTATAACTTTCATTACCTTCAGTCTCTCTCTCTCTCTCTCTCTCTCTCTCTCTCTCTCTCTCTCTCTCTCTCTCTCTCTCCAACTACCTTCTACTATTTTACTTCTGTTACTCTCTCTGGATTTCTTTCTTTGAGTCTCTCTATATCTTTTTACACTTCACTTTTCCCAATGTCTCAGTTCCTCCTTATCCTTTAATTTCTCCTTATCCTTGTAAATAAATTGCTCCGTCACCATCAGGCACGCTACATAAAAGAAGGAAGTTGACGAACGTCCACTACATCTGCCGAGCATTTTGACATGACCATGTACGCGTCACGCCTTTATCATTCAAGAAAACATCACAAATAGGTTGTTTACTCATTTATGTAGCCAGTCAGAGAAAATCAGGGACCGAATTGTCTGTCTATGGAAAAATAAAGAACCACGGCCCAGCACTCGGAAGACCGAAACAAACTCCGATAAAACGAATGTTAAACTCCTGTTATTAAACTTCTAAAAGCTTAGAAACAGCTTCATTCAATACACGTAGAACCAGACAGAGCCATAATCATACTCCAATTTGCATAATGTGATTTAATGGAAAATTGCAAATTATGCACAAACATACACCACATATGTAACACAGGAAAAGCGTCTAACGAGTAGAAGGAGAAATCGTTCGAAAACTGTTTCGTTTTAGCGATTCTCTGAATAATTCATGTTGAAACAGCACACCCGTTGTCGAACTGGATTCCTAGAGCAGGCCACAAGTGGTTTCAGAATGAATCGTATTTGCTACGCTCGCAGCAAGCTGTATTTAATGTTTACAGTTTCAACGTTTTTTAAAAGTCGAGATTAGAGGCAGAATAACACAGAATAATGTTAGCATCGAATTGATTGTTACTGCCTCTGTAATTAATCAAAATTACTAGTTACAATCAAATTTTGTAGAACATATGAAAGGGCTTTACATAGCTCAAAAACTAGCGAGAGATAAAAAAATGTAATTGGCACAGCTGTTGAACTTTTTTTCGTTGTATAGAAATTGTGTACTTGTAATATTTATAGTATATGTGATATCAATAAGAGTAATTACTGAATAATTGTAAAACGTAAAATCGTATAATATTAAGGAACTTACATTAACATACTTACTTGCTATAACATATACTTTCTATAAATAAAATGGTATTTTCAACTTTAGTGAGCAGTGTACAACAAGTTTTTAATCATAAAGCTAGAACTGTCTGAGAATTGTATGTATTTTGTAATAAGACTAAACACTTAATAAAAAAAATGTAGCAAAGTATTTTCCAGTTGAGGGTTGTAAATATTTTGCTAGAAGGATAATTTTATACAAAGAGTAATTAATTATTACAACTTCTTTTCTTGTAAACATGCTTATAGTTCCTCCTCGGCAGATCGTTCTCTGCCTGGCATAAGATTTTAAATTCAAAACTGATCCACTTATTGTACCTTCAAAAAACCGTTATGTCTGAACACAATGCCTAGAATGCTTTTTTTTTCCAAAAACGTTTCTAATTATTTTACTTATTTTAAAACTTCAACGTTTGTTTTAGTTTCTCTCCGACTTTTCTTTATGATAAATTTACAGCTTTTCAACTTCACTGCTTGCAACCGGCATTCTTTTTTTTTCAAAACCCAAGTGTCACCTCCGTAGAACTTACACAGGTGTACTACGAACAGTAGCTTAGACGAAAGGGGGTATATCTTTCACACCTATTACACTTTGAGTTATTATACTATTATACTTTATTACTTTGAGTTAATAATAAAGTGTTTCATAACGTCCAAGAACTTTATTTTTCTTTCTAAATTAAGGATTACTGTTGGTTTTTGTGTCATTACTGAAAACTGTGTAGTTTATGTGTTGGGAGTCAAAACATATATACATAGACAAAAAGGAAGTACAACGATTTTCAAATTCGAATAACTTTTTAGAGAGAGAATAAAAAATTATATTTGTTAATAATATTGCTATCTTTCCAGGAAGCAATGAAGATTTAGAACTATTAAACGAAACTGAAAAATTATTTTGAGCAGAATGTGGTTTAGAAATAAAAAAAAGTAATAATATCTGTAGCAATGAAAGTAGAGATTCTTTAAGTATTGAAATTGTGAAGGTCATAAATTATAACGGGAACAGTATTACAAGTGAGAGACGAAGCATGAGCGTCATAAAAAACAGATAAGCGCTAGCCAAAATGTTTTTTCCTTAGGAAATTTTAATATTGGCAATATTAGACTGGGAATTAGGATGACATTAAGTCACACGTTTGAAGCGTCGCGCTATATGAATGACAGACGAACAAAAAAAGTATTTAAAAAGCTGTAATAAATGATAATGTTAAAAATAAAATGAGTGATAAAAGTAAGGGGGGGTTCTTAACATAATGGAGAATTTTACGATACATAACTCTTGTGGAGAATTTTACGATATTGTGAAACAGACGATATAACACGACATAATATGGAAAAGACCAGACAGGTTGGTGGGTACTAATCAAGGTACATAGGGTTATGACTTTCCTAACGTGTAACTAAAGGGAATGTACCGTACTTTAAGGCAGAGATTGGAGGATCCATGTATTTGAGACAGATTATTTAGGATATGGGACGTTGTATATTTTCGAAGATGAAGAGAATGTCTCAGGACGGAAAGAGCTGAAAGAGTGAAGTAGATGGAGACAGAGAAACAAATAAAGAAAGAGAGAGAGAGAGAGAGAGTTTATGTTTCCATGCAATATTATTCGTGGAGATTAGGCAACATAGCTACATCTTACATAATGTTAATCACGGGGTAAGCAGACAGTGATGCACATTGGAATATCCTAGCATAGTAGTTTATGGCTTTGTATATCATTCTCTTGGCAGTCAG
The DNA here is from genome assembly GCA_034769895.1 of Magicicada septendecula. Classification (NCBI taxonomy): domain Eukaryota; kingdom Metazoa; phylum Arthropoda; class Insecta; order Hemiptera; family Cicadidae; genus Magicicada; species Magicicada septendecula. The sequence goes on from CM068371.1 coordinate 423,640,497, forward strand.
GAGCGCTACACAGGATGTAAATAGTGTAACACAACGACTTGAGTATTGCAAATTAAAGAAGCAACAAAACGTATTAGACAGCGGTATTTAGTGACAGTGGTAAGTGTTGATTATTTATTATGGATGCGGGAATTTATTATTTCTGTAACATTCATTATTAACTGTGATAACTGTAACACTTATCTTATTATTCTCTACTCTCATGACCGTTCTGTGCAGGTACTTATATTTTCCACGTTTTGTTGAGCATTTCGTTCTTTTAAAAGTTTTTTGCTCATTGTGTTCTCCGCCTTCTTCGACAGGATTCATTGAAATTATTTTATCGACCGAATTTACATTGAAATTAAAATGTTTGCATGAAAATAGATTGGGTACAAAGTACGGATTCATGTGGATACTTTATCGAGACAAGCACTTTTATGTCGGCATGATTACAAAACGTTTCGGATTGCGGTACGTGACGATTTTAACGACACACTAGTCAAACAGCATATCGACTAATTCCGATGTGAATAAACGAACCCGTTTTCTGGCTCTATGATTGTCGTAACTTTATTTTACTGAAGTAATAATGCTTAAAGATGGCTTTATGTCAATGCTCTATGTTAATACTCTATGTTCATGACTGCTTGTTGTTATTTAACAGTTTTAAGTTATTCCGGTCAAACGAACGTAAAATGCACAACTCACTTGTGTTTATTTATGTTGCTTCCGCTTTGTAATATTTTCTTTGGGTTTGTGTTAACATCAAAGCTATTTTAACCTGTACTTTCACTTAGTTTACAGTTTGACACTTTGCGTTCACTTTAATATTTTATTTTGTTTAAAGTATTTTTTAAAATAATACGTGAATTATATTTTTCTTTTCATATAGTGTTTTTAAATTCATTAACCTTTTTTCATTTTTATTTCCTATATTTAATGTTTCTGTTTATTAGTGAAGTACAAATACTCATCTGTTACCTCCGTGATACGTTCGTCACGTGTGAATGTGAAACTCTCGTTCTGTAACATGTAACGCAGAACGGTTTAACTAAAGTTTCACTTATCAAGTAAAAATGAGATTTGTACCAATTTCCCTAGTGTTCGATAATCTATTTCACTGTTTAAAAATCAGTGACGGTACGCTCCCGATACGCCATTCAAAACTATTTGACTGTGTAGATACCACGCTATATTTGATTAAAAACCTTTCCACTTACGCCAATTAAAACGTTTAATTGTTTTAGAAGAAATATGTTGAATACTCGTTAGTAAATATCTATGTGTGAATAACTTTGTGTTATTAAGTCTCTGGGCAATATAAACTTCGCAGTGAAATTCTGCTAAAAGTGTGCACCATTTTTAATTTAGTCTTCAGGTAACAACATTTTAGTCTCAGGTAACAATATTTTAGTCTTCAGGTAACAACATTTTTTGGAGTGTCACGTCATTCAACAATTTTTAAAACTATTGGTTTAGAGAACCTCATGAAATACGTATTAAGTATATTTGTTTGCAACAACGTAACTTATTATAAATAAGATAGTAATGTGCATACATCTAAAAATGTTCCAGAATTTTGTGTGCGTGTGTGTGTGTGTGTGTGTTCGTGTTTTCCTTCTTGTAAATCTATCCTTTGTTTCCGTCGTATCCATTAATCACATTGTCTCTGCGTGTTTACACCTAGCGTCTAGGGGACAATGCATGAGATGTCCTTTTGCAGCTTCTGTTGTATTACTGGATCCTTGAAATCCGGAGATACGCAAAACAAGCTCACGACACACTGAACATCTCCGTATGGATCTTCCACACACCATGTTTCTAAACGTGCAAGTAATTTGGATTTCCTCGTGTGAATATCATATGGGTTTCTTCGCTCGCCTCACCTTACACGTTTCTACACTGTTCAAAAATTCGGAAAATTCATTTGTTTTTATACATTTAATTGAAGTAGAATTATATAAGTAACGCGAATGAAACAAAAATTTTATTTAACGATGGAACTATTATATAATTTTAAGAACAAGTCTGTACCAACACAGTATACTTTTACTATAGCTGCACAAATTTTGTAAAGAACTTGCAAATTGTAAAGCAACAATCTGTTTCTTGAGATCTCTCATAACCACAACATGAGTTCACAGTAGAATATTATTAATGAGACAAAGGACACGATGTATGGCCATGTTAAAATAAAATCAATTTTTCTTATCATATTCCACAGCATGTGCATTATTGCTGCACCACTCACTTCTTCATTCTGTCACTCTTCTTTTCATTTTGAAGCAACTCTTGCATTGGTTTTGTTATCTTGACATCTTTCGTTTACGTTTTATTAGTTCTTTCTTCTTCTTTGGTTTGTAGTATCTTTGGTTCCAGATTATTTGTAATAATATTATTATGTCTTACGATATTTTATAAAACATTAACCTTATTAAATTCCATTTGTATAGTCATTTTTACCTCCTTCTATTTTCTTAATACTTCTAAATTTGCATTCTTTCAAGTCCAACGTCTTGTCCTTTTCCGGACATTCACACATTTTCCTAACTTCCCAATCCGCATCTCCCTCGTCTATAAAATATTGGCTCCCAAAGATTCCCTTTTTTTGATGATAATGTGATTATAATTAATTAATTTGTTCTATGCTTCATATTTATATTTATATTTATAAATTTATGCTTTGCAAAGGGTATTCTTCATTTCATTTTTAGTGAAAATGTATTGTCTTTATCAACCATCTGTCACCCTTTCGTCTACCCAAATGGCCTTATTTTGTAATTCTATAAAATTGTAGAGTAGAGAGTAACGTATGCTACATAACTGGACTGAGGACAGTTATAATATACAATAACTGGACTGAGGACAGTTATAATATACAATAATTCGGACCTATCATTAGCCATCTTGAAGTTTTCTTTCTTTTGGATCGTCATCATTATTATTTCTTTTTTAGCGAGTTCGGATATTTTATGTAGGACACTATCTGTCATATTAAAAAAATAATATTGGAAAATAGTATAAATGACGCGTGGTCAGAACTATTCTTTAGAATTTCTAAATCTAAAACAAAATTAATAAATTCATATCAGATTTTGCAATCTCATTAGTAAGTTAGGTTTTTGATGAAATAAAATAAAACTGGCTGGATGCTGTTCAAATAAAAGTTTCATCCGTTTCTGTTAAAGAAAATGACAAGAAGGGCTGACAGCGAAATACTGTTACAAGAAATAAGCTAGTTGTATGTATCTAAGTTAGATAATGCCCTTCTTGTCTAGACTGGATACAACATGTCTGGACTGCTGATCTAAAAAGGAATGCAATGAATTATATCGTGCATTATGATGTATTATAATATTATCATATTATTATGTCCTAACCTGTAGTTGTTGTGTAGTAACTACAATTCAACGTTAACAGCTGTAAAAAGAAAGTAAATAAAATTTGTATTAATAATTGTTTAATATAGTAGGTAGTTACTGATATGGTTTATTTCTTTTCAGAGAGTATCAAAACAAACGTGACTGTAAACAATCCAAAAGCTTCATGAAAGGAACATTCTAATTTTTTAGTGTAATATATTATCAAGCTTAAAATTATTGTATTCTAAAGTTACATGAAATCAGTAACGTAACTGAATTTACTGTGTTTTAGAATCGATTCATACATTTGAATTTTCAAATTTACTTGTTACTGTACTAACCGCACTGAACTTCACACACAAACAAACTGTACAAACTACTTACTGTACCTCACTTTTGTTTGAATAGGAGTTTGCAGCTCTACAAGATTGCTGTATTAAAATCGTATATATATGAGTTGATCTTGGAGAGGAGAATTGAAGTGAATAGGAAAACCTATTTAGTATTTGTGGATCTCGAGAAGGCGTTCGACAATGTTGATTGGAAGCTGTTGTTTCAAACTATGAGGAAGTCAGGACTTGACTGGAAAGTTAGAAGGGTAATCTTCAATATTTATAGGTTGCAAAGTACTGAAATAGACATAAATGGATGTAAAAAGGAAGCAATAATAAGAAGAGGGGTAAGACAAGGTTGCCCACTGTCACCGTACTTGTTTAATTTGTTTATAGAAGATGTTGTAACTCAGATGAAAAGGAGTTCTAGGGGAATTAAAATAAATGGGGAACAGATACACAGTATTCGCTTCGCAGATGATATTGTACTGATGGCTGACTCAGAAAAGGATATGACCCGAATGTTAGGTACGTTTAACAAAATTCTTCACGCTTGGAGATTGAGGATAAATGTTAAGAAAACTAAAATAATGGTTGTAAGTAAAAAAAAGAGAACACATTAAATCAACCATTATGTTGAACAACACAATATTGGAGCACGTTACTGAATTTTGTTACCTGGGTAGCATAGTTACAAGTGGGAATAAGTGTCTGGCAGAGATTAAGAGGAGAGTAGCTCTGGCAAAACAAGCATTCCAGAGCAAAAGGAACTTATTAACAAGCAACCATATTAGTATTGAAACAAGGAAAAAGTTTTTTAAGGTATTTGTATGGAGTGTTTTAACTTACGGGTGTGTGAATCGTGGACCTTAGGGAAGGTGGAGAGTGACAGACTTCAGGCAATAGAGATGTGGATTTGGTGGAGAATGACAAAAACTAGTTGGACAGATAGGAAGACGAATGAACAGATCTTAGAGGAAATAAATGAGAATAGAACACTGCTTAGGAGTATAGAGGTGAGGAAGATTAAGTTGATAGGGCATGTGATCAGACATAGTGCTTTTTTAACTAACATCTTTGAGGGCAAAGTAGTGGGGAAGAAGCCCAAAGGAAGACCAAGAACTGCATACTTCCGCAGCACAATGAGTGTCGTGAATAGTGGGTCCTATGAAGAAATGAAGAATATCGCAAGGGATAGAGTGACGTGGCTACAGCGACAAGGCATTTTGGTGTTGCAAAACTGTTAGGTGGATAAACATAAAAAAATTAATTAAGCGATTGTCAAATAACGTATAATTTTAATGTTACTATTGTGAAGTTGAGAAAAACTGTTATGGTTAAAATATGAGCAGCGCCTAATGAAAAGTCATTCTAGTCTGTACATCTACACTCGCGTGGAGTGAGTGAAGTTTCGGTAACCGAGTTTTAGTTAATTCTATACATTAAATTCATCAAACTTAGTAAGTAATGGCGGTTTTAATATTTCGATATACTATTTTTACATTTTGACAACCGATTGTCAAAATTAAGCAAAACCGGCCTTTCTAAACACGCCTTTAAACGATAAGAAACCCAGACGGTTATCATATTACTTTTACTAAAGCTCTAATATTTTCTTGAGCTGAAACTAACGTTTATGCACGTTATAAAAATTAAACCTTTTTAAGTTAAAAGTTACGAAATTTTGATAATATGAAGCCAAAGAACGAAAGAACGATTATTAAAGTCAAAGAACAATTGATGAGATGATTCTTACATACTACAGAGATATGATTATAGATTTGGAAACATGAATATAATGTGTGTATATGGCTTGGAATTTTGTAATATAAAAACAAGATTTCTCTTGTAAAAGGTGTTGCTAATAAACAACTTAAAAGTGCTTTAACTTGTGAAAAGCTCGACAATTAATTTTTTTCTGAAACGAAAGGACAGATAATTTTTCAAAATTTGACCCAAAAGGAAATGGATCGTGAAATATCCATACCACATTTATGTTTATATCACAATATGTAATACACTATTAATTAAACTAAAATTCCATAAAAGTATAATGATAAATGAACATCATGTACACCAAGCCAACAAGATTACAGACTTCACATTTTCCTGATTCAACAATATGGTAAAACATGTATTCGGACAAAATCCATTGTATTATTTTATTTCTGTTGACGATTCGGTCTGCCACAGATCAATGAATCGTCCTCAAGGTACTACTGAAACACTTGTCTCAGGCTTGATTACCTTATGTTTATCCAATAAGATTTAAAATTTAATGCAAATATAGAATTTTAGTGCTGCCAAAAATAATGTGATTTAAACGTTAATGTGTAGATGTTAACATTTACATACAGGAGATTAATCCGCCCTGACCTACATGTATTTTAATCCCACTGTCAGTTAACGCCAAATATAATGTCGGTCAATTTGTACACACGAATAACTGTCACGTTGTCGCCTACCAAATCTGTGTAATTAGCTCGTCCTAACCTGACGCTGACGCAGCCCAAATGAATTGTTTGTAGTACGCATAAGCTGTATGATGTAATTACACATTAATGTTGTTGCTTATACACACATACTTTACCAACCATACACTACTTTAAATAAAAATTGACACAATTTTTAAATATGTTGTTACGTCTAATTTAATGTCAGAAATTATGAAGAAGAAGTAAAAGTTAGAGAATATATTGTTAAAGCGGCGTTCGATTGCCAGGGTTAAACTTTTGCCTCTGACAATGTGACTGTTACGACGGCCGCGTGGACTGTCGTGTTTGTGAACAGAGGAAACAAAAGATTGGATACAGAATAATTAAATATTAGGAAATCGCTATTTGAAACTGTAATTAAGTTTAAATAAACTTAGACACTTATAAACACTCGTACACAACAATTCGCCAAGTTTACGTTCGCACACACTAACATAACAAATATTAAATGTCACCTAATTAATAGTGTCGCACTAAATAATATAAGTCACCAATTACAGATGTCGCCACGTAATAATTCACAAGACACAATAACAAGAACTCCGCTAACGCACAACAAATGTTAGATCCAACTGACTAACTACGCTTCTGAAACCTGTGGTTATATCCAGGCTGCGTGGCGTTGTCATCATCATCACAACTCCAAGGACTAGGCCTTAGACGTATTCCGGAACCGATCTCCTTCTCAGTCTACCGACATCTCTCTTCCCAGTAGGGTGATAACCCAAGGCAGCCACAGGCCACAGGTATATGGATATCAGCCATGTCATTCAAGTGTTCACACCATTTCTATTTAATGCGTGGTGTTGTATGTGACAAAACTGAGGCACAATGTGACACAATCTGGGAAACGTGTCTGGAAAGATCAAGGAGTGCACGAGCATAGTCTATTGGCGCTTATAGCCTACAACGCGTGCAAGGCGACACGTAGGCACACGTTTTGTCTATCGTATCGGCGTAGCATATCATAGTCACCGTAAATTCAATTTTGAAGCGTCAATTCATCGTCTTCCTGTTTGTCCTTGTTTCTTCTGGCACAGGACCTCTCACATTTCTTTGTTCAATTTGCAATTTTTTCATATTCGTTTTTATTCTTTGTGATAATAACCTATCAGAGCCTATCAACTATCAGGCTAAGCAAGCATACTAAATACTATATATTAATATTTGTCAGTTATGCTTATTCTCAGACTAAACTTTACATTATCCTCGTAATTGCCCTTCCCTCATCATAATCCCAATTATAAGTCACTTACTAACATTCCCAGATGGTCAGAGATTTTGGGGTATATATCCGAAAAAATTTAAATACGCCAGCCTATTTCATATCCTCTACATTTCCTGTCTGTTTTTATAAATGCAACCTCTAACAATACTAATAACTACTCTGATTCTACCCGCACACTTTTTTAGTATATTTAGTGCAAAACAATTAAACTTAATTTGAGTTACTAAGTGTTTTCTTTTTTTAAATAAAACTGCAAATTTTTGCTTTCTCCCTCTTGTTTTTCTATAGCATTTATTACGAAATAATCAAGCTTTTTCTAAACTAAATTAAAATCTTATTCGTAATTAATACATGCTATATAAATTATATTCTAACGCTTGCATTCTTGCGTTAATTATATATACTTAATTGATTATATACTTTAATTATATACTTAAAGTGGATACTTGTAGGTGACTTAATGCTGTAGTTTACAAGAATTTGATCAAATGACTGCTGGCTGTTAATTTAATTATTTCGCCTGTTACTAAGGATATTGCTAATCATTTTCTGTAGACATGATAACAAATAAATTGTCTGCAGATTTCAAATGATGGTTATCTTGTACTGTTTAAATGAACCACTATACTGTTTACAACTCTACGAGTATCTTTATCATTTTAATCAATTTATCTAAAGGTGTCTGTAGCGTTTAAAATTCCTCTCTACCATAGCATTTGTTGCGTCACTCTGTCCTTACACGGAGACATTATGTTTTTTATCTGCCTCATTACATCGAAAACTTCTTTCTGTAAAATACTAGGGATGTCAAATTAATTGTTTTTATTTTATTTGAACAATTTTTCGTGAAGTACCTTTTGTTTTGTCTGCAATCTTCTGGAACACTGTTGACCTTTTCCATACACTTACTACCTTTATTTCATATCTTAATAAATTACTAATTTTTATCTTAAATAGTTATAATTGTATGAATGTACAAATAATATTTTTATGAGCCATTTCTACTTTTGTATAGTATTATGGAACTCTCTAACGCTGAAGCTTTGAAGATTTTGCTTAGACTTTCTTCATTGTTTAGCAGAGTTCTGTCTATTATTTTCTATATTTCAGATCGCTGTTACTTTTTTTTAAGTCTTTCAGTTATCAGTGCTATCATCAGTGATAATATTTTATAAATATTTTTAGTGATAATCCAATAATTATTTCATTATTAATAGCATTGATTAAGTTATCTTGTTATTCTACCCGTTTTTCAGTGTTATTGTGTTTGATATTTGTATCTGTTCATTGAGTCCGTTATATAGCCCAGAACAAAATTTATTCAACTTCTGCATTCACATCTTACTTTTCGTATCATAGTGTATGTCTTTTCATATCACTCTGTATGTCTCTTCTTTGGCAATCATTTCAGCATAGCTCTTACAAATAAGTTTGCATATGAATTGAAAATTAATAAGGCCCTACAATTTTTAGTAGTACTAGCACCTAACCATCAGGAAGTACGAGTACTTTTATTTTGGACATCAAGTTGGTATACGGCAAACCAATTCACACGGGACAGTGTATCAATGATATTTTCGAACCGTTTCTATCACACAAAAAGGGGTGTTATTAGGACATTACTATAATCCCGTGCCTAATATTATAATAAAGCATATTCAAAAACATGAAACTTTAATTTTTCTTTTAAAAATGTATAATTACTCTTTTTTTAAATTTATGTCTGTCTGCAAAACACACATGTGTAGCGTGTTCATCCAAATTTGTACTTCCTCATGTTTTATCTGTTCTTTTAATATAAGTTAATATTAGTTTAAACTACTATGAAGAGGTATTATAAGGTTTGAATCATGTTTCAAATATTACTTTTCTATGGCTATTGTGAGCCATGTTGGTACGTTGTCTGGGGAAGTATTTGTGATCTGAGGACGGTTTAGTTATGTTTTTGTTTTCTAATACTTAGTTTATTTAATTGTGCCTAGTTGTGTATTACAGCTTTTAATTTATGTTGGTGCTTTATATTTTACACTCACTAATGTGATAAGTAATAAAGAATACGTGACGATAATTAGTAATGAAGAAGCAGACATTTTCGACTAAAATTATGGTCTTGATAAATCTTTCTGTTTACAGATGCTCGGCACGAAGTAATAAAATTCCAAAAACAGAACAAAAATGAAGCCACGGTTCATGAAATGGGCTTGTGCGTCATTTGGTCTGCGACTGCACAAAAGGTCGGTAACAATGCGTATCAGGCTCCGTTACAGTGTTTTTTTGTGTTTTTTTGTGGCGTCTTCAACTACACGATTATCTCGACGCAAGGCCCAGAAAACGACAAATTCTTCTTTAACCTCGACGGCGTGTTAAATATAAGCAGCATACGCCGGCCAAATCAGTTTAGATCTGCGATTGGTGTACACTGTCGGAGTTGTTATTGTGACTTGTGAATTATTGTGTGCAGACATCTTGTATTCAGTAAATCCGCACAAAATTTAATTATTGAATACATGTAACTAGCACAGTTTAAGGTTGTTTTAGTTATTTAATATATAATCAAAATTTCTGAATGGCGGTTTCATCTGGTGTCGGCGGTGTTCTGTTTCCACTGTACAAAGGCAACGAACGATCCGTTTAACCGTCCTAACAATATAAAATATAGAAAATTATTCAAAATTCTGTTTAAACATGAGGAAGTAGCGTTAAATTACTTTGAACAACTATGATGGTGGATTGCTAAGTGATTACTAACACCTCAATATTAATAAAGTTTAATCATCAAGAATAGAAAAGAACTGTATAGAAGTAAGAGATATTTCAATAACAAGAAGCGCGCTTGTAAATAATAATTTGAAGTCAGTTTTTTTTACTTGTTTGTAGTGAAGAGAAAAATCTAAACCGCATAAGAGATATTATAAGGATAACGTGCAGCCCCATTGTAAGTCTTCTAGTAGAATGTAATAATAAGCGAGGCGCTTTCTCGATAGAGAAATAATTTATTACTCATCTCTCCGTCTGCGTATACTTTACTTCTATTGATTTAGTCCTATATATTTGTAAGAATCTTACTTGCTAGTGCTTCACCAATATCTTGCGTTTCATTTTTTATTTTATTTTGTTGCCCTTACATTTATTTTAAAAAAAACTATTTTGTCTCTCCGTTTTCAAATAAATATTTATACTTCATATTGTACTCTTTAAATATACCACTAAATTTGTAAAAATCTGTTTGGTAGATTTTAAATAATAATTATAATAAATCTTATTATATATATAATCTAATAATTAACTATGATAACAGATAATAGTTAAAATTAAATAACTTGATATAAGTAAAATTCAGGAAATATACTGTATTTTAGTTAACGTGGGTGTCGTTTTATTTATTAAAGATATAAAAAAATAACTTTTCCTATGAGATGAAACAAGAAATATTCTTTGTAAACCTGTTCAATATTTTTCGCTAACTAAGGCCAATACAAGACAATGCGAGGTCTGACGAAAAACATTCGACTGCAGTAATAAGGATTGGAATCTACACAGTAAAACTATAGAAAAATGTGACTGCATGGTTCTGTACAATTGCACTCGTAAAATAATTTACCCCTTAATTTCTCTAAAGAAGGTATATCAGGAGAGCTAAAACGGGGTTGTGGTTAAGAGAATAATGAGAGCCCCAAACTTTGTATATCACAGTTACGGAAAATGAATAAATCCACAATAATTTAAACTTATGTGAGGTTTCTTACGAAGTTTGGGTCAGACGAACTATACGTTATGAGCTAATTAGACAACGTGTTTCTACCAAATCTGTCCAAACTACCATATAGAGTGGGGAGTTGAGTTGGTTTGGACATGTATAAAGGATAGGAAGAGAAGAGGAACATACAGTGGGAATGTATAAGTGTAGACACACGTGAAAAAGTTCAAAATATAAAGAAGAAGGGTTAGTAAATTTAGGAGGGTAAGTGTGCATAACTAAATAGTATGCTTAATTAGAGGAAAATTACCTTTACCTGTACATAAAATTTCCTTTATATATTCTTACCTGTCACTGTATATGTAAAATGTAACAAAGTGTCAACCAGATATTCTAAGTTATAAATTTACAAAGGTTTTCGTTTCACATTTATTGTAGTAACAGTTCTTAAACCGGTATGGACTTATGGTATTCAACTTTAGGGTACTGTTAGTACGAGTAACATCGAGATTATACAGCGCTTTCAGTCCAAAACTTTAAGATCAATAGTCGACGTTCCATGGTTCGTCTCCAACAACTCTATACACCGAGACTTCAAAGTTCCAACCGTGAGAGAAGAAATCATTCGCCTCTGCAGGACTTGCATCTCTAAATTAGAAAAGCATCCAAACCACCTGGCAATTTATTTGTTAGATAATAGTGAAGACATTTATAGACTAAAAAGGCACAAACTGTTAGACTTACCATTCAGGTTTAACTAATAATGTATTCTCTGTATTGTAATGTCTGTGGTATCTGTTATGTAATTTCTGTAGGTTTTGTATTCCTGTCAACAGTAAGTGTTAATGTTAACCAGTATATGTGCCTTATGGGCCCAGTGTTTAAGATTTTGAACTTATTGTATCATGCCAGCAGCAACTGGAAGTGAATTTTGTTCATTTGTTTACATGTTTTTGTCAATTAGTCTTGTAATTTGTGTATCTCTTTAATCTGTTAATAAAAACAAGAAGAGCTGTCAATGGTCAGCTCTTCATAATCATGTATGTGTTTTGTCAGATAATTTGTTCAATGTTCGCATAGTCGAACAGATCACAAATCTGCAATAAATTGAAAAAAAATATTGTAGTTTTGTATTGTATGTTTGTATGTGTTGTGACCGCTATATTCCGTACGTCAGATTGATCTTTTGGTAAAATAAAATATAATAATTTCTAAGTCACAAAATTTCATAGTGTTCGTAATGTCTAATTACGGAGACAATCACGGGCGGAGTCAAAAACTATCGGGCTAAAACTAAACTAGTAAAAGAATTAAAAACTACTACCGGGCTCTTTTATAAGGGGCTGTTATACCTGGCTGAGGTATAAGCAATAACCAAGCTTTGTGTACTTTCGGCTTACCATCCCTTGTCGAATATTCCTGCTACTGAAGGAGGCCTCCGGTGGTGGCCGAAACGTTTAGACAAAAAAAAAAAGAATAATTTAATAAGCAATCAACCACGCGGCCAAATAGCCCGGTATTGTTGATTTTTCTAATATAATAATTTCCTCTACGAGAATAACAAAAACCGGATGAATTTGCTGTCGAAACACACACATCTCATATGCGTGTACATAGATAACACACACGAGGCTTCGCTTTTGGATCTTGTTGAAACTGCCTTATTTTCAATGTTATAGTTGAATAATATTAAAGTAGACAAAAAACGTTCACAACTACACTGTGTTGCTACCTTTTCATAAGTTAATTTTTGCGTAACAATTGACATGTTATAGTGTACACGTTGAACGACATCGTTAACCATGATAAAGCAGTGTTTAATTAATTACTCGATTAACGTTTATGCATGCAAGATACCCGAATACACTAAATCAAACAATATACAATTATAATGTTAAACGTAACAATAAAACAGAATTGGTAACAGCAGATATTCGTTAGGGTTAATAGAGGAAACTTTAATTTTTTCACTTTCTCTACTTCTTCCTTTGGGGAGGTCTAGAGTTCTATTTGTACTACGCAACTCGTTCTCTCCAGTTCTACGTATCTTCTCCCAGTTGTGTTTAAAACGAATTTTCCACATCACACTATACAACTATGCAAGCGGAAGATAAGTTGTCTGCCCGTTTCACCTTTTATATGATAAAAATAATTGAACACTTTTACTGGCAAACGCTTAGTTTACACGTAACTCAGCATGTAAAACAAGCGTGATCAATAACGATAACGTGATCAAACACTCAAATAACGATAAGAACGAGCGACCATTTCAAACATGAAAACATTCAGTTTCAACGAAATTTTCTGACTGGGCTTCAACGTACTGACTTGGTGTTCTGTTATACTACTTAGGCCTACTCATAATTCAAGATTTACATCCAGCGTAGGTGGACAGGTTTCAAACAATAGTACACTCCAGTGCATTGATACATTAATAACGAGAAACGCCTTTGCCCATCCCGATGTACAATGTCTGACGTGCTGCCAAACTGTTTTCCAAATGGTAGTACTGTAAAAGGTTATGTAGACCAACATTAACAGGTTATTAATTTTGCATTAAAATGTAACCTTTGTTTGCTGTTATTAGTATTATTATTATTTTTATTACTAGCAACTAGTAATTCCTAGTAATTATTAGCAACATCTTCATCATTATTACAATTGTTTGTTTTGTATAACCTGTTTTGCCGAGTAGACAGTGCTCACCTTAATGCTTACTACATACAAATATGTTTACGCGGTGTGCTAGCCACATTACGTGGCTGGTTAACTCGAAACCGATTTACTACAACTTGGGACAACACACGACGATAACATTCTAGCTGATATTGTGGCGTTATTGTGTAAGAATAATAAAAATAATAATACGAAGAAGGGAATGAGGAGGAAGAAAAGGAGGATTAGGAGGAGGAAGAGGAGGAGGGGAGCAACGTTATTGATAATTATATTTTATATTAAACTATTGTTGTTGTTGTCTATTGTTATTTGTTTAGCTGTTTTTACCATTGCCGCTATTAGTCTCAGAAATATCATGATGATATTCACAAATTTATTATATACTAGCCAGGTTTTTACCAACCGAGACGAAAATGTATACAATAAAACCAAGTGCCAATATACGTCATGTGCATTGAATCAGCATCAAAAATTTAATTCTTGAAACAAGTCCTGAAGCCATTGGTATTTTGTTAACGATCAATGCGAATTTAACACTTAGCCTACCCTCTTCAATCTGTGAACTAAAGCAGTCAGCATTGTTTTCAACGATTGTTTCATCAATGTGTATTTTGTCACTGTTACAAAATCTCAAAATATTTTAAAATTATTAACAACATTTTTAAGCGACTGGATTTGTTAAACTGGTGCGTTACTTATATAAAAATACGTTATTATATATTAAAATATAAGTTATATGTGAAGAGAACGTTTAACATTGTTGCACACAATACAGTGGGTAAATAAAAAAGAAAGGAATCATATATACTTGTTAAGTTACGATGAGTTATAGTAGCGATATAAATTATTTTAAACGCTCGTTTTTGAACACAACGTTTCTAAAAAAAAAAGTACTCTTTAATTTAATTGAAACATTCATGATAAAACCTGCCAATTGATCTATGTTTCTGTTCCCCATACCGCCGTTTGTATCAAGCAAGCAACGAACAGCGAATCTGATTATACATCTGCCACGCGTCTGTTGCCGATTTACATCAGTCATTTCCGTGCGTTCGTTTTTTTACTTGTTACACGTAACGAATTTCAGCTGCTACAAACACGTTGATGAAAATCTGAGTTTCGCTTTATTTTGAATTTACATTTGTTCTGGTTTCTCTTCTGATTTAACAAATTTTAAATTCAGACCCACCGACTAACTCGTTAATTTAGTTTTGTTTTAAATGCAGACAATTTGTATTTAAAATTTTTCATGTTTGTTTAAAATATTTATGACGAAAAGTTCCAAAACATTAAATTCAATAATCTTTTTAATACGTACAATTTTGTTACGTTCAACCTTTATAAAATGCACAAAAGACAGTTCACCGCAAAGTTAGCTAACGAATAGAAACATATTAGAATATAAACTACGAAGATTAAATCATTGCCCCCAACTAGAATTAGTTAATTTCATTCATTCATTGATTCACTAGGACATATCTTTTCTTCATGAGCAAATTTCTTACGAGACGACATATTCACCAGAAAAAGCCTTTTCTGAGAACTTCCTCCAAACGTCACTATCCCCAGGAACAACTTTTCCTCGCGACCACTTCCCCGAGAAAATACATTTGATCTTGGGGACATATTTTAAATGGCAGACTGTTTTGTAGTTTATTTTTTTCTAAAAGGGTCCTTTGCATGTTCCTTGAAGTGACGTTAACGGTTTTAATTGTAGAATCTTTTGTTATCAGGAACACACTCTTTCAAGACACCCTTATCATAGCTTCGTTAGCTCCTGATGTCTCCCTTCCACTTCACGGGAGATCCTTCATAGAATTTTTTTTCAAAAGGCACCCATAAGTACCATTGTTATATACAAGTAATTTTTAAAAATTAAGGATTTGTAAGGATTTTTTGAATGCATTGTAACTGCCGTGCGAAGATAGCCTTTAACATAAGCTTGCTCGTATAAAATTCATATAACTATAGTGTGTTATTTCCTTTTGTAAAAATAGGGTTGTGTAACACTTTTCTTTACAAATAAAAAAGGTGTTACTCGTTGACAAAAATAAAGTAACGTTTTGGTGTTTCATAAAGTGTGATAATGGTGTTCTGATAATAGATAGGAAGTATCATGGACAATCGTGGTAAGCGAGTTAGTAGTTCATTTTACAGAAAATAAATTTCTTTCTACAGTCATAAGAAAATACGCTTCGTTTGTTAGGTTCGTTTGATAGTACGGCCTATTACTGACTAAGAGGTCACATTTCTACTTTATCCCTAATATGACATGAAATTTAAAGTATATCAGATTATATTACTTAAATAAACATATGTACGAAATTACACAAAAGAAAATATAATGCATATACACAAGATACGGAGACTACAACAGGATAGGAATAGCAAAATTTCTACATGGCGTTTGGCGTTTGCGGTGGAAATGTATGTGAATGTTTTTGTATTAAGATGCGCGGCGGCACGCGCCGCGTGTATCTGTACGTATTATGTAGAGGTAAAACACAATATAGGTATTCAACTTAAAACAAATAAAGCATAGTCAATTAATTGGATTACACGGATTGCGATGCAACCTAAAAATTAATTTAATTCCCCCCTGCCATTTTTATTATTCACGTTCGGCTGTGTAAGCATGTGCGCGTTGAATAAATACTTTGGTTTGTTCAGTGTCCATTACTAAATAATAAAACAACAATGTTTTCCACGCTCTACTTTATTATATAAATATTGTAGCATGACCAAATTCCAACCACGCTACAAGCTAATACACTAGTACTATGTATACTTAGTCCTAGAAACAAATCAGGAACAATCTAAACACCACCTATGAAGAAGGAAGGACCATTAAACTTGCAGGATATCTAGGAACATTAATCACAAATTCATTTTATAAATAAAGAAGATCGGATTTACTGAGTAAATGGAGTATAAAACAAAATTCCATAATAGAAGAAACAGCAGTATTGCATTAAGAAACCAGACTTAACCAAATGACTGACTATAAAAACTAACTTAGACATAAATTGACACATACCCAACCAGATTAGGAGAGTGTGATAATAATTATATGATTGTAACCAATAGGATAAGAGATAATATAAGAAGATAGTGTAATTTAGAGAGTAACAATACCATTAAGGTAAATCGTTGAAAATCAGTAAGGACTGATTGTTAAATAACAATGTAATCAAAATGATAAGGGAAACTGGATAATTATAACCAGACATATAAATAGTAAATAATACCATACCTAAATAATCATATGGGGATAATAGAACCAGTAAAAACAACACATGTAAATTATATTTAGTCAAGGAAAGTGAAAGGGGGACAGACTAACCTAGCAGACAATGAAATTACACTTGTAATGATAATAGATGTGATCAAAGGGACCTAAAACTGTGATGTATGAAATCTAGATGAAAATAGACAACCCTAGGACCATTCTAATACAAATGTTAGACAACCAGACTGTGGTAACGATTATAATTAATGTAATTTAAAACGATGAAGTAAGATTGAGAGTGAGGTACACACCTTGTACATTAAAAAACCCAATAAAATAACTATTAAAAATGAGAGTAAACACTATCAAAAGAATCAATGATAAATAAACTGACTAGTGAAAGGTAGACAAAATAATACCTAACACTAACTAAGCCCGTAATAATGTATTTATAATGAGCATAGCTGTTATACTCAGAGTCATGATTTTTGGTGTAAAACAATCGATAATTAGAGATGTCAAGCAGAGACAAAATGTCATAAAGCCAAATAAAAACTATGTTTTTGAATAATTAGAGAAGTAAGATAAAGTAACCATACTGTATTAGTACTATCCAACATAGAAAGTAAAACCACTGAATGTCAGAGAGGACTGATGATTAATGTAATAATGTAATTATAATAGATGTAACCACTGGATAACTGTAACCATAATAATAATTAGTAATTAATACTACGAACAAAGAGTACTTAGCAATTAAAATCAATAATGAATAACCAATATGTGAACTGAAATTAATCAGTAAGAGTCAGAGATAGCAACATAACCTAACCTGCTGAAAAAATCACTATTATAATTACAAAAGATAATGTAAAATTGATGCAAAGCTAGTGAACGTTGATTTTGGATGAAACTAGATCACTTAAAGAAAGTACTGAAACAGATTTTATGTTAAAAAGATATTATAATTGTTGCCAGTAATGTAAATAACATGATAAAATCAAATGGGATAAAAAGCACTTATATGGTACTTTATAAAGCTACTAAAATAACAATGATCAGTGCATATCAGTATTAGTAATACTAAAAGTGATAACTGAAGTAACTAAGGGTAATAAACCAAAACATAATTCGCACTAATAATTTAACAATAATGTAAATAATATG
The DNA here is from genome assembly GCA_034769895.1 of Magicicada septendecula. Classification (NCBI taxonomy): domain Eukaryota; kingdom Metazoa; phylum Arthropoda; class Insecta; order Hemiptera; family Cicadidae; genus Magicicada; species Magicicada septendecula. Next base: position 423,658,665 of record CM068371.1, read on the forward strand.
AACAGCACCTGCAGAACCAGGATGCACAGCTCAGTTATTGATATATTAAGAAAAATAGACTGTTCAAATGAACAAAAAGTATTACAGAACTTGAAGGGGTGTAAGAGGAATATTTTGATATAAAATATTATGTACTATGTAAATAATGTGTAGTGTAGATATAAGCACAACTCACAGAATGCCTACCTGTACAAGAACTCATGTAATATTCAATGATAAAATACAGGGAACTTGGCATATCTGAATGAACAAGAAGTTTACCAGAAGTTGGTATGATTATTTGTTAATAAGTCTCAAATGTTAAAAGCTCTTGGTATTCAACCACTATATTAATATAAGCAAAACTAACTTAGTATGCTATAGGTCAACTGAAGCCAAGAGCAAGATATTGTATTTGTATTAATTTAAGGTGTTTATTATGTTAAGAATTGTCATAAAAGGACTTTAAACATGTCATAGTTAATGTAAGTAACAACCATTTGATCAGTAATTAGATGTAAGACATAATTTTATCAGAATATTGTATCGACACCTAATTTAGAAAAGTGAACTTTGTTAATAATGGACAGATTTATGTCATAAGTGGTGTTAAAACGTGCAGCAGGACAATTGCCAAAAACCAAAAAATGGTGAAACTGTATTTGTGTTTACACGTGTTATAAGGAACTTATGTCCATTATGAATTATTTTCATGAATTTGAGTAAAATAGTTGGCGTCGTTTTTATAATCTCAAACCCAGGAACCCACGCCAACTAACAAAATTAATTTGTTTGCCAAACGTAGGGAGGATGACTCGATGATGGAATGTCGTCAATTTTAGCCAATCACATGTCATAAATCTAATAACCCCCCCCCCCCACCAGGTGTCGCAAATTGGAAAGGCAGGTAACGCGGAGTTTGAGGGACACTTTTCAACTAGTCGTGATTCTGTACAGATGACAGGCTCTGCGGACCAAATTCAGCGCTCGTAACCCATCATCCTGTGCGACCGAATGTAAACACGGACGTTCTAACCTAACTATTAGAATTTAATTAACCAGTGGTGAAGTGCACAGAAAGAAAGTTTAATAAAGGTTTAACAGTGAATAATATATTGTATAGTGTATAATAAATTGCAATTAAGTGAATTTGAGGAAAGTATAGTGCAATTATGACGACTTACTTATGTTAGCATAATATCCAACAATGCACTACGAACTATTTACACTTTTGTAAAGAATAATACCACTAAACTTCACAAAGACATTATTTATATTATCACTTTTATTGTTAATTTATAATTTAGATGAACGTTAAGGTGAAAAATAGTTAATCATTCATAGCAATGTAACCTCAAAGTGTCGAACATTTTCAGACGAGATTTCTTGTATTATATTAAGAAACTATTGTTTATAGATGTAACCATTCTCCTATTCTGAGATTTTATAATTGTAAAACATCGTTTAATCCGTATTTTGCAGTTCAAAGAACAGTATTGTTTAATTTTAACTCTGACATTTTTTTGACGAATATTTTATGTAACAAGATGACAACCCTGAGATGCGAGTTTCCGAAATATAAATGTTTATTGTAAAACCAAGTTAATTGAATTGATTGTATTTAACGAGGATTCAGTACTAGTTAAATGGGGAATAAATCAAATCTTTTAAACATTAATGGATCATGAGTTTATTTCATTAAAAAAGAAAGTTTTCGTAGAACCGTAGAGATTATGTTTACTTACGAGAATCAGTTGGCAACACTCATCACCGGCAGCAGTGAAGCAATTTAAATATTTTATTCAGTAGTAATGACAATAACTAATACAACAGGTTATGACTAATGAAGAAACTACATTCAAAGTGAGTAAGTATTAATAAGATCGACATGATTAATTCAAAATCCAATAAACTACTTAGAACCCACATTAAGTCACGATTCATTCATTCGGGTGATGTTATTCACTAAAGCTACCTTCAAATTAAAACAACTCTTGCCAATGAAATAATCTTATAGTATTGTTCCATTAGTGATGGCACTCAATTTAATAATATAATATAATAACTAATTAAAGGGGGAAGATCCCGTCTTTTTACAATATTAATAAACTGCTGTTTTCCAGTACATTAAAATAAGTTTTTTATGAAATACTTTGTTACAGATTTAAAAATTTGTCTAGTATCAAGTAAAAGTGATTCTGTGGTAGTACGACAAATCTGCAGCATAACGCAGTTTCGTCTGTTGGCCACAGATAGAACAGTAAACATGGCGCGGCCAATACGGAGACTTAAATTCTATTTGATAGTTACCGAATTAAAAATAGGTAAGTAATCCTAACTGTGACAAACACTGTCATCCTAACTGTGACAAACAAAATTCTTGCACATGATAAAATATCTGTATAGTAAAAACGGTAATTGTGAATAGAATGTTGTCAGTTAGATAAACACAAAAAGTTGTTTTTAGTTGAAAGAACATGATATGAATAATACTATAAAATTCAGGTAAATAAACCATGTAAAAATATGGAGTACATAAAAAACATAATAGTAATAATGGCTCCCGTGTATACCACCTGAAGTAGTGTAGGAGAAGGCAAGGTAGGCTGCGTCATGTGAGCCGTACGGCAAACAAGGAAGGCAATTTGGCCAGCACTACGCTTCAGTCGCCCATTATTATCCCCCGAACGGCATCACAGGTACTCATTTTTAACAGGCTGAGTCCCTGGGGGCTGAAAAACGCACCTTGATTTTATGGTGCTAGTCCGGGAATCGAACCCGGGAGCTCTAGGTTAGTAGCCAGGTGGTCTACTGAGCCGCCCATAAAAAACATTCAAATGCTAAATTTATAATTTGTTTGAATTCAAAAGATAAGAACAATACTTTATACATATGCATAATCAGACATATCTAGGTTTCTGTTATAATATACTAGGCATAACAGAAGCAAAGCTGTTTGCCTAGCACAATCCTGTACTCCTACTAAATGCAGAAAATACACTGAACTGGCAGTGCACAAGAGAAAAGTAACCTGTGCTACACACAGATTTCTGTCTATGTATTATGGGCTGTGGGCTTAAGTTTTTCTGTTTACGAGAGTATACTGTTACGACGGTCTACTGATCGTCGTATGGTACAGTGCAAAACAAAATACAGACACCAATAAAGTCACTAATCACCAGCTTTAATTAATCACAAATAACAGTCTGTAATCAACAATTTATTCAACAAGATCATACTCGTACAATAATCCAAGTTAAGTTTGCCCACACGCAATAATAATGTCAAGTAATAGACTCCGCACAATAATCACTTTTATTTTTTCCTTTTCTATTAAATAAAAGCTTACAAAAGCTTAGTATAGTTTTTGTGAAATTACCTCTTTATTTTTCTAACTAGTTCTTTCTGTTATTTAGAATTGTATTCACAATTTCTCACAATATTCTTGTTATTATAAATATTAATAATAAATAATACTTTTTACAAGAATAGGTTTTATTAATTTATATTTTTACACTGTTTCGTTAATTTTATTTACGGTCAGTTTCAGAAAGTATAAATACATTAATATAATTTAATAAAAATATATTTTTGTAAAAAATAAAATTATATTATCTATTATTAATATTCAAAATTGAAATTATCAATCCCAATTGATTATTAGAACACTGATATATAATTCCAGTGTAAACCTGGATGGGTTTAGTGTTGCTGTTGTAGACATTTGGTTCAGACAGAATAAAAGATGGTTTTCTTTTATTTCTTTTAATATTCAGCTCAACTTTTACAACCGTAGGATCTTTTTTCTCTGTTGTGTGCGGTAAAACCGTGAACATTTTATTTCCGTTTGTAGTTCCGTGTTTTCCGCTTTTTTTATTCAACACCACACCCTCTTGTAAAGAATAAAAGTTGATAATATTTTATAAAATAAACTCATTTGTTTATAAATACGAGATATCTTTGGAAGTAGGCTTACTTAGAATACAGTGCCGGTAACGTATTCTTATCTTTATGATACAACTAGTATTTGTATAGCAACTAGTATTTGTATAGCATTTAGTTACGTTTTTAGAATGTTTCTAACAAACGATATAATTTTTCCACTTGTGACTTGATTTATTTAGCCATATTATTTTAATGATTGTAATTAGTACCTCCCACGACTTTTATCGACTTCCTTGTTTGACGATCTTATTAGTTTCATGAATGAAAAACTATTTTAATTATATTAGATCACTATTAAATACTGTCTTTCAGAAACTCTTAATGATAACGTCAGAATAACGATAGAATATTAAACATCAGCGTTACACAATGAATTTGTTCACATTAGCGTTACTTAGTGTTTTATGGTAACAACTAGCAGAATCTTATATAATTACCGTTAATTAAGTATGATAACCTTCGGTATTTCAACTTAATATTATCACTAATGGTCTCAGATTAAATGAACCATAATGGTTGTGACTTATGATAGCACATTGGAGAGAGAGAGAGAGAGAGAGAGAGAGAGAGAGAACAAGAATCGGGAAGATTTAAATAGGGAAATAGACAGACAGTTATATAGAATAAGAAAACTCTGGAGAGACGCTTTTACAATGTGATAGAGAATTTGATATCTCTCCATGTGATAGAAAGAGTGAGGAAGGAATTAGTCAATATCATTCGAGTAATACGAGTTAATCTAAATTGTATCTGTACGGAAAATAACGGGTCTTGTGATTCTGTACGCGTAATTAGAGAAGACTGTTTGATATCGTTTGATTCGCACATTGCTTCAAGCAATGCAATCAGGCCGCGTTGGGGTGGGATATACTGATTACGTAGGCAAGTTAAGTCACAGTTGCATCTAATTACATTCTCGCGTGCATAACTTCCCGAACATCCATACTAGCCGACATACAAAGTCACAGACAGTTGAACACGTATTTCTTACTTTTTATAATGGTTTCAATTTTTGACACTTAGTTAAAATATGTATGCCCCAAGTTTCTAGATAGTAACACAGGATGTAATGTGAACGTTTCATGTAAGGGATTCTTTAGTCTTTGCGTTATATCAAAATTACAGTTTAGTCTCATTGTTTCTCTAGGAACAATATTCGTAGCTATAAATATCGGGAGAAAAGTATCACAATATTGTGAGCCGCTTCATGTGCTAGCAGTAACAATAATTTGAGACAACATTTTGCTTTAAGTTTAAGTAAATAAAGAGAACGAACAGGAAACCCCAAACACAAGGTCACACAAAAAGTCTTTTTAATATGATCTGTCTTGAACGTTACACGAAAAGTTTCTCTAATAGATTCTTAAGCAGTGATATACGGTTTCAGGAAAATCTACCAGTATCCAGTGTTCATTACTACTAGTAATATTAATGAAGTAATAATAACGAAAACAAAGTTGCTCGTAAGCTTCCTACGCTGTGGATTTTGCTCACTATTTACAACAAATACAGTTTCATTATTAGATAAATTCAATATTAGATATTATTAAACTATTATTAAAGACATTACAAAAACATATATTTCTCCTTTTTTTTATTAATATAACAAGAAACTGTAAATCAGACAATCCTACAATAAACGCTAACATTTTTAACTATTGTGTCCCCTATGTGTTACTTTTAGTTAAATTTATAACTACAATGACTAAATGACGAATAACTGAGTCTTAGCTTTAAAGTTTTTACAGATATCCCTGGGTCTATGGCTAAGGCTTTTCACAAAAATATATAACTTAAAACAGTATATAAATATTTTTGCAAACATGGCTTACGACATTTTTGAAGCAGGTCCTAATTTTGTAAGACGCGATGAAGGACATTAATTTTCTGAATGGGTCGGTTCCATTGAAGGCGATAAGCGTCACCTGATGAATGCTTAAGGTGGGTAATATGGCGACAATGTGGGCACAAAACGGTAAACTCATCTTAATAACGATGCAATCTGATTGGTGCACAGAGACAGTGCCGGGTTATTAGTAACACGTTATTACATTAGAGGCTTCCGAATGACAATCTGCTAGCCGAGCAAGCTATACATGGTATACATTTCAATCCTAAAAATGTAAAAAATGACCAAATTCATTAAAGACGACCTCAACTAACACACCGGTATATTTCATACAGTAGGTAAAGATAAAAACTGAGTTTGAATAAAAATCAACTCTCTGGTATGAACTTCTCGAGATATGTTAAGGTTAATCATAGGAAGCAAGGGATCACGTGTTGAAAGAGATGTTTCACGAAGGCATAATTTAAACCAATTTAAGATTTTTACAATAATCGGAATTAACAATGTTCTCGGATGCTGATAACTTTGAAGAGCACATGCACAGTTGGTAAATCTATATGGAACTTACAGTTAATTGAATTTAATTAAAGGAATCTTAAACACTGAATATATCAGACGTCTCTTATTAGACCGCAGTAGAGTATTCCCAGTACACAAGATTTGTTTAGATCCAGACACAATACAACACACTGAGAAGACATCTGGATACTCACAAGGGAAACATACACGCTTTGTACTTTTTCACTCTTTGAATCTCAGCCATTGATCAGCTTAGACTTTTTTGAATAGAATTCCACACATTATGAATTATTCACATTTTAACGCTCAGGGATACTGTAGGGATACTGTCAAAGCCTTCTTTATTCATGCCTCTGTCAACATGATACGACATTTTTATGTAATCAAACTCGCGAAATAAGTGTCACATCCATATTCATCCAGCCTCCCCCCCTACACACAACAACACTACACTGTTGAACACGCACGCAGAATGTAATTGTAATAGAAACGTCGTCATTAACATATTGGAGATTTAAGCATGTAAAATTACCGTAATAACGAAAACATTACGTTTTAATAAAAACAATATAAATTTTGATTACTAAAATCTGGAAATGTTTAGATAATACCTACTAATTTTCATCCACAATTGTATCTTTTCACCTTAGTTGTCATATCTGAAAGTCAATCAACACTATTTAATACAGGTTAATTTTAATAGAAACATTTTTTTTACTTTAATAACTAATATTGCAATTTTCAATAATTGAGTAAACTGAAAACAAGGAAAATGTAAGTAACTAAAATGATATAAAGAAACGGAGTCTTACTGTGCTGACACGAAAATAAAATTAAGAAATGATAGTAATCTGTGTTGTAGTATGTTTTCTACACACTGTAGTTGGGAATACACCAAGAGTCTACGTAAAAAAACAATACTGAAAATTACTCCATCTACGTGAATAACCTATACTGCATATTATTAAAATTACTCCACCTACGTGAATGACCTGAACATTGATTCACTTTATCATTCCGTCAAAATGTTTAATCTAGTTAGCCTATTTTGAGTTCAACATTCATTCTGAGGTTAAATGAACATGTATAGCCTTCGTGGCCGGTATCCCGAATGCCAATCAAGCAAAAGTTCATCACAAGGCTTTGTTTAATAAGGGGTTGTATCTCCTGTCTCCTCAGATTAATGGATTATTTATTTACGCTTAATTAACTTCCAAACAAAAATGTTTGTCCATTGGCAAGATACAACGACATCTTAAGAGCTGTATTACATATCAATAGTCAGCTTTTGTGTGACGAGTTTTTCCCACGATGATTAGCTGTGAAACGATGAAATCGTAGTTCATTTTATAACTTTACGTGTACAAAAATGAACATCAGTTTCATTAAACAGACAGAAATCTTTTACGTGACTCACCATTGGTTCGTAGTTGGTGTAGAGTTTGAACCCTTCTCACCGTAGCGAAATCTCTCAAAAATATTGATACGTCTTTTCCAGAAACATTAGTATTAACACCCACGTTGTACGCACAAATATATTAGTAAACTTGGATTAAACTTGGAAAAAGTTGTTTACGTTGAAAAAAAAATAATTACTTAATGTTGTTTGCTGATACTGTGCACCGTTCATGTATATACAGAGGTACAGAAGCAGCCCAACGAATCTCACTATTTGTCCAATAGAAATAAAATACTGAAAAATATGAACAATGAGTCTTCTTTCTCAAAAGATAAACCAACTTTATCTTCCTTGTCAAAGTGTAGAACGTTTTATTTATACCGAGTAGACCATAAAAGAAAACAAATAAACAAGTGCAGCTATAGTAGAGATTCTAGATTTATTATAAGTTATTGTAAGGCGAAAGTTATGATAGTCTATCATTTAGATGTAATTTAATAATAATAGTCTGAATGCAAGTTTTGAAGTAGTATACAGATGAATAATTTTAGGTGATATGTAAAAAAGGAATTACTGAGAAAATTGAAAATAATATTAGTCATTAGCTACAGCCAGAACTTGAAAAAAGTTAAAGACCATAACAAATGGAAATACTAAGCAGTTAAAGTGGATGAAAGTGATACTCCTTAATACTTTGATATTCCCAAGAGCTTCGCATTGGTCCGAAACCTGGCATGGTGAAAGGTAGATTATAAAATAACCGAAGGCTTTGACGCAGGTCTACAGACATATTCTGGGAACTTCGTGGCTAGATCTCAAAACGAATACTTCTATTGCACTCTGAAGATTGAAGACAGGTTAATACAAAAAATTAATAAGACACACCTATGGTAGTTTTGTCGTGTAACTGGAAGGACACGGAAATGTAAAATCTTGTTACGACGGTCTACTGATCATCGTATGGTACAGTGGAAAACAAAATAAAAGACACCAATGAAGTCACTAAAAACCAGGTTTAATTATCACAAATAACAGTTTATAATCAACTCGTACAATAATTCCAATTAGATTTGCCCACACGCAATAATAATGTCTCCAAGCTTACATTGTCAAATATAAAGAATTCCGCGCTATAATCACTTCTCTCACTAATACACCACTTGCGACGCTCTGTGTAAATCGCCCGACATAACACTGAACTCTAAGCGACAGGTATGGGCTATTTATAGTCTGCAGGGTTCCATAATAATGCGTCTTTAACAAACACGTGAAAATTCTGGAGAACACTTCAGCGCGGCCATGGCAGAAACACACACCATTGGACTAGTCAAGAAGCTTCTAGAACGACACCATGAACGCACGAGACGTTCCGCATTACGTAACACTGCCTCTCATGCCAAGCGTCACGTACGCATTACAGCTGCGGGAATAACCGAGAAAAGAGTAGAACAACGTTCTCTAATATACTAGACAGTTCCGTAATGGCGTAACACTTTTTCCGAATTACGTAACAATCTTACAGAAACCGGTAAAAGTCACAGAAAATCTCTAATAACATAAGGCTCATAAAGTGAAAGAAGTTATACCACATTTGCAACAAATTTAGCCAAGAACAGAGAATCCAGAAAAAATCAAATTGATACTGAAGTCTGTATCCCTGACGTGGGTGTAACGGCAAATAATTGAGATTCCTACTTACCGCTCTCTGGTAACACAGGTGACCTGATCTACTTTACTAGTATTCTAAAGAATGTTTGATTAGTAGCAAATAAATCGTCATACAGATAATAAGGACGTAATATCAGATGGGTGATGTGCCCAATTATAATGTGACAAATGCCTTTTGCTTACGTATGTATCATTTACAGGCAGTGTATTAAACTATATTTATTCTTCTTGATTCGGTAATATGTTAATCTGAAGTCGGCTTATGTAGAAAAATTGTTGCTGTTTTCGTTAGCAATCCAATAATGACTAACACCCGTTTTAAAATTTTCAGTACATTTTTTATAACTGCAAACGATTAAAAAATATTATAAAATTAAGTATTAATGAAATAAGTGTCTATTTTTTTGTAATCTGTGGCCAGAAGAAACAATCAAGGAAGAAACATCATTAGCAGGAGAGACGATAAGTATCGAAGTTAACGAAAAACCAATTAACAATTTACGATTCCCAGATAAAACTGTACTGAATGCCGGATGCCTGGAAGATCTACAGAGTGTGTCTGACAAAGTTGTGGTTACAAGTGAAGAAAATGGATTTACATTAAATGTTAAAAGAAACAAAGTTTAGACATTTTCATAATTACAACATCCCCAAAGAGATTTGAGTCTTAAAGAAAAATTCGTAGACAAATTTACGAAAGTTTTATCTGGCAGCATTTGTTAGCTAAGAAAACGATTACAACGAAGAGATCAGATCAAGAATTGGATGAACAAGAACTGTATTTAAGAAAATTTACAATCTATGTTACAGTAAAGATCTAAGTCTGATTCTCAAAGTTCGGATGTTGAGGTGCTACATGTTTTCAGTTTTGCTGTAGGAATGAAAGCTTGAAATCTGACCGTCATTGGTAGACTGGTGGCGTTCGAAGTGTGGACAATCGAAGAATATTAGAAATAAATTCGATAGACAAAGACTAATAATTAGGTGACGACAAGCATGCAAAAGTAGAAAGAAAATATCAATACTGTTATAATCATAAAATTAGAATACCTGGGACACAATGCGCGGAGGAATATATCAGCGTCTACAAGTTATTATACAGGACAAGATGCACTTGAAGAAGAAATAATTATTACGTTTTCAACCACACGTACCAGATGACAGAGGAAACCAGCATAAACACGAACTGCTGCTTTCAGTGGATATTTCAAGGTCAAGAAGGACGTTTCTCTCTACAGTGATTGTATTTGTATAAGCGCAATAATTGCTGTTGTAGGGAATGGCTGTTGAAACTGTAGATCAGATTGTTTCTTCCGTAGATCAGAGGTCTCCAAACTAAAGGGCCCTATAGACGTTAAGATTTATCGGACCAGATATCGGGGGGCCGAGGTCGACATCGGGTCCGACTGTACACACGTTCCGATTTCAGGGAGAAGTGGTGGGGGTATCGGGCCGATCTGCCTAGTCGGGAGGTCCGGACCGCCCGACCACCCGATATCGGAACCCCAATTATTTAGTCGGCCGACGAGCCTACACACGTCACGATATCGGGAACCGTCGCGTCGGGCCCGATATCGGGTCCGATTAATCGTAACGTCTATAGGGTCCTTAGGGCCCGCGGGCCGGATCCGGCCCGCGGCAACCCGGCCGATGCTGCGTGCAGTTTTTAAATAGATCGTCAATATACTTCAAATATTGTAACATTTTATTAAATAACTAAACAAGAAATAAGTTCAGTAAAATGTTATAATATATTGTACAAGTTTAAAACATTTACATGGTTAATGTGCTTGTTCGTCTGGCTGCCTTGAATGAACTAACACGCTGGCTAACTTGTCAGACGAACACTTGAAATCCATTCTAGTGATAGGAGCATCAAAATTTGACTCAAAATGGACAGACATTATATGTCAGAAGCAACTCCACACATCCCATACATACATAAGAAAGCCAAAAATAATACATGCCAGAAATAAAATAAGCCAAGATATATCTTTGAATGTTATTTTTCCTTACTTCCATTTACATTATTGTGAATAAATGAATTTGTTTTCTCAGGAAAAGTCTGATTAATTTTTATTTCAACACCTATTTTATTGACTTGATTATTTTGTAAACTTATAAATAATTAGTTTACCACACACACACACACACACACACATATTGTTAGACATAAATGCGAGCAGGTCAGCTCCGTATAGCGAAGAACAAAAGTTCAACTAAGTATCAATTCCGAGTGTGCCCATAAAGAAGAAATGATTGTAAAAAAATAAGACGTTATTAAAAAATGAAGACAATATAAATCAACAAGCATAAAAAAGAAGGAAAGAACGAATAATAAGTAAAGTATAATAAAAAAGTGAAATATTAATTCAAGGAGACTTGGTAAGATAACCTTATAATGAAACGCACTCTTAACAGCTACACCACACTAAGAATAACGTCACCAACACTTTTAAACAACACCACAGTGAAAGAAAAATAATAAATAACCATTATTACATTGAACACTTAAAATAAATTCATTTATTCAAAAGAAAAAGTGACGAAAAAACATGTTCATTAATCCAGGTGCAACACAGTCTTTAAAACTGTCGTCGTCATACAAACGAAACAAAGCGACGCCACACTTAATGGACTCTGGTCACACAAATTAAATAGTTATTGCTTTATATTTTAAACAAAATCAACCATTTATGTATTAGTAAGTAAGATTTTAGTTATTTGTAAGTATTGTACCTCTTAAAATGCATTTCTGAGTTTCCGTAGCAGTTAAAAAAGAACCCGATAATTCTTATAATAAAATTAGAAAAATTAAATTTATTACAATCGACCTGAGATAAAGAGTCGATCCGGGAACCAACATTTTCGACCCAAAAGTCGTGTAACTGAATAAGAAAACAATAAAAGTAAATAAAAAAGAATTAATTATCATTGAATTGAGTTTTATTTGTTAAATAAATATAGTTTAAAGGATTTCTAGGTACAAGAGGAAGAGTGAACACACGTTGGTAATCGAACAGCGTCGTGAAGGAGTGAATAAGCGGATAACCTATATCCTACGAATCGATTCTACAATCGAACCGAACTCACTTAAACCAACTCTTTAAAATAAAAAATTTCCCAAACCGATTAAACCAAATAGCCTTTGATTAATAATTTTTTTTAATAAAATATATTAAATAAATAAAAAATAATAAGAAGGAAGAGAGCAAAATAAATAGGTTGATGTATTACTAATGACGCTCCAACGCTGAGCTTAACCAAGTAAAAGATAACAGAAGGAATACAACAGATAAATAAGTTGATGTATTACAATATATACAGTATGTTGTTGGCCCGCCTGACTTCCAAGATTTTTCAATTCGGCTCTCAAGTGAAAACGTTTGGAGACTCCTGGCGTAGATCAAAGGATTGTTAACATAGATTATATATAAAAGCATCAGTCTGACTAGCGGACTTCAAAACTACGTAGACGTCCAAACCTGTCACGAAACAGTGCTGACAGTAGTGCTGCAAATAACAATACGTATTATCGATCATAGTATACGAGTTTTGTCAACGCAAACGTACAAATGTCGAGTTTCAACAAAATCTTCTAACCGGTCTGTATTTATGTATGTGCTGTCCTGCTATATCAGTCACAATTAGAGATTTGTATTTGCAGCGGGTGTAAATATTTATAATAATGGCATGTTCGTGCAGTGAAACGATTAATGAAGGCCCTTTGTCGTACATTATATATTTACAGTGGATGATTGCTAATGTTCAACACTTTGACAGGCTATCGAGTATTTTGCTGCACGGTTATTCCAAATGGTCACTTAAAATATTAATACATAATTAACAAACCACCGTAATAGATTTATCTTTCATTTTACATTTTGTAATTAAAACCTTTTTTGTTATCATGATTTAATGTTAATATTAATAATAATATAATAGTAACAGAAATTCTTCATCTGAGTAATTTTGCTATTATTGTTACTTTTATTATTTTTTATCGTTATTGCAAATTGTATATCCTACCCATTACCAACAAATAAGAACATATTACCAGTACCCTTTATAATGCAGGGATAATACAGGCGAGTAAGTAACAAGGGAGAAAGATAGTCATGATTCCCAAACCACACAAAACCTGCGAATACTCCCTGAAAATTATCGCCCCATCTCTCTCTTGCCAGTCATTTCGAAGTTGTTCGAGCGGCTCCTGAATGGTCGGATTGTCCCCTTGTAGGATGATTTCATTCGGTAGGATCGGTTCGGCTTTCACAGAGAGCACTCAACGACCCTTCAACTCGTCAGGGTTATTACCCAACTGACGGACACCGCTAACAAACATCATTCCACCGTAGCAGTACTGGTCGACGTGAGTAAGGCATTCGATCGAGTCTGGCACAAACGCCTTCTCTGCAACTGGCCCTGTCCCCACTTCTTGCCTCTTTAGTACATACTCTGCGGTCGTATCTCTGCGGTATGCGTCGATGGGTCGTACTCATCAGCTCGACCAGCCCTCGCAGACGTTCCTCAAGGTTCTGTCCTCGGTCCCGTTCTGTACCTTGTGTACACGAACAATCTGCCTGTACAGCCTGGAGGTTTCTTATCGTTGTTGTACTACACTCACATTAAAAGTGTTTCCTGTTTGTGTGCTTGCACTCCGTTCTCTTCTGCGTATAATGTCATTGAACGAACACGTTTATTCTACGACGTTCTGAAATGTGGTGCTTAGGCTTGCAGCACTTTATGCATCGCACTATCTGTCTGTACGGCTCTACACTTATTACGAGGGACGTTCACGTCAATCCGGGACTATTAATTTTTAATAAATATAGAACACATTTATGATAATAAAAAATACTTTTATTTCTCAGTGTTATCCTCTGCAACATTTATACAGTTATCCCAGCGTTTCACTAGTGCCTGGATCCCGCAGTGTAGAAAGATTTGTCGTTACGTCGAAACCAAGATAGGACTGACTGCTTCATTTCATCGTCGCTGTTGGAATGCTGGCCTCCCAGGAACAACTTCAAGGGCCCTAACAGGTGAAAATCGCTGGGACCGAGATCCGAACTGTAAGGGGGGGTATGGCAATAACTCCCAGCCAAAATCTTGTAGCGTGCATGTCGTGCGGTGGGCGGTATGCAGACGTGCATTGTCCTGCAGAAACAGAACGCCTTTTATGATCGTACCAGGTCGTTTTTTCTTGAGCGCATTGTGTAGAAAATCGATGTGAATGATTTATTTATTTATTATCAAAATACCCTTATACCACATTGGTGTCGGGTTACATCAATATATGATAAGTACATCAACTACACTCTATATACAAATTTTTTCCATCTTACTCTATCCATTGACAATGTCTTCGCTTCCCTCCATCCCAAGCCTCTTTCTCTCAAAATGTTTCCCATCATTCCATTCCAAGTCAGTCGCGGTCTTCCTCTCTTCTTTCTCCCCCCTGATTTTGCCTCCCAAACCTGTTTTACCATTCTATCACTATCCATTCTCTGCATGTGTCCCCACCAGCATAGTTGTCTCTGTTCAATAAAATCCAGAATCGATATCACTTCCAGATCCTCTCTTATTTGTGTATTCCTAACTCTGTTCTTCCTTGTTACTCCCACTACTCTCCTAAGATATTTCATTTCTGCCGCCTGGATTTTACTTTTTTGGCTTTTGGATAGCACCCACGTCTCACAGCCGTATGTTAAAACCGGTCTATATACTGTTTATACACACTCATTTTCGTTTTTCTTGATATCTCCTTCTTATTTATAAATCTACTGTTTCATGCATAGTATAATTTTTTTGCCTTTTCAATTATTTCATTTAATGCGGCTTCTTGATTCCCATTACTGTCTATTATAACCCCTAGATATTTGAATTGTTTGACTTGTTCTATCTTCACTCCTCCAATCTCTATATTTATTATTTTCTCCCCTATTACCATTACCTTTGTTTTGGTCTTATTTATTTTCATCCCTTTTTCCTGGAGAACTTCATTCCATATATTCAGATTATCCTGTAACGCCATTTCACTTGTAGCCATTAGCACTACATCATCCGCAAAAGCCCCTTCTGCTACTTCTATACTTCGCAAGTTCCTGTATCCAACATGCATTTTCTTAACCTTCAGTGAACACTTCTTAATAATGTCGTCCATATACAAGTTGAATAATGTCGGACTCAGTCCACCTCCTTGTTTTAATCCATAGTTTGTTGTAAATCCTAACGACCTCATATTTTTACCAATTACATAGTTAACATTATTTTTGTATAACCTCTGTACTACCTTAATTATTTTACTCCTTATTCCTCTATTTTTTAAACTTTCCCATATTTTTGTTCTAGGCACACTATCGAAAGCCTTCTCAGGATCAATAAAAGCCAATACCAATTTATCTTGTTGTATCGACTTCTCAGCTACCTGGTGCAGAGTAAAAATGTTATCCTGCACACTTCTCCCTGATCTAAAGCCACTCTGCGATTCCTCCAAACTATTTTCTAAAATTGGGACCAATTTATTATTAATTATCTGCTCATAAACCTTAACAATTGTATTTAACAGATTGATACCCCTACAGTTATTACAATCTCTTGTGTTACCTTTCTTAAACATAGGAACTATCAATGCTTCCTCCCATTCTCTTGATACGTCTACACTTGTCCACGCTTTATTGATAATTTCTAAAAGTATTTCTTTCCCCTTTTTCCCCATATTCTTTATAATTTCTGCTGTAATTTTATCTGTTCCAGGTGATCTCCCACTTTTAAGTCCTTTAATCACTACTTCTAATTCATGCATCGTTATTTTTTCTTCTGCAACTTCAACATCCTCTCTATCTTCTTCTTCATTAATATTGACTTTATGGTCATCTTTGTTGATTTCCTTACCTCCTAGTAATCCTTGAAAGTATTATTTCTATCTATTCATAATATCGTTTCTTTCTATCAGTATTTTCCCATTAGCATTATGTATACATATATCATTCTCAGTTTTTTCAGTTTTTCTTTTCTAAAAGATTTCAATACTCTGAAAAAAGCTTTTGATTTTCCCACCTATCTATTTCCAATTTTTCTCCAAAATCTTTCCATGCACTCTCTTTCGCTTTTCCAACTAATTCTTTAACTTTTCTTTGTTGCTTATATGTTTCATAGTTATCCACAGTTCTATTAGCTGTATACTTTTTCCATTTCCTTTTATTCCTTTTAATCTGCTCGTTTATTTCATTAGTCCACCATACCGTCTGTTTTCTTTTATTATTCATTTTAGTAACACCACAAACCTCCACTGCTGTATCTATAATTATATCTTTCATTATTCTCCAGCCTTGGTGTATATTAGCATGCCTTATACTTTCACTTACCTTTTGTAATTTTTGCTCGATCACATCTTTAAACCTATTACTTACATTTCTACTTTTCAGCTTATACGATCTGATAGATTTATATTCTATTATTCCTTCTCTGTTGTATATCTGTTTTTTATCTAATTGTTCTTTACATTTGGTCATTACTAAATAATGGTCGCTATATATTTCTGCACCTCTCCAGACTCTAGTGTCCATTATCATTATCCTGTTGGTCCTTTCAACTAGTATATAGTCAATTATCGACTTCTCTCCCCTATTTGGTTGTTCCCTTGTGAATTTATGTATATCTTTGTGCTGATAAAAAGTGTTCGTCACAATAAGATCATATAATAAGCAGAAATCCAATATTCTCCTACCGTTATTGTTTCTCATTTCTTCTCCATATATTCCTATTACTCTTTTATATATCTCATCTCTTTTACCCACTCTACTGTTAAAGTCACCGACAATATATTTATTTCCTTTGGCTTCCTCTGTTACTTCCGATAGTTCTTTCCAGAATTTATCTTTAACTTCCACCTTCTCATCCTCGTTTGGTCCATATACTACTATAATTGTAAAATATTTTCCCTTTTGATTCTCCAGCTCCACCAGCAGTAATCTTTCTAATACTGCTTCCCATTTCCGTATCTGTCTTACTAAATCCCTGTGAATTATGCATCCCACCCCCGCTGCAGTTCTCTTATCTTCATCTACTCCACTATATATAAGTACGTGATCACCATTCATAATAATCTTACCCCTTCCTTTTTTTTCAGTTTCGCTTGTGCTAAAATTTCTAATCTATATCCTACCAATTATTTAATTATTTCCTCCTCCTTATTATATATACTTCTGATGTTCCATGTTCCTAAATTCCATTTACGTCTATTTACTTCATGTGCTCTCCCCATTATCCTATCCAGTTTCTCTGCTCTGCCCGTTCCCTTTATGTCCGTCCTCTCATTACTACTCAGTTTTTTGATTTAGCTCTGTCCAACTTCCCTTTACTCTTATTCCATCTCCATTCTATTCCATCTATAATTACTTTGTTGTACCCATTTTTAACTTCCCTTCCTTTTTCCCTCTCCTCCTTTACCATCTTTCTTAACTGTCTTTATATTTCTCTTTCCTGCTTCGTTAAATCGTTATTAATGTATGTTCCTTCAGTACCTGTATCCTTTTTTAATTTATATTTATTTTCTAGAATTTTCATCTTATTTTCCTCCTTTTCTAATCTAACTACCCACATTTTTTCCCCTATTTTATACACTTCGCTGGTCTGCACATTTACCTCCAGATACTGTCCTATAAAATTCTCTATGTTCTTTTTAATCTCCGTTTTGTTATCTGCACCTATTTTTAATCCACTTATGATCACATTATTTTTCCTTCTATCTTCCTCCAAATATTCCACTGTATTTCTAACCTCAGCCAACTCCTTCTTAATGTCCATATTTTCTTTCCTGAGCGCTTCGTTTTCCTCTTTTATGATTTCCATTTCTTCCGCATATTTCCTTTGGTCCTCTCCTACTTGTTTAATTTCTTCAGTTAACTCATTTTTCATTTCTTGTATAGTTTTCACTATTATATCTAACTTGTCTTCACTTGCACTATATGTCTCAATTGGTGATCTCATCTTTTTTACTTCCATATTCCTTAAGGAATGGAAGTATGGTGATGGCAAAAATATCGGTATGGAGAACCATACATGACTTCCATATTCTAAGATTTATATTTAAAATCATTTTCGAAATGAAATATTACCATAGAAACTACTTCTTTCTACTTACTGCTTCAGCCTTAACCACAGTACTGTGGTCACTAACGTATACCACCTCACGTTATCGCACTCGATTTTCACTGATGATGGAAGTCGATGGCATTGCCGAAATGTCTGGTTTTGTAGAAAACATAGGACTACGGCCAAATATCCCGGGAAGGAATTTTAACAAAAACTACTTCTTTGTTGCCGATAACGTTGTACACATATATATCAGTGGCGAAGTTACATGGAGGCAATTGAGGCAATGCCTACCCTAAAAAATTCTGTAGAATAAAAATTATAAATACGTATGAACTACATAACGTAAAGATTATACATTGTTACTGCGACTGTCAAATTTATTAAACCGAAACGTGCTTTATTGAGCGACCGCTAGATGGTGACAGGTGAGATTCGGCATAGTTCGTTTAAAGCGAATGAGGCAACCTGAACTTGCCTCAGCGTTTTTTGTATACATCGTATGTAAGCAATGTAGTGGTGTGATAGGGAAGTGTTGGGAGGGGGGATTGTCCCGCGCTGTACACATAGAGCGTTGAGGCATGCCTCACTTCTGTGGTCCAAACAGTTAAGTTAAAGCGCCTGTGTTGTTTCTAAGTGTTTATTTTATGCGGTTATTAAAAGTGTCACTGTTATTCCGCTGAACTAACAGATGATCAAGATTGTTATTTGAATTATTTGTAACATTAAACATATATATAGAAACTAATCAAGTTTAAAAATTTGAAGTTCAATCAGTTGTATTATTGTGTATGACTAATACAAGGATTGTTCAATAGACACACGTATAGAGCTGTAAAGCATTTTTTATTCAACGATTTTAAAAGAAGTCTCCAATAACATTAAGACATGAGTTCCACTGTTGCGCTAACCTGTAGATTCCCTGCTAGTAAAATTCTTACGGCTGTTTGTGGAACCATTCGGTTACAGCAAACTCTACCTCAGCGTCCGATTTGACCCACCGTCCTTTTAGTGATTCCTTAAAAAAAATTTAAGATAAGATTTTTGCCTACCCATTCATTAACTACTAGCTTCGCCAGTAAGCAAATTGATGTCCATTTTTTCGGCTTGCACGCGTTATGTTGGTGTGGGTTTCGGCACTTTCCATTTAAAAAGCGTGCAAACGTAAGAAAATAAACATGAGTGAGGCCAGAAATAACGTGAATTGTGTGTGTGTGTGTGTGTGTGTGTGTGTGTGTGTGTGTGTGTGTGTGTGTGTGTGTGTGTGTGTGTGTGTGTGTGTGTGTGTGTGTGTGTGTGTGTGTGTGTGTGTGTGTGTGTGTTACCTGCCTTTTTATTGCCGTATTAAATGAAAAATATTATATTACATTAAAATGAAAAAATTTTAATTTTATTGCTTGGCAACAAAATTATTTTATTTTTAACAATTACCTTTGTTTCAAACGGTTTAAATAAATTTTCAAGTACTTTACTCTTGTTAAAACGTAAAAGGTTGCAGGTAAACTACCCCTTCCCCTCAACCGATCTTCACCAAAATCGAAAGTCCTTGAGACCTCTACAATTCAGGGATGTATGCAAAAGATTATTTGATTCTGTTTGAATTTGCGGCTGTTATCGTTTTCCATAGAAAATACGCTTGTTAAAAAAACGTTGCAGGTAAACTACCCCTTCCCCTTAACCGATCTTCGCCAAAAACAATAGGCCTTGAGAACTCTACAATTTAGGGCTGCATGCAAATAATCGTTTGATTCTGTTTGAATTTGCGGCTGTTATCGTTTGCCATAAAAAATACCCTTGTTAAAACATAAAACGTTACAGGTAAACTACCCCTTTCCCTTAACCGATCTTCACCAAAAACAACAGGTCTTGAAAACTCTACAATTCAGGGCTGTATACGAAACATTATTTAATTCTGTTTGAATTTGCGGCTGTTATCGTTTGCCAAAAAAAAAATTTTCCTTGAAAAAAAAACCGTTGCAGGTAAACTACCCCTTTCCCTCAACCGATCTTCACCGAAAACAATACGTCGTGAGTACTCTACAAATTAGGGCTGTATGCAAATAATTATTTGATTCTGTTTGAATTTGCGGCAGTTATCGTTTGCCATAGAAAAAAAATCTACAGACACACAGACAGACACACACACAGACACTTTTCGGAAAACGACTTTTTTTCATGTTTTGAGTGTAGTAGAATCAGAATCTGCAATAATCTCGAACACGATTTTTTTTGCCATCACCATACTTCCATTCCTTAAGGAATATGGAAGTAAAAATTACATAAAACGTTGCTGGTAAACTACCCATTTCCCTTAACCGATCTTCACCAAAAACCGTAGGTCTTGAGATCTCTAAAATTGAGGGCTGTATGCAAATAATCATTTGATTCTGTTTGAATTTGCGGCAGTTACCGTTCGTCATATAAAAAATTACCCTTGTTAAAACATAAAATGTTGCCGGTAAACTACCCCTTTCCCTTAAGCGATCTTCACTAACACCAATAGGACTTGAGAACTCTACAATTCAGGGCTGTATGCAATAGAGTAGTTGATTCTGTTTGAATTTGCGGCTGTTATCGTTTGCCATAAAAAAAAATTACACTTGTTTAAGAAAAAACCGTTGCAGGTAAACTACCCCTTTCCCTTAACCGATCTTCACAAAAATCAATAGGCCTTGAGTACTCTACAAATCAGGGCTACATGCAAAAAAGTATTTGATTCTGTTTGAATTTGCGACTCTTATCGTTTGCCATAAAAAATACCCTTTTAAAACATAAAACGTAGCCGGTAAACTACGCCTTTGCCTTAACCGATCTTCACCAAAATCAATAAGCCTTGAGAACTCTACAATTTAGGGCTGTATGCAAATAATCATTTGATTCTGTTTGAATTTGCAGCTCTTATCGTTTGCCATACAAAATACCCTTTTAAAACATAGCTGGTAAACTACCCCTTTCCCTTAACCGATCTTTACCAAAAACAATAGGTCTTGGGAACTCTACAATTCAGGGCTGTATGCAAAAGAGTAGTTGATTCTGTTTGAATTTTCGGCTGTTATCGTTTGCCATAGGAAACAATTACCCTTGATTAAAAAAAAACTGTTGGTGGTAAACTACCCCTTTCCCTCAACCGATCTTCACCAAAAACAATAGGTCGTGGGTACTCTGCGAATCAGGACTGTATGCAAAAAAAGATTTGATTCAGTTTGAATTTGCGGCTGTTATCGTTTGCCATAGAAAAAAAATCTATAGACACACAGACAGACACACAGACAGACACACACACAGACACACACACAGACAATTTTCAAAAAATTACTTTTTTCATGTTTTGAGTGTAGTACAATCAGAATCTGCAATAATCTCGAACACGATTTTTTTTGCCATCACCATACTTCCATTTCCTTAAGGAACATGGAAGTAAAAAATCGTGTTCGAGATTATTGCAGATTCTGATTCTACTACACTCAAAACATGAAAAAAGTCGTTTTCCGAAAAGTGTCTGTGTGTGTGTGTCTGTAGATTTTTTTTCTATGGCAAACGATAACTGCCGCAAATTCAAACAGAATCAAATAATTTTTTGCATACAGCCCTGATTTGTAGAGTACTCAGGACCTTTTGTTTTTGGTGAAGATCGGTTGAGTGAAAGGGGTAGTTTACCTGCAACGGTTTTTTTTATCAAGGGAAATTTTTTTGTTTTGGCAAACGATAACAGCCGCAAATTCAAACAGAATCAAATAATGTTTCGCATACAGCCCTGAATTGTAGAGTTCTCAAGACCTATTGTTTTTGGTGAAGATCGGTTAAGGGAAAGGGGTAGTTTACCTGTAACGTTTTATGTTTTAACAAGGGTATTTCCTATGGCAAACGATAACAGCTGCAAATTCAAACAGAATCAAAAGATTATTTGCATACAGCCCTAAATTGTAGAGTTCTCAAGACCTATTGTTTTTGGTGAAGATCGGTTAAGGGAAAGGGGTAGTTTACTAGCAACGTTTTTTTAACAAGGGTATTTTCTATGGCAAACGATAACAGCCGCAAATTCAAACAGAATCAAATACTTTTCTGCATACAGCCCTGATTTGTAGAGTACTCAAGACTTATTGTTTTTGGTGAAGATCGGTTGAGGGGAAGGGGTAGTTTACCAGCAACGTTTTTTTATCAAGCGTATTTTCTATGGCAAACGATAACAGCCGCAAATTCAAACATAATCAAATAATTTTTTGCATACGTCAGTTAATTGTAGAGAACTCTAGGAATTTTGATTTTGGTGAAGATCGGTTAAGGGGAAGGGGTAGTTTACCTGCAACCTTTTACGTTTTAACAAGAGTAAAGTACTTGAAAATTCATTTAAACTTTTTCAAACAATGGTAATTGTTAAAAATAAAATAATTTTGTTGCCAGGCAATAAAATTATAGTTTTTCATTTATGTATTTTTTTCTCAGTTATATACTGTTTACGTTTCCATTTTATTATTATGACTACCGCAATGAAAAGGCAGGGAGACACACACACACACACACACACACACACACAGTTCGCGTTATTTTTGGCCTCATTCATGTTCATTTTCTTACATTTGCACGGTTTTTAAATGGAAAGTGCCGAACCCATACCAACATAACGCATGCAAGCCGAAAAAGTGTCCAGCGTGGATAGCGATTTCCTTCCTGTGGATCGCTGGGCAGTGTAACTGCACGTGTTTACAGAGGAACGATTCATAGACAGACTTTTCGTCTTTAGGGAATATTTAGGTAATATTTCATTTCGAAAATGATTTTAAATATAAATCTTAGAATATGGAAGTCATGTATGGTTCTCCATACCGATATTTTACTTCTTCTGAATGCTTCCTCATTACCTGATCCAACTGTTCTTCTTTTTTCTGTCCGATCGTCTGTACTATACTCATCACTATCCATTTTTAATAACCTTCTTACGGCTGTTGGCCGCGCAAAAAGCAGGACCCCAGTCGACCCGTCGGAAGTCCACACTTCTATCAGCCAACCCGCCTTCCCAATTAATTAATACAATAGATTAATTTTTAAATACAATACAATAAAATTATAGTGATATAATATACAATAACTTACCATAACAATACAATACAATAATACTATATAACAACTCGTCTACACTATTAAATAATACAATAAGTTAAATTCAAATACAATATAATAACAAAAAAAACATATAATAAGACAAAAACAACAAAATCCCAAATAAAAAGTTTTAATTCCTCAGTTGGAATCGAACCCCCAAAAATCCAAACAGAAATCCGCCGCGCTACCGACGTCACTATTTATCAAGATTATACTGCAAGCCACCCTTGCTACATATTACTCTTTATCAACACTTATCATAACAAAACAACCTTATCTGTTGTACTTAATTTTTGCCCTACTTCTTAAGTTTATTTCAATTAAATCCTACTTCTTACTTATGGCCTTAAACATACCACACCTATTAAATATATATTTTTTTAACACTTAAATAACGTACACTCCCTATACCAATTAACCAACAAATCTTGCAAACTCATTAATATCTCTAATCATGGCACATAACCTACATTCTGATTTATATCACTATACCCATTCACAAAACTTTCTTTTCTTCCAATAGACTGTAACACCCACATTCACCCTTCAACATTTATCTCTATACCGTCGTTTATTATCCTTATCTTGCCAATAATTCAAACTTTTAAACAAATATAACAACAAAACTATCACTACGAAGTCAGGCCGACTTGTCGGTATCTACCTCTCGCTCCAACCTCCCGATGTGAATGATGCCATTTTTATCCCAAAAAATTGAGGCCGTAACTTTGCCTGCAGAAGCAATTGTTCAAAATTTTTTAGGAGGTAATGAATCCACATGCTTCCACTGCTTTGATGCACGTTTTGATTCCGGAGTGAAATGATGGACCCACGTTTCATAGCAGGTAACAATTCGATCGAGAAAAAGCTGGACTTCTTTGTCAAAACGTCGCTTTAACTCCTTGTAGATCTGCAAACGTCTTTGACGGTCGAAAGCAGAAAGCTGTCTTGGTACCCAACGTGCATTAATCTTACTGAACTTCAGATGTTCGTGAATGATTTTGTTTACAGTTCCCACAGACACATTTATTTCTTTTGCAATTTGCTGACAAGTTATCCGTCGACTATCAAGGATCAGTTCTTCCACTCGCTGAATGTTCATGGGAATGACTACAGTAGGCTCCGAACCACCTCGATCGGGATCGTCACTCACTGATGTACGGCCTTCTTTAAAACGTTTGCACCACTCAAATGTTTTACTGCGACTAAGAATCTCATCATCATCGTACTGTGCAAGGAGTCGCGAATAAATCTCATCGGGTTTTACGCCTTCATTCACGAGAAATTTCATTACAACGCGCTTTTCCATATGTGCATTGGACGCCATGTTCTTTACAACTGACTGTTGTTATTGTTTAACGTGTAAACAATACGGCGTGCCATGTGGTAATAGCTGACACTTGTACTTCATATGTACGACCAACAGAATGTGCAGAAATCTCCATTTACACTCTAGTCTAACAAAAGTCCCGGATTGACGTCAACGTCCCTCGTATATTACAGATAAGATGCTCGTCATTAGTTGATCAGAGAAGTTACTTTAATTCGCAATGGCACTGCTTGCTTCCTTATCCAGTTTGTGCCCAATTAACAAATTCTTTCTCTAATAGAAACAGTACGCCTATGTTTACTTCTTCTTCGAGCAAGAAATTAATTTATGCTACTCTAAATTGTTTTCCCTTTTATTACACTCGTTCCTCCCACTCCATATACAGCACCTTGTAAAAAATCGTCTTGCATATTCTTTTCGACTTTATTATAGTTTCATCACAATGTAAACATTTTCAGCTCTAATTACTTCTGGTACATCTGTTTCTTACCAGAATAAAATACTAAAGGTCTACCAGTATTACCTATGAAGTATTACCAGGTATTAGAATACATTATTCTACCCACCTAGAATAATTACTGTTAAAATATGTGTGTTATTAGTAAGGTCCCAATAAAATACGTCATAGGTTTACTACCTCTGCTTTTGTCCGAACAGAACAAGATCGATATCCCCATTTTATAGTTTTAAATATATAAAATTACTCCAATATGTCCACATAGGTGATGCAAGTGCTGTGTGTGTGTGTGTGTCCGTGTGTAAGAAGTAGTGTTGAAATAATTTATTGTTGCCTCATATATTACGAGCAGTATGATAATACGATCTTATAATTTCATATAGTACTTACGCATGTTTACTGCTAAATTAAAAACAATCATTTCTTTCAGGTTAATATGTGCTTAAATTTACAAAAATTGCATGTTATTCAATATTGTACTTCTAGAAGTTATAACAAGACTTGTTAACGAAATCGCCAACACTGTTTTTCAACAAAAATAAATAAAATAAAAAATTTAATTATGTACGTGTTCAGTCTTTAGTGTTGGTAAATTGTTATGATAATGTAACTATTATTAATGAAGCCCGTGTATTCTCATAAATGCTACAGGAATAAATTTGTGTATGTTATACTAAGTAATATGTTTGTTTTCTATTCCCAATAAATAAATTAGCTAGTATAAATACATTTAGTATAGCCTAAATCACCGTGTAAAGAGGATGTTTCGCCGTGAATAATCCTTAAACTTACATATAATTAGAAAGAACCATTCTTTCTCAAACTGTTTATAAAAAGGTATACTTAACACGTGCGACGTAAATTATCTCTTTTACACGAAATATTCGTAAAAAGTACGCTTTAGTTTTGTCGAAGAATTCATTATCAAAAGCCGCCAATTGTTCCGCGTTCCTGTTTCCACATTGCCATTTGTATCAAGCTGTCAGCGCAAGACGAATCTGATTACGCAACTGCCACGCGTCTGTGGGAACTAATTTCCACTTTACGCATCTCAGCTGCGTAACACACACGTTTTGACGACCACCACAGTTTTGTTTTTATTTTGATTGAATTTGTGATTTTGTTTGTCTTGTATTTCGATTCTAGTATGTCGAGTTTTCAAATCTGCCGCATGTTTATAAAGATGTTTATAAAAAACGGGTAACAGCATTTATTTACGTATTTACAATATAGTAACTGGTGTTAGACATTATAGCATTATATCTCATACATAACTCAAGAACGAGAGATTGTAAATAAATTTTATCTGTGCGTAATTATATCATAATTCCATAAGCAATTTTTTATTTTACAATTAACGCCATTGTTTCAAAACATAAAAATAAAAGTAATATCATACTCACGTAACTGAACAGGAAAACTAAAGAGGAACCATTTAACGATACATAATCTGGTACAATTATATTAATACAACACAAGGCTAAATGTTAAGTGTTTTGTAGATTGATATTTTACAAGTTTGTTCAATCCTCAGCTATTCAGAAAAAACCTCCTTTTCTAATGACGTATTCATCGGAAACCCCAACATCCTTAAAAATTATACTAAAAGGGCATTTCTTAATGCAAATATCTATACTTTTGACCATTCGCAGATGACCCTCCAGGAAACCTCCAACCCAAGTTGCCATAATATACATACTTACCATTTGCTTAATAAAAACCTGTATCGTTACCTCTGGCTCATCAGAAAGTCCTACCACGACCACATATAAAACAGGAACTAAATTCTTAAAAACCATTTCAATAAACTCTGCTTTCTAGACATCATTTTCATAAATTCGTCTTCGCGGAAACCCTGTATAGAGACACCCCTTTTTATATAATCCTTCGTGTGATTCCTTCATGAACATGTGTTTCGGGTCGAGTATGTGTACCTCGAATACTCTGAATTTCATTGTCACAGTTCAGCTATAAAGACAAGGATACCGATTTAAGACAGTTGATTAAAAATTCCAGTGCCATACTAGTTCTGACCGTTGATGCCACCGGGTAAAAAAACAGCAGTATATTTATGGCTACTTTCAAGTGGCTACTGTTAAGAGATGAAAGTAGCTAGATGTGGCGTTTGGGAATTTTTTACTAAAAAAAAAGATCGAAATTATTTCTTCGTTACATCTGTTTGGCGGGCTAACACCACTTTTACTCTACTAGTATCAGAGGATGTTGTTTTAAACTACATGGCAAAGTATGCATTGAAATCAGAAAAGATATAGCATTATAGAAAACAAAAACTCTAATAAGCAAGCTCATGCTAACATTTTTATGGATTTCTAAGCGAGAATATTCAGCTCAAGAAGTGAGTCATCATTTAATGTGGTGGGCATTGTATAAAGCTTTACGTAATTTATACGTAATTTATTTCAATGACAGTGACAGGTAATTGGGTTCTTCTTAATCCCAGTCGCTACATATCTTAGTCAACAATTCATCAGCACTTCTCATCAAGAGAAAGGAACTTGAAAATATTTTTCTGTTTGTATAGTTGAACGCACGTGATACGTTAAAAGGAAAAATTAGGCTTTTGCTCAGTATTCAACGTGCAAATTGACAAATCAGATGAACCCTTGATTCATGACAAATCAAATGAAAGATAAGATAGACTGCAAGTCGCGTTGACTTAATCGTGGCGATATGATACAGATCGAGCTAAACCAAATGATTATAACGTGACATAGAGAAAACTTCTGTACACTATTGCAGGCAGCGATGGAATTCCATCGAGGAATTTCCAGAATGGGATGATACAGTTTTGATAACTAAAACAGGAAGGACTAAATTCACATTCAGATTATGCGGCATCAAAAATACGATCAATTGTAGAGACAAACTCGCAAGTTGTGATGTCGCTTAATTGATGACGCTCATGAACGGAATATATTTGATCATTTTAAAACGACAAAAGCACAAATTTAAACTTTCGTGTGTGATTGCATATGCATCATTTCTGCATCGACCTCAGAGTCGCTACAGTCATTTGTACGCCTAAACTGCAACAAAAAACAAGATTCTTCAACAAATATGTCAAACATTATAATAAATACTTTATGATTAGAACTTAAATGATTCGCGGATCCCATAAAAAACTCTGTAGAGCCAAAGGCAACAAAACTATACGGTGATTTATACTTTATTTATTTGGAGACTTGGGGCAACTTCCTCTAGTTCGTGATCAATCATTACATTCATTAGCGTCAGATAACTTATCACGCAATGGAAAATTATTTTTACAAGCATTGAAAAACATTCAAACATCAATGTGGAATTAAGAAATTAAAATATCTGTATGGAGAACCTTACATGACTTCCATATTGTAAGATTTATATTTAAAATCATTTATATGAATTTGATTCGATAGTTTCTAAAAAAATATTTCCCACCCTCAAACTATTTTCACTATTTATAAATATTTTGGTAATTATGCGGTAGTCATTTAATATAATATTATTTTCGAGTCACTTTATCTATAAAAATTAGGTATTTTATTCTTATAAAGAATCTGAACTTCGCAGATAATCATCCCTCATCCTCAACCGATCCCCACCATTAATGATATTTACACTTACACAGAGTAATAGTTTTATCATATGTAATTGCTAAGGTATCTTACTCTTCAAAATTAAATACTCGTAATTTACTTGATATCAGAAAAGAAATTTTCAAAAAATTACTCCCTACCCCTTCAACTACCCTCTGTTTTTATAGAGGTTTCATCTACCTTTCTACAGTGGATTATTATTACCTTCTTTTCAGGATAATTTATTTATCAAAATTAAGTATTTCACTCTTGTTAAAACGTAAAATGTTGCTGGTAAACTATCCGTCTCCCTTAACCGAACTTAACCAAAATCAATAGGCCTTGAGTCCTCTAGGACTGTGACACATATACAAAAAATCATATGATTTTGTTTGAATTTGTGGCATAGAACAATTCTACATAAAGACACACAGACACTTTTCGGAAAATGACTTTTCTTCATGTTTTGAGGATAGTACAATCAGAATCAGCCCTTATCTCGAACACGATTTTTTTCGCGACCACCATTCTTACATTTCCTTACGGAACGTGGAAGTAAAAAGGAACCTCCAGGTAGAACACAGAACTGTATGTACGTCCGAAAACATTCCACGCACAAGAGCTGCTATCCTACATTATCCTATGCTAAACATTCTGCCTGACGGCATACAGAGTCACGTGGCATGTCGAATACCAGTTTTCGAAAGATTCTTCATAATGATTTAAACATGCAGCCGTACAAAATTCAAATATTGTAAACCTTAAGTGACAGTGATACTGTAAACCATGTGACTTTTTGCCGCCAGTTCTCGTATGTCATAAATAATAACGTGACGTTATTCACAATACGCTAATGAGTAATGAAACGCATTTGCATCTGAACGGATACATAAATAAACAAACCTCTTGGTACTGAGAGCCAATAACCGTCGAGAAATGCTTCGAGAACCATTGCACACTGCTAAACTTACTCTATGGTGTGCAACAGCTTCTTTTGGAATAATCAGGCCTCACTTCTTTGATGAGATGAGAATGGGAATTCCATTACTGTCACATCAGAACAATATGTCTAAATGATTAACTAATTTTTGTCTCCCCAAGTTACAGAAAAGTCTGAAATCACAAGAAACAGTATGGGGACCAAGCAGCCATAGGGCTAGGCGATCAATGGATGCAGTTTAACAAGTTACCTCCAGGAGTGGCAACATTCCATGGCCCGCGAGATTACCAGCGTGCCAATTATTCTATTGGAGTAAAATTTATTTTGAGAGTAAGGTGTACAATGATCCATCCTTGTGAAACATCGAAACACTCAACGTTGGTGTAATTTCTGTTCACATGTTACACCGTGTAATAGAAAACGTAAAAACTCGACTTCAAAAGTGTGTGAGTTGAAATTGTCGCCACATTCGGGGCGTAGTGTTCAAAAACTTGTAGTTTCTGCGTCTAGTTAAATGCTGTTATGTATACTTCCAATTTAGTGTAAATGTTAATTTTACAATCTATAAATAAATACACAACTGAATTTTTAAAGTACCCGTATCATTGACTGATCCTGTATTTTAAGAATTTTTTCAGTGTTTAAAGGAATTACACTATAGTGGACATCGAAGTATGCTATAATTCCTAAAAACTTAAATTACAGCACTTAATTCTCACTATTTGTATGATAGTAAAGTATTTAGAAAATAAAAAATTCAAAATTTTTCATTGTTTTAATTGTTAATAACAATAAGTTGTTCGTTTCTAAGCAATAAATTAATTTAAATATTTTAGTTTAATTCAAACTGGCAGCCATAACAGATGTGTCCTTTCGGTGTCTCTGCAGATAAATTCAGCTTGTGGCTCCTTTACCCACTGTGAAATACTTCAGGTAATGGAATTTTTGCTACTCTGACTGTCACTATTAGGATACAGGCATCACACTCACACACACCCGTTTGGCGGACACATGTCCTGCGTTGCAGTCTGCGTGTTCGGAGTCAGCGCAAGCGCGCGCCTTGCATTGACTTCAATACGCACTCTGGTAAGCGCGTGCATGTGCTGCCCGCACGTACAGACTCACACCGCACCGCTGAGCCGACACATGTCCTGCGATGCAGTCGGCGTGTTGGGGATCAGTGCAAGCGCGCGCCTTCCATTGACTCCAGCACGCACTTTGGTACGTCGCACGCATGTGCGCTTGCGGTGTACACACATGCTTTGTTGTTTTAATCGTGGCAATCATAGTATTAAAATTTTTCAACTGGAGTATATTTGCAATGGGAAAATTCAGCCAGGGTTGAATTTATTGTAGAGACAACATAAAAACACGTTACATGTTCTGGACTATGACTAGACAAAATAAATATATACATTTCTGGTGGATGAACCCGTATACCATGTTGGACTTATAATAAGTATATTAATAGAAACTACAAATTTGTGTTTTCTCGTTACTTCATTAAATGTATTTCTGTAATTAATAGCTTTCATATTCTTTAATAAATATGTAAAAAATTCGTTAATATACTTGTTTAATTTTCTGTTGTTGGTGTCGCTCCTATCGTAGAACGTGGTGTCGTACAATGCAGGTTGTACTTTGTAAACGGCTTAACTTTAACACTTACTTGAAAGTTACCTTTACGTTAAAGTTAAATTACATATATTTTTAGTTTTCCTCTTCTTCTTCTCCTCAACCCAGAGGTTAGTGGGCTTAGAATTTCTTCCTTCACGTAGATAGCCTCTTGATCACCACATACCTACTTCCTTTTCTTACCCGAACCGTGTAGTCCTACCTAGGCCTGGGACTTTCCCTCCCACTACGCCCATGATCAGGCGGCCAACCAGTTTGGATAGCATAGCAAGCGCCCATCCAACTATTTCCTTTCCACAGTTGATCCAACTAATATTTTTGTTTAGTTTTATGAGCACACGAATGCACAGAAGTCTCCTTTCTGTATTTACTGTAATATTGGTTTCCCCTTTCAACCTTAATCTGCCTCTTTCCCTTTTACCTTCTGGTTTTGGTTCCCACGCTCTTCTAGAGTTTCTTCGATTTTCTGTTATACAGACGAGGCTAAACCATCTCAACTGTGAGCTTTGTATCATATCAACTAGAGGGATCATCTTGAAGTTATTGCGGATATGTTATATACGGAGAGGCTTCGTATTGTAGCTGTTACTTTTTTAACGAAACGTTTAATTCATTCTCATACTTACACCGACTGTCACTTGGTGGAGCATTATTAACAATTTTTTTCACATTTATTCTGAAGAAATCTTTGTGCTTCCTATAATGAGTTTCTCAAACGTGCAGTTCACTTCGACTGAATATTTACTGAACAACTCGAAATTCACAAGGCGGACGTCAAACTACTATCGTTAGAACTTATCACACAACATTTCGACTACTAAAGAATCTATAATCGTCTTCAAGTGTAAGGTAAACTAGTACATTAAATACAAACTTGAACCTACTCGAGATTCGTCCACAAGCGTGGACCGCATAAAAAGAAAAAAAAAACCACAATTTTCTACTAAGTTAAATACAACTACAGAGAAACTATATAAAAAGAACTGCTACTTACCCTTTAAGTCCGCTGGACAGAAGCGAGAAGCACCACCAAACTGACGCAAGTTTACACAACGAACAACCTTGTGTCAATGGTGGTGCTTCTCGGTTCTGTCCAGCGGGGCTTAGAGGGTAAGTAGCGGTATGTAGGTAGGACTTATGTGTGGTAAATTCTAACGATGGTACTTGTCCCACCTAATCCCTGCTGATTACGTTCACGTATCATCGAAGGTTAGGTTCAAAGATAGAACTTCAAATGGTAATTGTTAAAAATAAAGTAATTTTGTTGCCAAGCAATAAAATTATAATTCTATTATTTGTCTAATATAGTCATCCCATACCTGTAGGCTTCTATTTCCATACCTTTTACGAGAAATGTCAGGTAATACACAAATTATGGTGGAACTTGAACAAATTTGAGAATACCGTTCTGCGGTGTACACTTCAATACGCATGGCAGTGGCACAGTGCAAAACCAACGGTATCAATTGTGCACATCATGACGTCGGAAAATAGTATAATTGAAGTTTGGCTCCCATTGAGACACGTGTTTGCCAAATTAACATATGTCAATAAACATCCCTGCTGAACGGGCACCAGCGGCACAAAACAATTTTTGTTTTTGTTTGTCAATTACCTACGAGCAAACGTTAACCAGTTCCTGCCACTTGGGTCCTTTGTACGCCACCACCGCCATTCTACTCTTCCAAAATTGTACGTTTGTATACGTTCTTACTTTGTTTTTCTTCTGTAACAAATACAGCTTTTTCAAATAAACTGAGCAAAATACGTAAAAAAACACAAAAATAAGGTTTAATACTTTCAATCAGGCAGCAGTACTAAGTATTTAATATTGTAAAAAAACACGTATTTTACGTAAGTCATGGGTGTTGAAAAGAGCGATGAAGAATAAAAGAAAACACTTGGACTTGAATACTACAGAGCGTGGAACAGGTAACAATGAAAGACCAGAAAGGAAACACAAATTTTGAAGCCGTCAAACCTCAAATTATTTTAGAGGTTAAGCTTATTTAAGATTATAAATCGAAAAAATAATAAGTTAGTGGGGACACTTGAAAAAATTGATGGAGAACATGAAAGTTATGAACGTGTAGAAAAAGAAATTCCAAAATAAGAGAAGTAGGCGAAGCCTTGGAGGGAGGACTTAGGTAGGAGTCGCTAAAACAATACTAAATGAGTGGCAGATGTTGTAGTTAAGGAGAAGGAAGATGGACAACGTTGTCATGCTTAAAACAAACTATTCATCCTGATAAGTTTTATATAAAAAAAAAACAAAATTTTACACTTTAAATTTAAAAGACTAATAGACGATTTTTGTGAAAAAAGGTTCTGAATAACTCACGTATGTGCTTTTTTTAAATTCATATTTTGTTTACTTATAAACAATATTCTTATGTAGAAGTTAAGACTAATTCTTTGCATAAAAATGCTAAATTTTACGAAAATATTTTAACCACTTAACACTTTAATATTAAATTATTTTAATATTTAATTTAACTAAAATAATATAATATAATATTAATAATATAATATTAATATTATAACATAATTTAATATTTAATTTAAAGCTAGACACTTACGACGCTGAAGTTAAATGGTTTGTAGTAGTCAGAATATAAATTATTTTTTTATAGGTAAATACTAAAAATTTTTGTTAACGGAGATAGTGTTTTCTTCAACATCAATGACTAGGATTCTAAGAATGTAATACAGATATTTGATGTATAACATAGACGTCTGAGCCTGACATATTTATACACACTCTGCTAACTTGTGCTTTCTGATCAGAGCTTAGTTAGCCGTGGATCAATATTAATACATCAACAGACGATTGTATAAACCCTAAATTAATTTCCTCAGTAAAACGCCTCCAATGTAAATGTAATGTAATCATTATTGTACCGTTCAAAGTGTACTGGATTTCATTACGACTATCGAGTAGTCTATACGTTCAGGTCACGTATAGTCATTACCGAAATACTGCTACGTACGCCTGTACCACTATGTACTATTCGAAAACATATATATTATATAGTAATTGTGCAAGAAACAGTCATGAGTTACTTACAAAATATACAAAATGTATTTATGTATTTATTTAAATACTAGTCTGTCCATGAGCTGCAGAGCTCGTTCACTATTTTGTACGAAGTACATTTATTATTACATAAATTTTAATATTAGATAGTTTTTATATTAAATAATGTTTTAGTGGATGGTTAGTGAGGATCGGTCAATAATACAACTTTAGTTATTTTGCGTCGACGTTTCGACAATATTTATTGTCATCTTCAGGACCTGTATATGAAATATAATAGAAATATCAAACATAACGAAACAATTAAATATTTGGGTGAACGTCTTGGTGATGTGAGTGTGTGCGTGTGTATGTATGTATCATTTTTTATGTGAAGACTTATGATAGTATGTTTACATCTTCAAATTATCTTTAAGAAAGCGAGCCAGTTATAGTATGAGAGATATAATTTGCTCGCTCTCTTAAAGATAATTTGAAGATGTAAACATACTATCATAAGTCTTCACATAAAAAATGATACATACTGTAGCGTGACAGATATAAGCATAATATTGAATGGCAATTGATCATTAGAATAATAAAGTTATACTGTTTAAATTTGGAAGAAAGCATTAAATTTAATATAAATAGATTAATTCATAGCAACTGTGGAAAGAAATCATTATTATAAAGAAAATACAAGTTATAATAAAAAGAGTTACTAGTGATGAGTCATCCAAAACCAGTCTCATAACCAAAGGTTTTCAAGGTATAACCCAGGAAGGTAAAATAGTAAATAACAAAGCAGTACACAATATGACCAAACCCACAACGAGGGAGAATAAATAAAAGAGAAACCCTAAAATAAGCCAAGATCAACCAATACAGGTTGTGTATTTCTGAATTAAAGAAGAAGATGGAGAAGATCCCAAGAAACCTGATGGCATCAAGAACAGATGGAGAAGATACCAGTCCCAGAAGGCAGGAGAAAAGAAGACTGAAGAAAGAAGAAGAGGGCAGCATCCTGAAGAAGACGTCATGCTCTTATAAAAGACACCCAAATCCCTATATCCCCAAAATAAATATCTAAAAATAAAAGTATAACGAAATAAAAACCACATGTATACAAATTTAAGAGAGAGGAGTGTATAAAGTAAAAGTTTCCTGTGAACTAAGATGAAACAATAATATAGTACCCATGGAACAAATCTCCATTGAAAAAACGCTAACCAATTTATTATGTTAATAAGACTATACGACCATTTAGCATTAACATAATATATAAGTGAAAGTGAACCAGTGATAGTTTTGGGTATTATAAAAAATGAACCTTGTGTTTCATTCTTGGCAATCACAAACATTGGATGCAATGAAATATGCATTTTTCAATGACTTAAAATATGTACGGTGACAATATGTTGTTCATAAGACATGAATCTGTTTAAAATAACATTTTTGTTTTACATGAAAAAAGAAAAACAGATTTCATAGTGCTTTGTGAACGGTTCATACTATTTATTTGTTAAGGACAGGGTACAATTCCCCAAAGACAAGGTATAAAAGACTGTATAAAAACTGTAGAATCCTACTTATAATAATAGTTAGAAATAAGAATATAAATATAAGGTTTTAATGTATATAGTACAAGAATGTTTAAAAATGTTTTAGATATAAGGCCATTTGTTTGGGTCTGAAACAACTAACATCAGAACTATAAAAATAATTACCACTTGTAAATAGTAGAGAGTAATTAAGATGTTAGTTAGTACAAAACCTTTGTTGTAAACCATATTTCCATGTTGGAAATGGGAATTTTGTTGCAAAATGTCTGATTTGAAGACAACCATTTATTTAAAAAAAATGTTCTTTATTTTGTGTTAACTATTGTTTGTATTGTAACCAATACTAATTGTTTTTGTGTAATTTGAAAACATGTTTAATTTATAATACTATTTGTAAAAAGTCAGAGAGGGTATCACACATCATATATTGTTTGTAAATTATTTTGTAAGAAAAATTGTTAAAAAAAAATCATAGGCCAAAAGAATGGAAACCAAACTTCATCAAAACAGAGAAATTACTCATTTAAAAGCAAATAAACAAAAGGGGTTTAGACAAAATAAACTTGAGATCATGCCATATAATTGCACATACCATTTAGAGAGATTTTAATAAATTATATTCAGAATTATAAATAAAAATAAAATGACTAAACTCAGAAATTTAGACATGGGAGTCATATATTTCAGAATAATGTTTCAGAATACAACTAATTCAATTAATTACCAGAAAATAAGGGAATAGGAACCTTTTAATACAATATAGGATTATTAATATTAAATATAACTGATAAAATGGCTGAATTTATATAATGACAGGAAGTAAATTTTGATGTTTTGGACTCTTCAGAGTATACCCAAACTGAAAGTAAAATTACTATTTTTTGGACAGAAAACACTATAAAATGGCATTATTTAATCTGAAAATAACCAGAATGAACTGAAAGATTAATTTAAATCAAATCTAGTGAATAAAATTGACAAATAACCAAAGTTTAGGCATTCATATAGTGAAATAGTAAAATGTACACAGGATGTGAAAATATTTTTGAACAATGTTAAGGATAATATTATATGGGCTAAGAGTTTAATTGAAACTGAAGGAAACAGTTAGTTAATTATTGGTAGTTGAACGGGTAACATGACATACCTTTGAAAACGTGAATAACCTAACCTATAATCGTCATACAAAGCGAGTGTATAGTACGTTATTGTGAAATCGCGAGTGACTTGTGGAATACCTCTAAAAACTATCATATTATAACAGAAACAATCAAGTAACACTCCATAACACAGAACAATATAAATCTACTCTGAAAAACACCACAAAACACAAGAAAACTGTGTAATACATTAACCCAAATTAGTGATGGAACCGGGGAAAGTGTTTGAACTAATAATTATACGGATACACTAAATACAACTCAGAAACAGTACACTAGACACTACACAACATTTTACAAGAGATTCGCAGACATCAGAACAGGAATACTACAGGAAAATCTTTTATTTGGAACGTCCAATATACGAATGACATCTCACTAACTTCACGGCAGCCATTTGCAATATTGGTCTCATCATTGCCAGAACCCCGCCTTCTTGGTTCATCACAGCTGTTTGGTGAAAACAATTATTATATTTACAAATTATTATTCAATGTCTGTGTTTATTAATAACTATTAATTTGATTGTAACGTTATACTTTTTAAATATTAGCCCGATTTCTCTGACTTTGGTAATAACTGGCTGTTTAAAGAACCCTATATAATTTTTATATCATATACTTGTAACTTTTTTCGATATCCTGAGAATCGATACTAATCGATAAGAGTCAATATTGCTATTACTTAATAAAATATTAATACTTTTCAATACTTAATAGTTCTTTATTTCTTCAATAATACTAATTACCAATAATATAATTCTAATTGATAATCTACAAGGACTTTACCACCCGTAAGTGAAGATAACCTAAAAAATAGAAAGGTAAACAAATATCGATTGGTTTACAGACAGTCTTATGAGTGGTGATAGATTATTTAAATTATACTAAAACTTTAATAAAAATTTTCAGAAGAGCATTACACTGTTTAAAACTTCACAGCCCTATATTAATTAATTGATCCTAATTAATTAATTAATAAAATTAAAATAATTTTTTTTTATAAACATAATTTTTTTTTAAATTTTCTTCAAAACAATAATTTTTGTTTTGAAACTTTCGGTGAAGCTGAGCATATATATTTCTTCATCAACTTTACGCTACTCGACCGGTCTTGCTACCATTGGGCCTCGACCAGCTGGGAAACTTAAGGAAGTGTTTCAGGCCAGTAAGACGTCGAGAGCCACACCAATTAAACACACTTACACTAATAATTATTTTATTACAAATTGGCGCCCAACGTAAATAAATAAGTAAGACGTCGAGAGCCACACCAATTACACACCAATTAAACACCTTACAACTTACAGATCACACATCAATCTTATTTATTTTATTACAAATTGGCTAGTCCAAACAGAGGGGCTTGATTACATCGGAGTCGAACTTCACAATCACAATCTCTTATATCATCAACACACATCTATACTTACACTAATATTCTATTTTATTACAATACATACACACGCACACACTCACATCACCAACACGTTCACCCAAATATTTAATTGTTTCGTTATGTTTGATATTTCTAATGTATTTCATATACAGGTCCTGAAGATGACAATAAATATTGTCGAAACGTCGACGCAAAATAACTAAAGTTGTATTATTGACCGATCCTCACTAACCATCCACTAAAACATTCACTGATTGACGGTCACTAAAAATTTAAGGATATATTAAATAATATTTCAATTATGGGAAAAATTATAAAAATCTCGTGTAGTCAATTATTTTTTTGTAATATAACAATTGTAGAATAACAGTAATACAATAAACACTAAACACTTTTAATATACGAATTTGAGGTATAATTCCTTTCACAAATTTTTGATCTCTTTTTTTGGGCTCTCGGGTTTCAAAGTTTTGAAATTTCCAAAACTTATCACAACACTTAGAAGTTAAGTTTAATACCTCTTTAGTTTGATACCCCACATGAATTTTTTCGATTTTATCAAAATGTTTATCATTTTAAGCCCTGAACCCCAAAACTTATGAAATTTTCAAAAATAAACACAATATGCAGCTTTTGGTTAAAATTTCGTTTAATTTGATGTCCCTTTTACGATTTTTTCGAGATTTTCCCCTCACAATTTGTTCCTCTACCCTCAATTTTTTGGGGAGGTGATCAATTTCAAAAACAATTTGGTGCTGTAGGATAAAACTATAGACACGCATGACAAGACCGGTTGATTCGTTTGAAAGTTATCGTGATACATACCCCGTGAAATTTCGTCTCACCTACAGTACTGGGTTTACCTAATATACACCTAATATATTTTGTATGTAACGCTTGGCTGTTTCTTGCAGGGTTACAATACATATGTTTCCAAATACTGTAATACGTACTGCTCAATACATATTTGTTAATTTACCTTTGGTTTTAATTTTTATAACTTTTATCAATATAATCACTTGGTCCAACTGAACTGATGAATTTGAAATATCTGTCGTAAGATCCAAGTCTCCCCCTAACGGTGGACTGCCTTTTTAGATTTGGCTTCTCATTCTGATTCTGATTCGCCCAGTGTTCCTTTCCTTTCCATGCATTTACTCAGTTTCTTAATTCACATAATTTAGCCAATTTATTTATTTAAATTATACTTTGGTTTCCTTTTCGGTTAATCGTATTATATAATATTCAGTGTATAAAGCAAAAAGCAAAGTAGCACTAGGCTGAGGACATGTGACGTCTAGTGAACGGAACGGTGCGGTTTTCATGAATGTAAAAGTTAAACCGCTGAGATTTTAGCTGCGCCACATGTAACGTCTCTGGTTACAGGCTCTGATATTTTGCCAAGCACTTGGTTGTGTTGTCGCTAATGTACGCCAAACCAACGTCATTAGCGTGCTGGCAATGGTTAATGTAGCACGTTAGCATGTGTTTATACAACATAATATATAGCGTATTTGAATTTGTATACAAGACTTGGTGGGAGACACTTGTAACGAATGTGTGTATACCTTGAAAAGCCTCTTATGAATAAAAAAAGTTTGATTCTGTCCCATTATCCGTACCCGTACAACATTTTCGATGTTTTGAATATGCGATTGTATCGATGTACCGCGATGTGAAGAAGTGTATTAATTGTCAATCATTTTGTTTCTTAATGTAAAGCAAAAATACATGTTATTTTCATTTGTGAGGTTGGTAATAATGGTTTTTAGTTTTTAGCTTACTGTTTGAAGAAATAAAATTCATGAGTACAAAAGAAAAAAGGTGACGTTTAATGTGTCTAGAAAGAGAAAAACATAAAAAACAAAGAACATGATGTATTTTTAACAAAGATATAACACACAATGTAAAGTGAAAAATACAATTATTTCTGAATAGTAGGCCTAATATTAAAACAAAAAATAACGTATTAACAAATGGAAATAATATTTGTTATTCCATTTGTTATAATGTTGCCATGTTATTACCATGTTACTAGACATGGTATTACCATGTTATTAATAATTACCATATAATAATTACCATTTTATTAGATGGTAAGTGTTATTTTATGTTATCCGGTAAAATCTTGAAAACTTCATTGGAAGCAAATCTTGTGCCAAACAAAAATTTGGAGATATTTATATAGACCCAACCCTCCTTCCTTTGATTTGGTTTCTTTTTTAGTGATCTGCACAAAAACCAAGTATTAGTGGAAAACGAGTTCTGCTACCAAAAAAAATGGAAATATGCATAGTAACAGACAAGGGGTGCCGCTTGGACCACCCCGCGTTTCTTCGATTTGGTTTTCTTACGTGGATTTCACGAAAAGCGAGTTTTATTTTAAAGGCATATGATTTTTCTTGCGTAATTTTAGTTTGCATATTATCCTAACAACTGCAACTTTTGGCGTCACAGACTCACATAGGAGTTTTATTATTGCTAGAAACATTTTTCGTAAAAAATATGACCTCGAAACACGATTACACTCGTCACCAAACTATTTTATAACATACGCAATGAAATTTTCACGATTTCTATTAACTAACTAACATTATATGTGGTAGTCAAGACATATCGATTCCAATAATCGCATAATCGAAATATCAAAAATGAGTGCGGGTACGCTTATTGGAACAGTACCGAAAATTTATAGAATGAAGACTGTATTGAGTAAACTCTGTCTAGGAAGAAATGATACCTCTGATGGTGAATTCCTTTACCCTAAAAAATTTTATTTGTTACGATACCAATCTTAATTTTTATTGTGGCGTATAAAAATGTCCAGTATATTACAATTGACACGTAATATTTAATACAATATTCAAAATATATTTTTGATAATTAATATGTATGGTTAAACTTTAAGCCTTCACAACTTAGAAGTGTTACATTAACAGTGTTGTTAAAACAAAAATTTGTATAAAAACTTTTTAAATCCGTTTACAACTCCGCGTATATACACTGGACAATGTCAGTTCAGTTTTACAGCACTGAGCGGGGTTCATATGGAAATTCTAAAGCAGGTGCTGGGGTGCGTAGGGAAGACCGAGTCTGCATGTCTGGACCGTGGACAGTCCCTACGTCAGAGACAACTGCCTATGGAGTCTTCCCATCAAAGTGTAGAACGTTGACCGCTTGTCAAGTGTGCGCCGCTTGTCTGAGGCATTAGAAAGGCTGTGGAATTCGTTCACGGTAGCATTAATTGGCTGTAGTATGAAGTATAAGCAGCGGTTTCCGAATCTTGAGCCAGCAGGTGTGACGACTTTAACACTGTCTTGTGTTTGACTGTTTGAATCTCTTTGAACCCCATGTCTCCATTGTCTGAGGCAACGGTTCCGTGGTTTCTCCTGAAATATTTCCTTGGACCGTCCTGACGTAAGAGATGAGGATGATCACAGCAGCCATCGGCCACTTTCGTTGGTTGCTGTGACAATCACCGGCAGCTTTCACAAGAAGGCCTATAGCGAAACCTCTCAGAAAGCCCGGGTTCGACCGGCAGCTACGTCATCCATAACGAACACTTGGTGGTCATCATGATACGATCCAGGTGTAAACGTCGTTAGCTTTTATAGTATTCTGACAGAGCTTCTAGTTACAGTCTAGCATGGTGGAATATCACAATAGCCAGGAGACGGCTCACACATCCGCAGTCAGTTAGAATTCAGACTGTGGTTCCCATGTTAACTGTTGTTGCCGATGTTTTCTTTCCAACAGATCATATGACAATTAGGATCTTTCTAGTCTTTATAATGTAAAACCTGTGAAATATTCAGATGAGTCTAACTTCTCCAGTTTGGGCGTTCACTCTTTTTTCCTGTTTTCTACTCTCCGATAATCTGTTCAAAATAACAATGTTTCCCGTATTTGAAGAACATATGGTTATTGTGAATTATTCATGATATCCGGGCTGTTTGGCCGTGGTCCATGGTTTATAACAAAACCATGGACCACGGCCAAACAGCCCGGATATCATGAATAATTCATATGACACCGGCCGTGAAAGCCTGAGGAATAATATGGTTATTGTGTTCTTCCCATATGGTTATTGTTAAAGTCGTTGTACATCTTATTTGTAAAACCTCATGGTTGTAAAACCATCGTCCTTTAAGTTCTATTTTTTTTAGAATCATTTGTTTCTCTTGTAATGATACTGTAACTGAAGCCTTATGACTTTATGACTACGACTCAGTGACAAACTTTATGTAGACGCCGACTTGACAGTTACGAACTGGAAAGCGAGAACTAAAGAACCCTCACTACTTGTGAATGCTCCGTTTTAAGCCTTGCCGTGCCTTAGAATCCCTAACACGATTTATAAATGTACTGACTTTTGCATGAAGCAAACCTTAATCTAAGTCCACCGGCACTTCAGGGCATACCAATTTAATTAATCGGTTGGTGATTCCTTTTATCTTTTGTGAACTCTGCTGCTGTAATGTCGTCTTCCCTTAAGTTGTGCATGGAAGACATCGCACAGATGCTAGTCCCCTATCACAATTCTAGAAGCTTTTTTAATTTCGTCGTAAATGTCCTGTCTGCAAAATGGCACTTTACGTAACACCTGTGCAGCAGCCTGATACATATTTGTTTAATTTTCTTACAGCAACTTCAAATTGCCTAAGAAAAATTCCC
This sequence comes from Magicicada septendecula, assembly GCA_034769895.1. Taxonomy (NCBI): domain Eukaryota; kingdom Metazoa; phylum Arthropoda; class Insecta; order Hemiptera; family Cicadidae; genus Magicicada; species Magicicada septendecula. The sequence continues at coordinate 423,701,970 of CM068371.1, forward strand.
CAACGAGTGCTTCCATCAGAACACTGGTACTCGGTGTGAACGGGCTCCAGTACAGGCAATATCAATTTCTCTTTGCTTTGTTTATCTAGCTCTTTTTTCATTTCAGTTATTAATAGTAACTGTTCAGCAACTATTTGTCTTGTATAGTTAGTGTACTCTCATTGTTCCGTTCCGACAAAACTTGATTTCTATTATTTGTAACAGAATTTATACTTAACTCAGATTTTTCTACTTCAGATATTTTTTGACATCGATGTCTGATATCGTTGTTTACTTTCATTCTTGTATGTTATCATCATCATCATCATTATCATCATCACAACACGACATAGGCACGATGCTGTTTGTTCCGTCTTCAAAAATCCTCCAGCCACATCTTCCTGCGTTTACCTACACACCTGTGTCCTATACGTTTCTATTTTCAGACTTGTTTAACCAATCTAGAATCTTTTTAAGTATGCTTTCCTCTTATGTTTATAATCTTTTAATTTTTCATTCAAGTTAAAATCTTGCAACTCTAATCTTATGGCCTTATTTCTTATATGGTCAAGTTTAGAACATCTTTTGACTCCTCTTAAGAATGTCATATGTGAGGCCTTTATTTTACTGTCTTGTTTATTGGTTGTTGTCCATACTTGACACCCATAGCACGGTCAGAAACTGCTATAATTTTGTATCTTGACGTACCTTATTTCTGAAAATACGGTTGATTGTCCCACAGATCGACTGGAACTTACATAACTTAACATCAATATCATAATTTCTATCATTTCCAGTATCATTTCCCAAATAATTAAAGTGGCTCATCTTTTCTATAATTCGATCATAAATCATTATTTTTGTTCTTCTTGGTTCCTTACCTCAAAATGCCATTACTTAAGTTTTTATAGCGGAGATTTTCATATTGTATTGTTTGCAAATCTGATGAACCTGAAAAACAGATTTTTTCAAATCAGATTCTGTATTTTGAAGTACAAGCAAGTCATCAGCAAAGAACAGCACACTCAAATCTTAATAACTTAATACCAGGGATCACTAGTTGTTTCCATTTCCTGACTAAATCGTCAATATACGTTTTAAAAAATGTTTGTAACAATAAAAGCAATATCAAATATCCTAATAACTTGTTTATTCAGCTCATTCAGACCAATTTCATGTGACGGTCATTGTATCTTCTTTTACTCCAGTATCAATGTTTTTATATTCTTGCTTATGTTTTCTTAACTTGTCGTCTTCCTGCTACTTTTGCTTTTTCTCGGAGTTCTTCTTTCTCCCGTTTTTCTGTTTCTAAAACAGTGCTTTCTGCAGCTTTTACGTGTACATTAACAGCTCTTTCTCCTTCTTCTGCTTAACGCTCACACTTACGTTTCTCGTCTTCTTAATCCTCTACTTCCAATAACCGAGCTTTTTGAGGTCTTTTTCTGTCGTCGTCGTCTTCTTCATATTGTAACATGACAGATATAAGCATAATATTGAATGGCAATTGATCATTAGAATAATGAAGTTATAATATTTAAATTTGGAAGAAAGCACTAAGTTTAATATAAAAAGATTAATTCATAGCAACTGTGGAAAGAAATCATTATTATAAAGAAAATCCAAGTTCAAGTAAAAGGAGTTACTAGTGATGAGTCATCCAAGACCAGTCTCATAACCAAAGGTTTTCAAGGTATAACCCAGGAAGGTAAAATAGTAAATAACAAAGCAGTACACAATATGACCAAACCCACAACGAGGGAGAATAAATAGAATAGAAACCCTAAAATAAGCCAAGATCAACCAATACAGGTTGTGTATTTCTGTAATAAAGAAGAAGATGGAGAAGATCCCAAGAAACCTGATGGCAACAAGAAGAAGATGGAGAAGATACCAGTCCCAGAAGGCAGGAGAAAAGAAGACTGAAGAAAGAAGAAGAGGGCAGCATCCTGAAGAAGATGTCATGCTCTTATAAAAGACACCCAAATCCCTATATCCCCAAAATAAATATCTAAAAATAAAAGTATAACGAAATAAAAACCACATGTATATAAATTTAAGAGAGAGGAGTGTATAAAGTAAAAGTTTCCTGTGAACTAAGATGAAACAATAATATAGTACCCATGGAACAAATCTCCATTGAAAAAACGCTAACCAATTTATTATGTTGATAAGACTATACGACCATTTAGCATTAACATAATATATAAGTGAAAGTGAACCAGTGATAGTTTTGGGTATTATAAAAAATGAACCTTGTGTTTCATTCTTGGCAATCACAAACATTGGATGCAATGAAATATGCATTTTTCAATGACTTAAAATGTGTACGGTGACAATATGTTGTTCATAAGACATGAATCAGTTTAAAATAACATTTTTGTTTTACATGAAAAAAGAAAAACAGATTTCATAGTGCTTTTTGAACGGTTCATACTATTTATTTGTTAATGACAGGGTACAATTCCCCAAAGACAAGGTATAAAAGACTGTATAAAAACTGTAGAATCCTACTTATAATAATAGTTAGAAATAAGAATATAGATATAAGGTTTTAATGTATATAGTACAAGAATGTTTAAAAATGTTTTAGATATAAGGCCATTTGTTTGGGTCTGAAACAACTAACATCAGAACTATAAAAATAGTTACCACTTGTAAATAGTAGAGAGTAATTAAGATGTTAGTTAGTACAAAACCTTTGTTGTAAACCATATTTACATGTTGGAAATGGGAATTTTGTTGCAAAATGTCTGATTTGAAGACAACCATTTATTTAAAAAAAATGTTCTTTATTCTGTTTAACTATTATTTGTATTGTGGCCAATACTAGTTGTTTTTGTGTAATTTGAAAGCATGTTTAATTTATAATACTATTTGTAAAAGTCAGAGAGGGTATCACACATCATATATTGTTTGTAAATTATTTTGTAAGAAAAATTGTTAAAAAATCATAGGCCAAAAGAATGGAAACCAAACTTCATCAAAACAGAGAAATTACTCATTTAAAAGCAAATAAACAAAAGGGGTTTAGACAAAATAAACTTGAGATCATGCCATATAATTGCACATACCATTTAGAGAGATTTTAATAAATTATATTCAGAATTATAAATAAAAATGACTAAACTCAGAAATTTAGACATGGGAGTCATATATTCCAGAATAATGTTTCAGAATACAACTAATTCAATTAACTACCAGAAAATAAGGGAATATGAACCTTTTAATACAATATAGGATTATTAATATTAAATATAACTGATAAAATGGCTGAATTTATATAATGACAGGAAGTAAATTTTAATGTTTTGACCTTTCAGAGTATACCTAACTGAAAGTGAAATTACTATTTTTTGGACAGAAAACACTATAAAATGGCATTATTTAATCTGAAAATAACCAGAATGAACTGAAAGATTAATTTAAATCAAATCTAGTGAATAAAATTGACAAATAACCAAAGTTTAGGCATTCATATAGTGAAAATGTAAAAATGTACACAGGATGTGAAAATATTTTTGAACAATGTTAAGGATAATATTATATGGGCTAAGAGTTTAATTGAAACTGAAGGAAACAGTTAGTTAATTATTGGTAGTTGAACGGTTAACATGACATACATTTAATAACGTGGATAACCTAACCTATAATCGTCATACAAGCGAGTGTATAGTGAGTTATTGTGAAATCGCGAGTGACTTGTAAAATACTTCTGAAACTATCATATTATAACAGAAACGATCAAGTAACACTCCATAACACAGAACAATATAAATCTACTCCGAAAAACACCATAAAACACTAGAAAACTGTATAATACATTAAACCAAATTAGTGACGGAATCGGAGAAAGTGTTTGAACTAATAATTATACAGATACACTAAATACAACCCAGAATCACTACACCAGTCACTACACAACATATAACAAGAGATTTGCGGACACGAGAACAGAAATATTGCGTCAAAATACATTATTTGGAATGCAGCAGCAACGAGCAACATTTTCATCGACTTGACGGCAGCCATCTTTCTTTGACAATCCCAGTGCCTCTTCTTGGTTCAGCACAGCTGTTTGGTGAAAACAATTATTATATTTACAATTTATTATTCAATGTCTGTGTTTATTAATAACTATTAATTTGATTGTAACGTTATACTTTTTAAATATTAGCCCGATTTCTCTGACTTTGGTAATAACTGGCTGTTTAAAGAACCCTATATAATTTTTATAACATATACTTGTAACTTTTTTCGATATCCTGAGAATCGATACTAATCGATAAGAGTCAATATTGCTGTTACTTAATAAAACATTAATACTTTTCAATACTTAATAGTTCTTTATTTCTTCAATAATACTAATTACCAATAATATAATTCTAATTGATAATCTACAAGGACTTTACCACCCGTAAGTGAAGATAACCTAAAAAATAGAAAGGTAAACAAATATCGATTGGTTTACAGACAGTCTTATGAGTGGTGATAGATTATTTAAATTATACTAAAACTTTAATAAAAATTTTCAGAAGAGCATTACACTGTTTAAAACTTCACAGCCCTATATTAATTAATTGATCCTAATTAATTAATTAATAAAATTAAAAATTTTTTTTTTATTATTATTTTTTATAAACATAATTTTTTTTTAATTTTCTTCAAAACAATAATTTTTGTTTTGAAACTTTCGGTGAAGCTGAGCATATATATTTCTTCATCAACTTTACGCTACTCGACCGGTCTTGCTACCATTGGGACTCGACCAGCTGGGAAACTTAAGGAAGTGTTTCAGGCCAGTAAGACGTCGAGAGCCACACCAATTAAACATATTACATTGGACTTGATTACATCGGACTCACGAACTCCACAATATATTATCATCAACACACATCTATTTTTATTTAATTATTTTATTACAAATTGGCGCACAACTTTAGGGGCTTTAATTAGCGATTGGAAGGCCAATAAATTCTGCCCAATCACTAGTTGGAGCTAGGCAACAGCTACAAAGCCAGAGAATATAAAGGGAAAATGCAACGACGTGCAACATCTAAGAAACGGGCGGCGGAGGCCGAGAAAGAAATAGAAGTTGACATGGACAACAAGGAGGCGACGCCAGTAGAAGCGGAAGAGGTATTACCACCGGTGTTGTCCAAACAAATTGAACAACCGGAGATACCCACGCAAACAGGGGAAGTAAATGTCCAGGAAAGTCATATAGAAAAATCCAAAGTAACGGAAGAGGGTAAAATGGATAGGATAATGGAAATGTTCTTACAGTTAAGTAAGCAAATGGAATCCACAAAAGAAGAAAACAAATCAATGAGTAAGAAAATAGATGCTATTGGAGATACTAATAAGAACCTAGAGTCCAAGATGGAGGATAATAACAAGAAGATAGACGAAAACAGTAAAAAAATGGGAAATGATAACCAGTCTCTGAAAGAAGATATCAGATCCAGCAAGGAAGAAACAAATAAGAAGATAGAAGAAAACAGCAAGAAGATGGAAGAGAAGATAGAAGAAAACAGCAAGAAGATGGAAGAAAACAGCAAGAAGATGGAAGAGAAGATGGAAGAAAACAGCAAGAAGATGGAAGAGAGGATGGGAGGAAAGTTAGAAGAATTAAAGAAGGATAATCAATCCACAAAAGAAGAGTTGACTGGGATGAACAAGAACATGGAAGAATTGAAGGAAGACAACCAATCGTTCAAGGAAGAATTCAAGGCGACTAAAGAAGAGTTGATTAATAAAATTGAAAATACCAATCAGAAAATAGATGAAACCAGGAAGAAGATAGAGAAGAACAACCGACAGTTGAAAGAAGAATTGAAGGAAGACAACAGGAAGTTGGAAGAAAAGATGGGGGAGAAATTGGAAGAATTGAGAGAGGACAATCAAATTCTGAGAGAAGAATTAAGAGAAGTCAATCAGGAGAATTTGGACAAACTGGACGAAAGGATGGAATTGTTGCGAGAAGAACTGAATAAAGAAATCAACGTTAACAAAAAAGTGATGAATAAGAAGATGGAAGAAGAAAATATAATGGTCAATCGACAGATTCGAGAGATTGATGGAAAGTGCAACCAGACCGAAAAGGAGGTGAATGAGTTTAAAGAAGTGGTGAACATCAAGTTCACAAATATTGAAGAACATAGTCGTAGGAAGGTAGAAGAACAGAGAAAGGAAAATCAAGAAGAATTCGGAAAAGTACGCGACCAAGTCACAGAACGATGTAACGATATACAAGAGACCGTGGCCAGTATCACCGGTCAGGTGCGACAAAGCCGAGAGGAGATGGAAGCGATTAGAAACAGACCGACTCATTTCACCGGATTGCCTGTCAACGAAAGCCGAGAGTGGCTCAACTTCCGGCAATACAAACGCAAGCCGATGGAGTTCCTGGCAAGGGTAGAAGAATATTTGACCAAGCATAAAATTACCCAATGGAGCCATAGCAGGGAGATATTCGACGAGTCCTTCCGAGACATTACAGATAATTGGTGGATGGCCAACCGGAGTGAAATTTCCGACTACCAACAGTTCCGGAAAATGTTTAAGACAAAATACTGGTCTGAGACCACCCAGAACTTGATACGTGACAATATTTGTAACGGAAGATACAGGTCACAATTAGGTAGCAGTATGACGGCATATTTCTTGGGGAAGGTGCGTATGGCAAAGCACCTTGAGCCAGCAATCCCAGAAGAATGTTTAGTGAATAAGATATCTTATCACTATGATGAGGACATTATCAGGGCCCGGAGAGGTAGTCAGATCAAGACGATCCAGGGAATGACTGAGTTATTGGAGGGATACGAGAATGAAGAGTATTATCGGCAGAGCAGGAAGAGAAATGAGAGACCAGAAGCAAGGCCGACTACTTACCCCAATAACGGCAATAACCATACAAATAACCGGAACCAGCCCAGTAATTACGACGGCCCTAACAACCAGCCGCGTAATAACCAGTTTAACGGAAATTTTAACGGCGTGAGAAATAACAACCCCTACCCAAATAATCGAAACCACTTTTATCAACAAAATAATAATGTTCCATACAGTCAGAGAAATCCATATCCCAACAATAATGGTAACAGGCCTTACCCACCTAACCGAAATTACTATAATGATAATATTAATAATAATAATAATAGCAATAGTAATAACCGAGTGTCGCGCCCTAGGGTAAATTTTATAAGAGCAGAAGATCGCGGACCCAGGAGATATTATCAACCGAGGAGGAGCAGCTTCCACGGCGCTGACCGAAGATGGCGGAGTGCGGAACGAGACGGCCCAAGATACGAACAGGAAAGACGAAGTACCAGCCTGGAAGATCTTGGCAGACAACCGAACAGGGCGTTAAACATCAACCAGGGTACAGAACGTCAGGAAACAAACCAGAGTTTCCCGAACGATGCCTCGGTCAACAATAACTTAAACAATGAACAAAATGCTTTAAACGAGAGGAGGCAGTAATCAACAACGATGACCCGTTACTGCTTATACTTCCTGGGTTAGAAAAGGATGATTTGCAACAAGCAAACAATGATAAAAACATCACTATTATCAGTAACCATTATTTGAAAGACATACGAACTGAACTTTTGGAAGAGAACGAGAAGAGTCTCAGCAACAGTAATAATGAGATAATTTATATAACAGCGGAGGTGGAAGGAGTTCCCGCTAGAATAATGATAGACACAGGAGCTAATATTTCAATAATAAACTCCAATGAGTTGGAGAGAATACAGAGTACATGTGGTAAAACTTTGCCAATGTTACCAGTCAACAACATTGTATTGGTAGGTGCAACTGGTCGCCAAAATAAAACCATCAGGAAGCAAGTTTCCTTAAGTGTCGTTAGCCGTGATATAGCTTTAGACATGGAATTTTTAATCGCCACCGGATTACCATTTGACATCTTAGTCGGTTGCGATATTCTTCGTAGATATTCGGCAGTAATCGATCTTAATTTAAATAAAGTATCACTTTTCCCAGACGGAGTAACATGGACCGCAGATCTGGTAGGAAGCACAACTATACTTCCCAGCCCAATACATCAACAACTTCGAAAAATTAATATAATAAGAAACAGCCCTCTTTCTAAACCCATAATATACAATATTGGAGGAGAGGATTTATGGTCAGTTAAGATCCAAGAAATACGTAATTTCCAGTGCGGAAGCGATAACAAGAAAATACCAACGCACATGGCTGATCGTCTAATTACAATATATGAGAAATACAAGGCGGTGTTTTCTGATGAACCAGGGAAGGTAAAAAACTACCAATGCCAACTTCGTTTTAAAGAAAACGTAGAGTTTAACCGGAGGTCATATCCAATAGCGCAGTCGCTCAAAGAAGCCGTGAGAACAGAGATAAACAAGATGATTGAAAACGACATAATTGAGATTAGTCAATCACCTTACACTAGTCCAATTATTGCTGTTCCGAAGAAAGACGGACAAGTCCGGCTCTGTTTAGATGCGCGTGAGTTGAACAAGACAATTGTGAATGACAGAACATCTCCCGGTGAAATAGAAGAAATCTTAAAGCGTTTTCATGGTACTAACTTTATTAGCACCTGGGATACGGTCTGTGGTTATTGGCAGGTAGAGCTGCATCCACAAAGCCGCCAGTATGTAGCGTTCATTTTCGAAGGGCGCAATTACCAGTTCAAGAGACTGCCCTTCGGACTTGTCAATTCTGTCGCCATATTTGTGGCATGCATGGACCAGATTTTGGGACCAGAAGCGCTCCAATTTACCACCGTCTATGTTGACGATTTACTAATCACATCCGGAACCTGGGAGGAGCATTGTTACAGAGTGGAATTTGTACTAAACAAACTAGCGCAGAACAACATAACACTGAAGTTGGAGAAATCCAAATTCATAGCGCGCGAGGTACAATTCTTAGGCTTCAACTTAGACGACAGAGGTATTACCCCATCAGCAGAGAAAGTGGAGGCAATTCAGAGGTTCCCGCAACCAAGAAACAGGAAACAATTGCAATCTTTCCTCGGACTCTGTAACTATTACAGGAAGTTTCAGAGCCGATATTCCGAGTTGACAGCCAAGTTTCAACCACAGTTATCTGCCAAAAACAAATGGACTTGGGGTGAAGATCAAGATATTACCTTCCGATTGATAAAAGAGAAGTTTCTGGAGAGTGTGATACTTCGTCACCCAGATTTTAAGAAACCGTTCTTTCTAAACTGTGACGCTAGCGATCTAAGCTTAGGAACGACCTTATACCAGGAAGATGAGGAGGGACAACATCTGGTAATAAGCTTCGCTAGTCGCACACTGAACCAGTGCGAAAAGAACTACAGTGTGACAGAAAAGGAATTGTTGAGCGTGGTGTTCGCATGCAGCAAGTTCCGGACGTACATTCTCGGATATCAAGTCACGGTACGAACTGATCATAAATCCATCTCGTTCCTTCGTAGGTGCAAATTGAGTCACGGCCGATTGGCTAGGTGGGTACTCGCCCTACAAGAATATGACCTGAAATGGGAATACATTCCAGGGAAGAAGAACGTGGTAGCGGATGTGTTGTCACGTATAAATCTGGAAGATCAGACTTTCGAGGGAGAGAAGGAGAGCTTAGTAAAAATTTATAACATATTCACGACCAGAGCCGATTTACAAGCTTTGTTAATAAATATCCGAATCCATCAGCAGTCTGATCCTAAGCTGAAAAACATTGTGAGTCGTTTAGAAGCCAATGATGAAACCATTTCTAAATATTACCACCTTAACAAGGGAATTCTATTCATAAAAACCGCCTTAGACGATGAGACATGGAAGGTGATAATCCCACACCAAATCGAAAAGGAGGTCATCATCGATTACCATGTAAGGTATGGTCACATGGGAGCGTTAAAAGTGATACAAGCTCTAGAGGAAAATTGTAAGATCAAGAATATCAACCGCAAGGTGAGAACATACATCAAGTCCTGTAAGATCTGCCAATGTGCAAAAGTAAACAATGAAAAGACAGAGGGTATCATGATACCGATAACTTCCAACGCAAAACTGGAAAAAGTGTTTTTGGATATATGCGGGCCATTTCCCCGTAGCGGTGGTCGGCACAGATATAAATACTTGGTAATTATAATGGATCACTACACCAAGTATATAAAGCTATATCCGGTTAATCGGGCAACGACAGCAAAGGTTTTGGCGGTGATTATTAATTTGTATATCCCAGAGATCGGTAGACCATTTTCTATTATTACCGACCATGGTACACAGTTTAAGGGGAGGAGATGGCGAGACACGTTATTAGCACTTGGGGTCAAAACGTATAAGACATCAGTCTACCACCCAAGTAGCAATCCGGCTGAGAGAGTACTAAGAGAAGTGGGTAGGATATTGCGCACGTACTGTCACAACCAACAGAAAAAGTGGCAAGAGTACCTAGCAGCGACAGAAACATTCCTAAATTACGCCCACCATCCAGCTATAGGAATTCCACCGTACTCAGCCATGTATGAGAAGCCGACTCCCCGAGACATTGAACAAATCATTGAATTTCCAACGAACAACAATAGGAAATTCAACCAGTTGAAGTTTTACAATAAGGTAGCAGAAGATCAGAAAAAACGGCAAGCCAAATACCAGAAGGCAATAGGGCGAATTGTAACATATAAAGAGGGTGAGAAAGTACTCCTAAAAAATAGAGAGCTGCCTAGCACCTTAGAAGGCATAACCAAAAAACTACTATTATTATACACTGGACCATATGTTGTGGTAAATGATAAGCATAACAATACATATGAGTTGAAGGAAATCGTTTCAGGAAAAATCAAAGGAGTGTACAATCAAGCTTCTATGAAGAAATATTATGAAGAATGAGTTGTGAGATTTAGAATTTTGAATTTATATATTTTAAAAAATTCAAAAAAAATTTTGTAAGTACATCTTACAACCTAATATTTTGAAAAGAACATTCTGGAGAATTATAAGAAGAAGGAATTTAGAATTTATATTTTGAAAAAAAATTAAAAAATAAGTAAGTACATCTTACAACCTAATATTTTGAAAAGAACATTTTGGAGAATTAAAAGAAGAAGATTTTTTTAATTTATTTTAAAAAAATCAAAAATAATGTAAGTACATCTTACAACCTAATATTTTGAGAAGAACATTTTGGAGAATTAGAAGAAAAAGAATTTTTTCAATTTAATATTTTATAAAAATTCAAATATATTGTAAGTACATCTTACAACCTAATATTTTGAAAAGAACATTCTGGAGAACTAAAAGAAAAAGAATTTTTAATAATTTGAAAAAAAAAAATTCGAAAATAATGTAAGTACATCTTACTACAACTGATAATTTTGAACAAACTTTATGAAAGAATTAAGAAGAAAGGAATTTTGAACTTATTATTTATAAAAATTTTAAATTGAGTAAGTACTTCTTACTACAACCTGATAATTTAGAACAAAACTTTATGGAAGAAAGAGAAAGAGAGAGAATTTTGAACTTAATTATACAAAAAATTTAAAAATAAAGTAAGACCAACTTACTATAACTAAGTTTATGAGAAAACTTTATGGTAAATAATTAAGAAGAATTTGAATTTGGAGAAATACCAAAACATTCAGAAATAATAGTAAAATCACAATACTATAAACAATTCTGAATGAAACAATTCTGGGAATAAATGAATTAAACAGAATTTGAATGTTGATAGAACGTCAGTACTTTGAAACAAGATAAGATCAACATATTACAAGGATTTATGAGAAATATTTTTCAATTAATTAAAAAGAATAGTTTGAACTTTACATTAAAACTAACCAAGTTCCAAAAAATAATTATGTGTCAATTATGATTGAATTGAGAAGAAAATAAAGTGATTAATTCAGAAAAGAGAATTAATTTTAATCCAGAATAAATGCTAGGCATTCACAATAGAATTTGAAGGAGTAGAGAAGAATAACAAAAAAGAGTGTAATATGCCAGAGAAGGAAAAAATTTGGAAGCAAAGAGACTAATTACCTATGAAACGATAATGAAAACAGTTAATTAAGAGCGAAGAAGAACAACTCATACCAAACAGATGGAGAAGATGATTTTGAACAAATGATAATAATAAGACCTATATGAAATGCAAAGAGAATAAATACCACATGAAATATAATATAAATGAATTAATGCTAATGAATGCGAAGGCGGATTAATAACTTTCTAAGAGAAAGGAAAGAACCAAAATGTTTAAATAAAATGATCAATATAACAACCTGTATATCCAATGTAAAGATACAATGTCAAAAAATTAAATATAATATATTAAGACCATTCAAATAATGAATACGAAAGACTATTTATAAAGACCATGCTAATACTATGAGTAACCAGAAGAAAGTATAAAGAGAATTCAGATGGAGAAGAAAGAGAGTTACACTGTAAACAGTAACCAGAATTATTAAAAGAAAGGTTTTCAACCATAATTAAATTAAATATATCAGACAAGTTAAGAGTTTTGAAAAAATATATATGTAATGAGTATAATAATGATTATGAAGATTTATTAAGATAGAAAATGTGAGATAATCTGAGAGACTACGAAGTGGAGAATCCAAAGATATTTTTATTAGTCGAAAATGAGACTACTTTTTATTTATTTATTCGATGACTGACTGAAGATAATTCCAGCAGCATTATGTTTTTGAGCAGGGATGGATATGCCCCTGTACTCAATTTATAGAAGTGGTGTATGGCCAGCAGAGAAGTAGCGTACAGTGCCCCTCTGATCTGCCCCAGCCCACGTGATAGGGAATGTTAGGGAATTAATATCGCAAGGATACAACACGAAGTTGATATAGAAAGAAAATGTATTACAATTATAATATATCTCAGAAGACACTAACTATCCGAAAAGGATCAGTAGTAAAACAAATAATTATATATATAAAATTAATTAAACTCTAATTATAAAAAAGTCGATATAAAGATGGAGAAGAAAATGAATTATAAGAAATGATGAAATTATCATAAGAAATTATTTCATCCATAAACATGTCTGAAATAATTACTTCTGGAGGGGAGCAATCTGTAACATGACAGATATAAGCATAATATTGAATGGCAATTGATCATTAGAATAATGAAGTTATAATATTTAAATTTGGAAGAAAGCACTAAGTTTAATATAAAAAGATTAATTCATAGCAACTGTGGAAAGAAATCATTATTATAAAGAAAATCCAAGTTCAAGTAAAAGGAGTTACTAGTGATGAGTCATCCAAGACCAGTCTCATAACCAAAGGTTTTCAAGGTATAACCCAGGAAGGTAAAATAGTAAATAACAAAGCAGTACACAATATGACCAAACCCACAACGAGGGAGAATAAATAGAATAGAAACCCTAAAATAAGCCAAGATCAACCAATACAGGTTGTATATTTCTGTAATAAAGAAGAAGATGGAGAAGATCCCAAGAAACCTGATGGCAACAAGAAGAAGATGGAGAAGATACCAGTCCCAGAAGGCAGGAGAAAAGAAGACTGAAGAAAGAAGAAGAGGGCAGCATCCTGAAGAAGATGTCATGCTCTTATAAAAGACACCCAAATCCCTATATCCCCAAAATAAATATCTAAAAATAAAAGTATAACGAAATAAAAACCACATGTATATAAATTTAAGAGAGAGGAGTGTATAAAGTAAAAGTTTCCTGTGAACTAAGATGAAACAATAATATAGTACCCATGGAACAAATCTCCATTGAAAAAACGCTAACCAATTTATTATGTTGATAAGACTATACGACCATTTAGCATTAACATAATATATAAGTGAAAGTGAACCAGTGATAGTTTTGGGTATTATAAAAAATGAACCTTGTGTTTCATTCTTGGCAATCACAAACATTGGATGCAATGAAATATGCATTTTTCAATGACTTAAAATGTGTACGGTGACAATATGTTGTTCATAAGACATGAATCAGTTTAAAATAACATTTTTGTTTTACATGAAAAAAGAAAAACAGATTTCATAGTGCTTTTTGAACGGTTCATACTATTTATTTGTTAATGACAGGGTACAATTCCCCAAAGACAAGGTATAAAAGACTGTATAAAAACTGTAGAATCCTACTTATAATAATAGTTAGAAATAAGAATATAGATATAAGGTTTTAATGTATATAGTACAAGAATGTTTAAAAATGTTTTAGATATAAGGCCATTTGTTTGGGTCTGAAACAACTAACATCAGAACTATAAAAATAGTTACCACTTGTAAATAGTAGAGAGTAATTAAGATGTTAGTTAGTACAAAACCTTTGTTGTAAACCATATTTACATGTTGGAAATGGGAATTTTGTTGCAAAATGTCTGATTTGAAGACAACCATTTATTTAAAAAAAATGTTCTTTATTCTGTTTAACTATTATTTGTATTGTGGCCAATACTAGTTGTTTTTGTGTAATTTGAAAGCATGTTTAATTTATAATACTATTTGTAAAAGTCAGAGAGGGTATCACACATCATATATTGTTTGTAAATTATTTTGTAAGAAAAATTGTTAAAAAATCATAGGCCAAAAGAATGGAAACCAAACTTCATCAAAACAGAGAAATTACTCATTTAAAAGCAAATAAACAAAAGGGGTTTAGACAAAATAAACTTGAGATCATGCCATATAATTGCACATACCATTTAGAGAGATTTTAATAAATTATATTCAGAATTATAAATAAAAATGACTAAACTCAGAAATTTAGACATGGGAGTCATATATTCCAGAATAATGTTTCAGAATACAACTAATTCAATTAACTACCAGAAAATAAGGGAATATGAACCTTTTAATACAATATAGGATTATTAATATTAAATATAACTGATAAAATGGCTGAATTTATATAATTACAGGAAGTAAATTTTAATGTTTTGACCTTTCAGAGTATACCTAACTGAAAGTGAAATTACTATTTTTTGGACAGAAAACACTATAAAATGGCATTATTTAATCTGAAAATAACCAGAATGAACTGAAAGATTAATTTAAATCAAATCTAGTGAATAAAATTGACAAATAACCAAAGTTTAGGCATTCATATAGTGAAAATGTAAAAATGTACACAGGATGTGAAAATATTTTTGAACAATGTTAAGGATAATATTATATGGGCTAAGAGTTTAATTGAAACTGAAGGAAACAGTTAGTTAATTATTGGTAGTTGAACGGTTAACATGACATACATTTAATAACGTGGATAACCTAACCTATAATCGTCATACAAGCGAGTGTATAGTGAGTTATTGTGAAATCGCGAGTGACTTGTAAAATACTTCTGAAACTATCATATTATAACAGAAACGATCAAGTAACACTCCATAACACAGAACAATATAAATCTACTCCGAAAAACACCATAAAACACTAGAAAACTGTATAATACATTAAACCAAATTAGTGACGGAATCGGAGAAAGTGTTTGAACTAATAATTATACAGATACACTAAATACAACCCAGAATCACTACACCAGTCACTACACAACATATAACAAGAGATTTGCGGACACGAGAACAGAAATATTGCGTCAAAATACATTATTTGGAATGCAGCAGCAACGAGCAACATTTTCATCGACTTGACGGCAGCCATCTTTCTTTGACAATCCCAGTGCCTCTTCTTGGTTCAGCACAGCTGTTTGGTGAAAACAATTATTATATTTACAATTTATTATTCAATGTCTGTGTTTATTAATAACTATTAATTTGATTGTAACGTTATACTTTTTAAATATTAGCCCGATTTCTCTGACTTTGGTAATAACTGGCTGTTTAAAGAACCCTATATAATTTTTATAACATATACTTGTAACTTTTTTCGATATCCTGAGAATCGATACTAATCGATAAGAGTCAATATTGCTGTTACTTAATAAAACATTAATACTTTTCAATACTTAATAGTTCTTTATTTCTTCAATAATACTAATTACCAATAATATAATTCTAATTGATAATCTACAAGGACTTTACCACCCGTAAGTGAAGATAACCTAAAAAATAGAAAGGTAAACAAATATCGATTGGTTTACAGACAGTCTTATGAGTGGTGATAGATTATTTAAATTATACTAAAACTTTAATAAAAATTTTCAGAAGAGCATTACACTGTTTAAAACTTCACAGCCCTATATTAATTAATTGATCCTAATTAATTAATTAATAAAATTAAAAATTTTTTTTTTATTATTATTTTTTATAAACATAACTTTTTTTTAATTTTCTTCAAAACAATAATTTTTGTTTTGAAACTTTCGGTGAAGCTGAGCATATATATTTCTTCATCAACTTTACGCTACTCGACCGGTCTTGCTACCATTGGGACTCGACCAGCTGGGAAACTTAAGGAAGTGTTTCAGGCCAGTAAGACGTCGAGAGCCACACCAATTAAACATATTACATTGGACTTGATTACATCGGACTCACGAACTCCACAATATATTATCATCAACACACATCTATTTTTATTTAATTATTTTATTACAATATTGACTCTTTTCTTTCATCATAGCTTGGAAAGCTTTCAACATGAACATTTTACTGATATCAATCACTGATCGCTGGTCATTGTGCAGTAAAATCTCATACTATATGTAAGTTCAGTGGTGTCTAATATTGAATATACTACATTTTATATTATTGATACGAGGATTTTTTGCTGATGTTTAAATAAAATAGATAAATCGGACGCCACAGAAATCGCTACTTACAATTTTATTAACACATCTGTGGACCAATCATATTCGTATTCAAATCGTTCTCCTATTAAGTAAAACCTCACTACTTAGCCATATTGAGCCGGCACCAAATTAGAAGTCTCACATAACCGAGAAAAATTAATATGCACATACACCGTTAGTTTTTTCAGAGAGAGGGAGATCCAAGCCAATCTTCAGTCTACTGATCAATGACGAATGTATGCATATGCATACTTTTTTATAATAAATGTATTATATATTTGGTGATCGACATTTTTGGAAAATAAAACTGTCTGATGACTCAATAAAGAAATATAGATGAATATAAATAAAACTGTCATATCGGCTTCAGAAATAAAATTCTTTGTTCATTCTTCACAGGTAATTATATTTTTTGATATAAAGTAGGCGAAATGCACGTGTCACGTGTAAAAAGATATTGACTTTTAAACTGTGCTAAGCACAGGATAGCTTCCTATGTGACGGTGTACATAGGAGCAACAGAATAGTTAATTATGCAAGTATAGAGTGCGACAATGGAGTCATCGATCGGCTTTAGCCCGTAGCCAAATTGTTCCACTTAGCCCGTCCGTAGTTAGTTGATGGTGAAACGCGTTTAAAGCCTATCCAATTTACAGCGAGAGAGAGAGAGAGAGAGAGAGAGAGAGAGAGAGAGAGACAGTGGTTGAATATAAGTAAGTTATAATACTTCATTTGACTAGCATTTACCCATATATTTTATTTTAGTTCTACAGCTTTTAATTAGTTTTTCGGTCACTGTATAGTAATATACAGGTTAACGAGGTAACATGGATTACTATCAATTTTTAACCCGTCTATATTACAGAATTAATAAGTGACTTGTTATCACTTTAAATATCGTAGTTCTTGAACTATTTTTCACCGTCACAAATGTAGTCGCAGATTTAAATAACAACGCGTTTATCAATCGTTATTAATACCGTATTGTAACGAGAACCGTATCGAACAGCCTAGAACGTCCTCCAAACACCCCCCCCTTTGTCAGTCAAGGCCGCATTCCAGTACGTTCCAGAGTACTCTGGAGAACACTTAAAATACGCATTAGCTGGCGTACAGTAAGAAGAGAAAGCTATTCTGGACCTCATCGTACCTATAAAAGCATAGCGGCTGGCTTTGGCAAGATCAGTTGTGTTGAGCGATTTTCTTTAGTGCGGATCGAGTGACGATTTACCTCAAGTGCGGCCAAGTGTTATTGTGTTATAGTTAGTGTAGAATTCTAATATTTGACACTAAACATTGCGTGTATACAAATTTAACTTGAATTATTGTACGAGACTAACCTTGTTGAATAACTTGTTGCTTACAAATTATTAATTGTAATAATAAAAGCTGGTAATAATTAGTGACTTGGTGTCTGTATTTTGTTTTCCACTGTACCATACAACGATCAGTGAGACCGTCGTAACAACATGTTTCGCCCATTCTGTGGTGTGGCATCCTCACTGGTAATGCTGAGAATGAGAATGGTGTTAATAAAGCTTTTCTCTGGTGTTAATAACGATACCAATAAAAAATGTCAATAAGAGCACATGTTGTTAATGTTTCGGGCACAGAAGTGACGAGTGGAAATTAGTTCAGTAACAGTTGAATGGGAATCGAACCACTTTTTAATACTGCGTTATACGCGGGTTGAATATATTTGATCTTCTCCACCGCATCTCGTTAACATTGGTATCACTATACAAAAACCCAACATATTTGAAATGATTATTTTTTAAAGTCAGATCATAAATGACTGCTTCGCTTTTTCTAAATAACATAAATATGTAAAGCGATTTCGTTGTTTCGCCAAAAGCTTAAACAATTCTTATGACAACCGATTTTTAGTTTCGCCTTTTAGAACGTTACTTGTTAGTGTAAATTTGGTAATACAAAAATTTAATTTCTTTATATTGTTTTACGCCGATCTCACTGACCGTCGTACGGTACAGTGGGAAACAAAGTACAGCCATCAACGAAGGCACTAATAACCAGCTTTAATGAGTCACAAACAACGATTTGCAATCAACAAGATACTCTAGTACAATAATTCAAGTTAACTTTGTCCACACGCATAAATAATGTCAAGTAATAGAGTAAAGACATTATAACACAGTAAAGACTTTCCATTAATATTCAGCCTTCACTCGATCCGCACTAAGGAAATCGTTCAACGTAACTGACTGACAAAGCCAGCCTCTGTTCCTTACATGTAGCGCACGTGTTCCAGAATAACTTTCCATCCTTACTGCGGTGTGCCATCATAAAGCGTATTTTAAGTTCTCTCCAGAACACTCTGGAAAAGGTACTTGAGTGCTAGGTGAGTGAACGGCCTTGAGACAGATGAGACACGCTGGGCTAGAACGACACTCTCGCCTTTTTGAGAGCGTCCTGTAACAGTAGTTACACGGCCCGTCCGTAAGCCTGTTCGTCCCGAATTGACAAACCGTCTCTGAAGTAATTCTTGACCAACCGATCTAGGTAGTTGGTCGACTTGCGAAGAATAATTCTCCGGCTCTTCGAATTTAGTCTCGTGTGATCCTACCATCACGTTTCCAGGAAGACGAATCTTCCGCTCACCCACTAGTTTTGCTACAGTCATTCCCGTTGCGTCGTGTACTGATGACCTATACGCTATTAGCTGGTCCAAGTCTGTTTGGTTCCCGTCAGCAGCCTCTTACGTAAATTCATCTTCAGCAACTTTTCCATTAACTCAGAAACAAGCGAGGGCCATTCCTCGACAGCCATTGTTGGTTTTCAAATCACTTCTGTCGTTAACCACATTGGTACTTCCTCTGTTAGTTCTCCTTCCATTCTCGCTTCCGAGAGCGTTCCCTAACAGTCGTTACAATATTCTTTAAACAAAGAATGTGTTCGGCTTAGTAATACTGCAGTTATTGCAGTATTGTGATTTCATTTGGAATTTATAAAATTAACGTATAATATAGGGAAAACATTCAACAGCAAATCGCCAACAAATGATTACCTTTTTATCATTGTAGAAATATGCGTGTGTAGCATTCTGTTTAGATCTTCCTCCCGTGTGCGCTCACCTCTACCTCGTTTGCTCTTCTACAGTTTTCCCCGCCCTGATTCAGTCACCATATCATAATAAAGCACGTAAGGATAATACCTTTATAATCTTTACACAGTGATGTGTTGAGGAAACTCTGTTCCATTTCTACAGAGTTTCCTTAAAGTCGTCTTAGCACTTTATTTCCAGATGTGGCCGGCAGATCAGCTGTCAATCTGTAAACGGTCAGGGATATTTAAAAATGTTGTATTTGACGTCCACTCAGACAAAAAAGAAACTCAGCAATATTACGTAAGGCACTAAACACTCCCTACTCCGATACCTCTCCACTTTCAGGTCTCTACGTGCGTGCGTGTTATTTACAGACATAAACAAGAATATGCTATTCGGTTTACATTTATATATTTCTCTATTTCGTCGTCAGTCCGGGACAACGTCGTCGTCCGCGCGCGCGCGTGTGTGTAGATTCTGCCGACTCCAAACGGCTATGAAGAGGTTTTTAGTATATCAGGAAGGAATAGTCTCGCCGTTTGCCAAACCTTACGAGAAGAGAGTGGTCATGTAAAAGCCAGATATTATTTACCACACTGAAAAACTGATGAAAGAAAACCAAGAAGCAAAACTAGAAGGAAGGAAATAATCACGTACTGAGTGCTACAGACATAATGCTGATGCTGACGACAAATGTTATTTCACTAGGCGAATTGAATTCAAATAAAGTCCTACAAAAAATAATCTTTTGCTATTACTAGGAAAAGCACAAAACAACATGTTACAGAAAATATTGAAAGTTGGTAGGAAACAACAGGTTTACAGGCGGATTGGTAGGAAATACTGAAACTTGGTAACCGATAGACTTGTCTGCAGTAAAATTAAAATAATGGTTATTCGTTTTAACTATTTTGTAAGACAAATATAAATTATTATTGTCAGTCTACTTTATGAATTTTAGTAAGTTTAACTTATTTTTTATAAACAATTTTATACAGTTCACGTGCTATAAAATTGCTCCCAACGTTTATAATACAATATCACTGTGACCGTCAAACTGTTCCCTGTGAATTATCACGTGCTATTCCTTAGTCATTCCTGAAAGCACTTCAAATTAGTTTTGTATCATAGAGATGCCGTCGTATTACTCTTGTCGCCAAAATTAGTTCTTTTCTTAATGTTTCCTGTAATTCTCTGGGAAGAGAAACGACTACGCTCGAGATACAGAATTGTTGGGAGCATGGAATTGAATGTCCATCGAAACGAAAACGTGTTTCACGATAGTTATGTTCTAATTATGTACATGTAAACTGAAAACGTCATCAAACATATGTACAGGGATAGAAACATACCGTTTTATAAAACAAGACGGGTCTAAAAATTCTTTCTTTCTTTTCGAATTAAATTTCGACATATACATATACACTTTCTCATAACTTCGAACATGTTTTCCATTTATGGGATTGTAAAAGTTTAAATATTTAACTCGCTTCTCACTTTTTGTGATTTTTACAATTTGAATCGTATCTCCCATCCTGGACTCCAAATGGGTTTGGTGACCCAATCTGCTTCCAGTGTGTCCGGTGTGTTTCTGCCTCGGTACGTTTCCTTGTACGTTAAGTTCCATTCCTTTAATAGGTCATGAATAAGTGTGCTGAACAGGATACGATAGGTTTGTCTTATTCCCATGTACTATGTCTCCGGTCAGTTTTAACCCAAGTTCAGAATCATTCTTGTGTTTACATATATGCTAGAGCAGTGAGTGGACTGTTCATTCGTCTCCACTATTTCTGCCATAATTACTTCCGATTTATATTATCAAAGTCTTTACGGAAGTCTAATTTCTCTACTATATTCACAGTGTTTCTTCATTATCTAATGTTGTTAGGTATACAGTGCACATATAATTGATTTGTATTTTCAAAACCCCACTTGCTCTTTACTGATTAAAGCGCTCATGATAATCCTAAATCATGTGTTAAGAACTGTTAAGCAATTTTTTGTCAAGTGATTATATAAATAAGTAGTAACAAAATATTCTGTTTCGTTGTCACCAGGAGAGTATAATAAATGTTATCCAAACACCAAAGAATCTGTAATAAAACTTATATAATTTAAATTTAAACACAGGCAGTCTAATAAACAACAGGATTTTACGATCTCAACCTCAAATCACTAAATCTCTGTACAAGTAGTTTTTATTTTTAACAACCACATACAGTTTGTTCAGTTGTTTCAGTGTTATTCTCCCGTATACACAATCTCCTGGCTTTAATCCATAATATTTCCTTTATAAATATTGTCACCACACAAACAAACAGTGAATACTATAAGTTATTTTTCTTCTCGACAAAATTTATTCTCAGAAACCGCGCTTATCGATAAACCAGTGCTTAAGTAAAAATTTTATTCGTTTTACCAAAAAAAAAAACTGTTGTCAATCTCAAGTGAAAATATAGTTTAACTTAAGGAGAAGTGTCAGTCAAAAACAGACGCCTGATAAGATCATCGAGCTCGAAACCGTATTAGTCATCTGCTAGTCTGACACGTTCGGTCTGTAAATTAATAAAAATAATTACAGATCAATTGAAATAAATACAGCTTATAATTACAGTAAGTCTAAAATGACTAATAAAACACGTAGATTATTTTTAAATAATAATTTACGTATCTTTCAAGTTTATCGCTTATTACACAAAAAATCTCTTATCAAACAAAAAAATAAGAGAGCGACTGGGGACGAAGAAACACTTTTCCAAGTTAACGAATCTCACAATTAATTTCGGTACCCAAATTTAAAACTTACACTTAAGACATATTGTAAGGCTTAATAAAAAGGGCAAAATAAGGCTTATAACAAAGCTAAGTACTGAACAATAAAAAGGCGAGTGAAATGTTAAAAAATTGGACAAAACGAGAAGTAACAGATGAAGACCAGCTTTATCCCTAAAAGTTAGATAGTTTATTAAAGAATGTGTTTGATAAGGAATCTACGCCTGTGATTTGGCAGAGTAGACAAGGTGAAAATCACGTATGCGTTCGTCACTGTCCCTGAGCTCGCTACATTACTAAATGATGTAGGATGCCTAAACTCATCAAGGGTAGCTCGTAAGAGGACAAGAGTAAAACGTACACATTTGCACGCTTCATACTTGTAATTTTCATTATCATTAGTCTAATTAGTTCTAGTATTTGTGTAACAGCGATCAATAACACAGTGGTAATATTTCCATGGTAGTTATTATGATGTTAAGATGTTTAAGTGTAAATTCTTATAAGGCTGTTATTGATGTAGAGAATGAACTCCAAGATTATCCGTTTTTTTTTTAATTTAAACAACAGACGTTAATCTTCAGTGAGATAATGTTCTAGGAAAGTATATTCCCAGCTGCAATAGAAACAAATTCCCGTATTTAGACAAATAATTAAAAAACAATAAAGTACAAATCACAAAGC
The DNA here is from genome assembly GCA_034769895.1 of Magicicada septendecula. Classification (NCBI taxonomy): domain Eukaryota; kingdom Metazoa; phylum Arthropoda; class Insecta; order Hemiptera; family Cicadidae; genus Magicicada; species Magicicada septendecula. The sequence continues at coordinate 423,725,194 of CM068371.1, forward strand.
AGTAATCTTATCACTGTATTTGTAAACGGTCACATGACGACCCTAATGGTTTACTAAAAATTAGATATAATTAAGCGTAAAGCCTTTATTTTACATAATCTGGTTGCGAAGTAGGATAGGCTGAGTACTCTTATCGTAAGAGAAAAACATACCCCACCTCGACCGCGCGCGCCCACACACACACACACAGAAAGGAAACCTGAGCAGTATTCCATTAGTTAATTTTTAAATATAAAAGATTTTGAATGACAATTGTAAATTCGTCAAAATTAAAGAACATTAACCTACATTCATAATGAACACTACATCCATAAGAACAGATATAATTAAAACGTATGAAAGATATTAAAAAGTCGTACTTAGTAAGCTATAAATTCAAATATAATCCCAACCTAATACCACCTGAAGGCATTTTACAAAGACTCATATGCTAATGCTCTTCATGAAACTTGAGACAATTGAAGGAGTTGCATGTACCAAGAAATTTAAATGAAAATATTAGCTACAGCTTTCATACGAAGTAAAGAAAAAGATTGCGTTTTCTAAGAAATTGTAAATAAATTCTTAGCATATATGTCTACCCAGAGCTAGGTCAACATTACCAACAATACACAAGTATTCAAATCAAATTAAAGATAAAATCAGTACTACATGAAGACACCTATCGATAAAACTTTTTAAACATATTTAATCATATCAAGACAGTTAATATAGTAATTATATTTAGTAAACAATTAACTGTTTATTGACTTACGCTGAAAGAGAAAGACAACAGTGATTCACAGTAAGTTGTTATCAGTAAGGTAAGTTACAGTAGTCGTCTGAGGAGGACAACTGTGACCTAGATGTCACGGTGACATTTACCGATAACGCCACGTTTCACTGTCAGCACAGTACTTGACAGGTGCATCGTTTCCTTCAGTCTGCATTTTCCTCCACAGATAAACGTTACACCTCACAACTATTTATTTACTTAAACTATGAGTTGCCTTCATTAGCAAAATTTTTTAAGAAAGTATTTTACAGAGTACACTTATTAGGTTTTAATTGTAAGCCTGCTGTTTATAATTACCTTGCAAAACTATGACCAGATTTAACGTAGTCTTAAAATTCACGTTACCAAATAAATCTTCTGACACACTTTCATTGCTATAAATCTTGTAAAAGTTAAATAAAAATGATAAAAGTTAGAATTAAGTTCCTATAATTTTTACTTTTATTTATTATACTGCAATTATTTTACTCTTCAGTAGGATATGTGTGTGTGTGGGGGGGGGGGTGTCCACAAGTGTTTACTCGTATTGACAGAAAAAATCGGTTGGTAAACACTGTGACTACATCACTGTTTACAAACATTTCCAGGAGTAATATTGTTGCCAGTTGTGTTATTTAATCTTTCCTCCGATAATAGGGAAACAATTTCTTTGTATTAATTCTTTGGCCTTAATTATACTTAAGGCCACTTAAAGATTAAACTGTCTGTTTGTAATAGTCACTGCGAGTATACCTATCAAGTGTTTAGTTTAACACCATAGTTACGTGAGCATAAATATAAAATACCAGGAAATGCAAGTTTTATAAACGACCGACAAGCACTTGACTGAATAAACTAAAACATAATTCTCTTCCAAAAGTGAAGCACCTAGAAGTTACACCATAATTATGCAACACTTGGAGGTTATTCTAAAAAAACAACATTGAAATATTAAAAATATGTTTTAAGAAGCTATTTGTGAAAAATATTTAATTATTAACGTAAATATAAAAATATTTAATTACAGACAAACATATTTATATATACCTAAAAATCCGTTCCCTATTTATTACATTTTGTTTTAAGGAGACCGCACCGATTTTATTGAGGTATAAAATTCCTTATAGAAAAAATTATTTTATTTATGCGATAAGTGATTTCAATTAATCGTATCTTAAGATTTCTATTTGTTTTATACTAATATACTTATTTTCAAAACAGCATACGAGATATGCTACTACTTAACACATCTGAGTCAGTAAATACAGTTTGGGGGCCGTAAGTCACTTGACACAAACGAATGTTTGATAATGCCTAATGACGAAATGTTTTGTGAGATCCGGTTATTGACTGCATACAAATTTAAAACATTTATTGTCTATGTTTCATCAGAATTTATTGTTGCCATAAGGACTTGTAAACGAGTAACAAAAATACAGTTAATGTAAAGAATTTAATTCAAATAATTGTATCATATAATATTATATAATAACAAATATAATAATAAGTATATAATAGGTATTATTTTTTATACGGCAAATATGCATAAATTGACACAAAACATTCCTAAGTAAGTCTAATAAGTATTTCTATATTGCCCGTCTTATGTCGTTGATGCCCGTGTATTAAGAGGTCTTGATATTGACATTACTCAAAACGTCGATTTACATATTTCAAAACTGTGTCAAAGATTCACAAAACCTATCTCCGTTTATTACGTAATTCACTGTTACTACTGCACTGAAAACAACTTCTATTATGTCACTTGACTTGTAGCCCACACTACGTAACACAATACATTGGAAAACGCGACGTTGTAAAAAAGTGCTGGAAATGACAATTATATTTACATAAATGTAACAAGAACTGTGAGCGTAAAAAAAAACAAAGAACGTCTGAATCAGGGTTCCATTATTTTATTAATGGAAAGAAAATTAATTATTAAAATTCTCAGTATCAACGAAAGCCATATTATCAACTATTTGAAACGATATTACTGGAAGTGGTGTGTTCTTTTACTGGCCAGCTTAGAACAAGGACGTAGCGTTGTTTAAAAGCCGTACGCTTACACGTCACAGTAGCGGACCACTGAACCGTACAGAGGAGAATCACAAAGCATTGCCTATACGGGGGCAAATACCGGTAAGTCTCTGATTCAACGGTTGTTAACGCTGTCTTTAAAACAAGTAGCCTATACACACAAAGTGCTTGGCGTCTGTGTTATATTCATGGTCGCCTGCTTCTTTGCCCGATTTCTTACATGTTATTTATATATGTATGTATTTATGTATGCATGTGCTTACCCCGTATGTAAGGGGTATAACACTGAGAAACAGACAGAGATCAATAAGGAAACATACATAGGCCTACAATTAACAATACGAGCGCGCACACACGAACACATGTTATATAGCCATCCTAATTACATACGTTCGGAGATAGGCAACGAAATTACAATAGATAGTATAATTAATAGAAATAAGAAAATTAAATGCTAGTACTAAGATGGGTCAAAACACTAGAAGTACTAGTGATGTTGACATAAATATGTGTTGTTGTTATTATTACTATCAACACCATCGTCATCATCATCAACCGTTCAAGGCTTAGGAGGATTCCCCTGTTTCGGTCTCATATTTCTCGCCACCTTACTACCGGTCGTCCAAAGTCTCTTCTTCCATGTGGCTGGTAATAATAGGCTTACCGGGGGTTGCGGGTATTACCCATTCATTGCAAATAGCTTTTCCATTTTTCTCTTTACAACACTAGTTTTCTCTAACTGAAAATATATTCAAATCATTTCTTACATCATCATTTCTTAGACGGTTTGCTTTTGTACATCCCTTTGGTGTTCTTACGTATTTCATTTCCACTGCTTGACTCTTATTCCAGTCGCTCTTCCTCATCGCTCAAGATTCGCAGCCATATAATAACGCTGGAACAGCCATCGTCTTATAAAATTTTTAATTAGTGTCCTTGCCTGTCTTCTTTTTCAGTGTGTTTATTATTACCCCGCAACCGCAAATATTTTGAAATTTACTCGCTTTGCTGGTCAAATTCTCATTATGCCCATATGTGACACAACACCCTAATTAATTCATATTTTCAACCTGTTCGAGAACATTATCATACAAGACAATTCTTGACTAAGCTGAATGTTTTCCACGAAAAGCCATAATTTTTGTTTTTATAACGGATACCCTGAGGTCATACTCTTCAGTTGCTTTTCTAAATTCATAAATGTGTTTCTGCAAAGAATGCTCACTCTCCTGAATAAACATCATGTCGTCAGCAAAGAGCAGCATATTACTTGATGTAGTCTTATCTAGCTTTATACCTAAACGAACTTTCTCTTTCAGTCCTCGGAGAATGTCGTCTATACATACATATAAAATAAGAGTGGGGATACACAGCACCCTTGTCCCAACCCTCTGTCAGTAAACATTTTCGTTTGAAAATTGTCTATCGCTCAACTGAATTTTAATTTTCGTTCCACTGTAAACAGTCTTTATTATATTTACTGAATGTTTAGGATATCCCTTCCTATCTAATATTAACCACAGTTTCCTCCTATTCACTCGGTCAAATGCCTTCTCTATGTCAATATGAGAGACTATGTGAGTCCCCCGATTATATTCTCTTCTCTTCTCTTCTCAATTGTTTGACTTACAGAAAAAATGTATCACAACAGATTCTGTTATCGTGTTGAGACGTGCATGTACTGTTTTCATGTATAGCATATATCCTGCATTCAACAGACTAATTCCCCTATAATTATAAACCTATTTCTTTCTATTTTCTTAAATATAGGGATTACACAAGCTTCATGAACTATCAACATTATTATTATTATTATAATACTTTTCATGAATGTCAAATTACGTATTTTCTATGATTTCTTCCTTATTTTCAGATATAAGCCATTTTCATGACTGTATATTGTAAGTAAAAAATTTTCGTTTGTAAATGTGCATAAAACCAAAAAACGTATAAGCCTGTGTGTGTGTGTGTGTGTGTGTGTGTGTGTGTGTGTGTGTGTGTGTGTGTGTGTGTGTGTGTGCGCGCGCGCGCGTGTGTGTGTGTGTGTGTGTGTGTGTGTGTGTGTGTGTGTGTGTGTCATTATACACTGTATACATTTTATATTTTCGATATATGACACCTCCCACTATGATTTCGTCCTGCGTAGTATCACAAACCGGTCTGTGAAATTTTACAGAAAAATATTTGTGTGTTTGTGTGTGGTACGTGTTTGGGAAAGAGAGAGAGAGAGAGAGAAAGAGAGAGACCTTATCCTTATTTAACAATTTTAAATTGAAATACAAATCACTTGTGAATTCATGTTCAAACCTTCTAAGGTGCAGATTGTTTCTCCGAAACGTGCGTAACATGCAAAGTGATATAAAATATAGGCTACTTCCAGAATAAATATACTATTTGCTAACATTAATTGTTCGTATATTTGTTTTACATGTAAATAGTATAAAATGTGTGTGTGTATTTTATGTAATTAAATACAATTTTGGATATGTGTATGCGTATTCTATACGACGGTTGTCATGTTATTAAAAACTTCATATTTTTGTAGCTGATAGTACAGTCTTGATTAGGCTAGCGGTGATTAAAAAATCAAGACAAGGTATTTTCGGTTTAAGATGAGAGCAGGAAGAAGACGAATATTGTAGTGCGCCGCGCGGATAATTAAAAATGTGCAGAGAAAACGTACAGTTCGATGAACGAGGGCGTAATAGGATTACAGCTGACAACGCACTCGCTTTTTACGTTTTGTTCTCTTCAGCAGTGTATTTAATTAATATTACAGCCTTTAATTAACGCCGGACAATACCATTACATACTGGGAAATACGTATCTGTCAAATAATGGAACGGTGAAACGTGCTGTTAATGAAAATCAAATAAACTACGTAAATATACACAGACAGGCAGTTATATCTCACACACACTCATTCACCCGCAATATACCAGTAACGATACAAAATAGATATTTGATGATATACTACAAAGCGGATAATCGAGAATTGACTGTACTTTTTTAAAATTTAAACACTGTGTTATGAGTTTTCCACTACGTGCTAACTTCTACATGCAAAAATTCGATGAAACGCCAATCTGTACCGTTGAAACCAAAGTATTGGCATGTGGTATGTAGGCGATAGTTTTGCCATTTCGAGCCACGGGAAGGTGGAGTTTCTGCTACCCTTGAACCATCTGTACAGAGTCTACGTCCACACGAATAGATACAATTTACGATAGAGAAGGAGGAGGCGGAAAACCGACTCTTTTTGATGCTCTGGCCCTGAAGAGCAACAATGTAGCCTGAGCAGGATGCAAGTTAAAAGACACATAAAGTATCGTGCAGATATCGACACGTGGAATAAAATCATCATCCAATTCAGAAAACGTTTTTAAAATAAAATATTAAGAAATATCGTTGGAACGCCTTGCAATACTTGGAACAGCCATCTCCAGAGGATCTGTAACAGAAGCTTGGGGCCACCAAAATCTAAGAAAACGTAAGAAAGAAACGCGTCACTAAGGAAACGTTCATATCACCCAATTACAAGACACAATATGTATGAGTATGGAGAAAAAATCCTTCCAGTTATTGTACAGGTGAAGTGTAAGTATTAGTGTGCATGTTTTGGGTGTCAAGTAACTAAGGTAAGCAGAGCTGTGTAATGCACAAAATTACGTTTTAATATTTATAAATGAAGCTAAGACACTCCAATGAGTTATTCTCATATTTGTTATATAGTAGTTTTGGTTAAAACAAAATTGATCATTATTTACGAGACCATATCATCAGTTAGTGGAGATTTGTAAATATTAAATATTACTTGAATATGTAAATATTAACTATTAGAGATATTTAGGGATTATTAAATATTAACTTATTCAGGGAGAGCGTGAGAGATGGGGGAGAGAGACAATGAGTTAAATGGAACAAGTATTATACGAAATAATTTCAAAAATTTTTAAATATCAAACACTACAAATTTCCAATTGTATTTTTTTTTTATATTAGTACACATGCTACAAACAATCGTCTTAAGTGTTAACTCTATTGGAAGCATAATTTAGATTTTACAGCTAACTGAGTAATGTTGGTGTATCGGGAGATTCTACAATGCAAGACTAAAGAACATGGATTAAATTTGTATACAGAATATGATAACTGCCCTACCGTGCTAAAAGTATTACATAAAGCTTCTGGAGAGTTAATTATGGATGAAATATTGCTTACAAATGGTAAAAAGTTGTTGGGAATTAGTTGAAGATTGTGATAGTCCGATGAAGATTGTTGTGGTGATTTTATGTTCCAAGAATTTCCATCACTAGGTGCAACGGTAAATAAGGGATAGTATTCGGTCTTGTTAGGTCGCTGTACGTAGAAAACGGACAAATTTGCGGAAAGATAATTTATAGAAATTGCACCCAAATAATGTACATTGATGCACATGCTTGTTCAAGAATTATAGAAGAAAGAAATGTTGTAAGGCATAGAAGCAACTGCTAAAAAAACTCAAGGCTGTACCAGAAAGTGAATTTGAGAAATGGTTTGAAGACTGAAAAACTTTGGAATAACAGTGTTATATCCAACCTGGGCTACTTTAAAGGGGACAATATAAATGAAATGTAGACAAATCACAATATAATTTTTCAAATTAAAAAAAAATTGCGAAATTTTTATCAGGTCTCGTATATATGTCCCAAGATAGGTTATTCAATTGTTACTCGATCATTCGATTTTTAAATTTGATATTACCTTCCATGTCAGCAACCAGGCGAATATAAGCATTTGGTTGAAGAATACACAGTATTTGAAAGCAGATATAGAAAATAGGTAATGTCTCAAACTACAATGATGTTGAAAATATTTAAGTTCAGTATTATTTTATTTGTTGACGATGTTTAATTTGTATGTTAAATCAAGTTTTCGATAGTAATGGGAATCTACCTTATTTATAAAGCCTTATTCGGACCGTTGTCCAGATTTGTTCCATTGTTCTCTATGAGATGCCAATGTCGTCGACATAGACATGGTATGCTTTTCTAGGTTATCTTCCATGTCATTTGGCATCTTTCTCATATTTTCAATGGCCCAGAACTAATCAGTACACGTATTATGTGTTCATGCCACCTCTTAGGCCGAACAACAGCTGAGAAGGCACGAGCCGTGCTGGTATTAATTTTGTAACTATTCTACTTCGCCTGTTTTTTATAAATTATCCTAGGCTAGTGACATTATCGCGGTAGTTCTTCCTATTCCTCACCTCTCAAATTGTATAGTTATTACCAGAGTTTCTGATATCCTAAGTTATACACGCTACTATAGCAGAGCTGTTATAGTTGCTAAAGCAGCTGTATGACACACAAATGTTTCTAGAAATGCCTTTAACGATGACTTGTGCAAAACAAAAAAGGAAGTAGCATGTGTCCTCGACTAGTCAGCACCTGGACTGACGTTTATTTTACACTTTTGACTAATATTATGACCTGCAAAATTTCACTTTAGCCTGGCAAAAGGTCTTGGTCTCAAACCACCTTCGCTAGTCTGATTTTTTTTGTAATGTGTCTTTTGAATACACCCGTGTCTCTTTCTGTCCGTTAATCTTAGAAAGGTGATTTCTCTCCCTTGTTCTTTGCGTCTTAATGATTTTGTCCATATTACCATTTTTATCATGATCTGTTATACTCAGGTAAAGATACGATTCATAGGAAACGCGTTAATTAAATACCTTACCGCTGGGTTACAGTATTATAGACATTCATTTTTAATATGAAGTCACTGTTTAGGAACAGTGACCATACTAAACAAATTCGCCATTTTATTTCTGCCCTTTACCCTTATGTTCTGTTTCTTTTGGTGTCACCATTTTCCGTTCGTGTTCTTTGGTTGTGTGTGTGTGTGTGTGTGTGTGTGTGTGTGTGTGTGTGTGTGTGTGTGTGTGTGTGTGTGTGTGTGTGTGTGTGTGTGTGTGTGTGTGTGTGTGTGTGTGTGTGTGTGTGTGTGTGTGTGTGTGTGTGTGTGTGTGTGTGTGTTTCTCTGTCTCTGTCGATAATTTGTTAATGTATTCTACTATTTCTATACATTACATATTCAACTCATTTTAATTATACATTACAAGGAAACTAAATATTATTAGATAAAGAGAATTTCAGGGGTAGTTTTTGTGTAAAACAGATTAAAGCTAATAAATGTTGGTTTATGTAGAAGCAGGAGTGGGCAAATAATACGACTTAATCTCATTGATATTCATACGCATGTGTGTTCAGTTATAATAAAGGGGGATGAATGCATTGCAGGATAATAAAACAAGCCTCTGGGTGTACTAGGCAAACTACTCTCTTTCATGGAATGATGCAGATAGAAACAGTTTACACATAAAACACAAACGTGGGTACACAACACAGTGGCGTTTGTGTAACAAACAACAAACACTGACGCTGCTCTGCTCTTTAATATAGCTCACGTTTGTGTGTAATTACGTAAACAGATACTACGCGTTCGTGTGTGCGTGCGCGCGTGTATGTAGTAAACTATGCACGGTAATAATGGAATTACTGACACTGTCGGGTAATGAGCACAATTATTGCACTATCACGGAACAATTACCATACTTGACACGCACGTCTTACTCTGTTCCACGTGGAATGGAACTTTACTGTGTACATCACATTTGTACAGAAGACAAAATAAATGACAACTATGTTATACAGTTTGACTGTCGAACTGCTGAGATTTCTCCCTCATCGAAATCTTTAGTACTGAGAAATATAAAACTCAAAGTTTTATCGGAAAAGCTGTAAAGTCACAGGCAGGCAATTTACAGTGTTATAGACAGAGTTTTACACAGAATATTGTGTACTTTCTGGCCAGATCAACAATACTGAACCTCGGAGAAGAACTAACCAAAAACCGAAAAAGAAATTGGAGTTGACGAAATTAGCGACAAGCCACTGAACAGAAGTCACAAGATACTCTCAGCAGAGGGCGACCAAAATTATTGCGTGATCGCGCGCGTGCCTATACAACAGAATTCCATCTTTATTCGATTTAAGCAAGTTTCTTTGATGTTTACACCATAAGACAATTAATCCCACTTAGCACACAGGCATACTTGCAATTCCACATGATATTCTTAAACCTAGTTTTTAGATTATCGTGATTAGAGTGCAACTCATTATTCTTTAAAGAGATATTTTCCTAAAAATAAATCGAGTGTTTGAGATTCAACGGTATCTGGAGCGCACTTAAATCTAGCTGTGTACAAAACAAACAACTGTTTTAAAAAAATTGAATAATTTTTCTCTTACATCTTTTGGTTAAAAGGCTTAGAACTTAATAAATAAGTTTACACCAATTTATTTTTATATGTCAGTGATATATTCACTTTGCCATATCTCTCGTGACTCAATTGTCACTGTCGATCATCGATCCTGACGTGATGTTTAACCGAATCAGTCAAACGTTATCCATGCCTCCTAACTCTATACTCAAATTAAAGCTATTCAGATGTAAGCCAAAGGCTAAACACTAGGAATCTCAAATGTGTTTAGCAACCAATCTTGTAAATAAATCATTTCATTATCAAAACAATCATTATCCATAAAAACACACAAGGAATAGGCCTAAATGTAATAGTTTTAATTAAATGAAGAATCTATAATATAACAATTTTTCACAAAGTCTGTTTAATTAATAAAATGTTAAACCTAATTTATTTTAAATTAAACATCTCAATCGAAATCGAAAAACCAATATAGAAAATTATTTTACTTTGAATGTTTACTAAAATTTTGTAATTTGTCAATTTGTTTTCAAATACAAAACAACTTTCTTAAAAGCAAAGCCAGAAATCGATTAAACATCATTATTAATATACTATTAAATATTAATGAATATTATTTCATTTTAAAGTGCCTATACGATTTGAAATTAAGAAATTAAGCATATGTTTAATTTAATAAATCAATAATGTACAGAGTTAAAATTTATTACAAAATCTATAGACAGGGTTTTAGCATCAGCATGGTTCAAGCATTACTTGTAAATCCGGACTTAGTGGAAAATAATTACATACGAACTTGCCGTACTAGCGTTATGTTTATTTACTTAATTTAAACAAAGTGTTTATTTACACTAATTCATTCGGTAAATGCTCATGAACATTTCCTGATTACAGAAGTAGTGGAACAACACTACAGACTTAATTCAAAAATATGAAACACAGTTTTTTAACATTAATTTACGAGTTAATATACCGCGTTTTACTTACATCCAAACAAAATATCCGATCTTTTAACCGTCCAAATTCAAAGTTATGAATACCTCCGTTAACAGTGTTCGTTCTGTACAGTGAAATACAATAACGGGCTAGAAATGTGTTTACGTTGCATAAAAAAAATCTAATCGTAATTATATACCTTCGAACGCTTAAATAATCATAAGTGTAGCTGTAAATGGATTAGACGCTGATATTTTACATTTCCAAGCATAAATGTGACGTTTTCTTCTCTGTTAGCGAAGACAATGAAACTGTTGTTTTCAACTTAAAATTGTTTAAAGGTAAAAAGGAATAAACCACCCCTCTTTAAAAAATTGTAATCGGCGTCTACCGGAAATGAAGACAAGAAAGGTAAGCTTGGTTGGAACGAGAGGTAGACAAACGTGGAAACTAAGGATAGGCAAACGCTAAGCTCTTGTATTCAGGCAGCAAGGCAAGAATAATGAAAACAGCAGACAATTGCCATGTTACAATAAAAATTGTGTAGTTTTCACGCGTACTTAAACAGTACGCATTAAAAGAAGAAGAAGTAGATAACAAAGTCGTGACAATGTTTTTAACAGACGCTTTAGGGAATACATTCCTAGTCCGTTTCTGTTTTTCAGATATCAATTAAGTATTTTATAGCTACTTATTTTACATTTCGAAATAAGGTTAGGAAACATAAGGCCTCCAAAACACAAAATTACTCAGTACAATAAAATGTTTGCAAAAAAGTCTGTCATCAAAATAAGAAAATAGAATTAATGTTTATTTATGTAGGCCTAATAACTACTTCCTAACGGTAGAAAGATTCAGTTTTCGTATTAGAATACATAGCTTATACATAGAACATCATTTGTATAATCATTTGTTACCACTTTTATGAATAGTTTAGTTGTTTACAATTCTGCGTGAAACTTGGAAACACTCACTAATATGTTTATATAAATGCACAAAAATATTTAAAACTACATTTAATATTCTAATAGGTAATACGCGTATTACTCTTCCTAATAACAATATTATTAAGTTATTGCTGTGCTGCTACTACTACTACTACTACTACTACTACTACTACTACTACTACTACTACTACTACTACTACTACTACTACTACTACTACCACCACCACCACTACTAGCAGTGCTATATTTTTTGCTGTATTAATTTTACTAATTATTGGACAGTTTTTTTGTTATAAAAACTGAAGAGATAGTCAAATAAATAATATCCAATTATTTACAAGTAATTATTTACTTTTGACTTTGTGAATGTCCGCGAATAATAACAATAGTATGCGATATTGTGAAATTGTTATTATTATTGTTGTTGTTGTCGTTCTTCTTCTTCTTCTTCTTCTTCTTCTTCTTCTTCTTCTTATTATTATTATTATTATTATTATTATTATTATTAATACTGTCATCATTACAGTTACTTTTCATCTTAAGGGCAGTGTGCATGTAACATAGTATATTGACAATGAAAATAGATATATGATGCAACTTACAAATTTTATTTGTAAGCAGCTGTATTATTTAATGAGTTTGTGTCTATTATTATTCGAGTTAATTCACTTCTAAATATTATGCTGAAATCACTTAACCGTTTTATATATAGTCATGAAATTAGTATTATTAGTATCGATACTACTTTTTCTCCTTTTATTAAAAATATTATTATTATTATTATTAGTAGTAGTAGTAGTAGAGGTGATGGTGGTGGTAGTGTCCCCGTTCATGTTTTTGTTGCTATTCTTCTCGTAGTATACTTATAGTTACATTTATTGTTATTATTGTTGACTAAAGCCAATATTTTATGTATTACAATAACTATAATAACAATTAATTATATTTTTTAATGTTATCGATTACCAAATATTATTATTGTTATATTGTTATTGTTATTGTTGTTTGTATTATATTACTGTTGTAACTGTTGTCGTTAACAATAACATTATTAAAACAAATAATTGTCGTTTCTTCTCTTATTGGGTTTTAGAGTATTGCTAACACTACTTTACTACAACTTTTATAATGATAATTAGTATTTTCATCATTATTACTTTTTGTTTTTATTATCTGCATTATCATCTCTGTTACTATTGATACTTTGTTTGACCTATACGTACTTATGGTTAACAATTATCGTTTTCCCGGAAAGTTCAATAATAATGAAGATATAACCAAGGAATCAGAGTTTAAAACACATACTTATATAAAATTCTACTAATATTACTCCGATTAGTTTTAAAGCTGAATTGAATGAAAATTAAAACACTCGCTTAAGTAAACTTTTTACTTCAAAGGGTAAGCATATAAGACGTCAGTTACCTGTGAAGTAAGATGAGAATCCGCCTTGGCGAGTCCTGTGACAGCGACCAGGTACGACGCACAGGTGCCGATGGACAGCATGATACAGTACCGCAGTCGTAACGGCAACGTCACGTACAATAAGTAGTCGAGCAGCAGAGCCCATCCTAGGCTGGTACGACCTGTCACTTCGTTCTTCTGTAAGAACAGGTGACACAGCAGCTGTAGGTTAGCCAGATGCCAGGCAATATGCGGAAGCGCTGCCCAGAGCCTGTAGCGACTCCAACGGCTCCACGCGATGAGCCCGACGTTGAGTACCAGAAAGCCGGACGTCAGCGAGAGCGTAACCAAGTCCTGGCCGCTGGGAACGACGAGGAAGTACGCGTCGTACAAGACGGACGCGGCCAAGAAACACTGCAACGCGGCCCGCTTCTGTTTCACGCTGTACGACTGGTACAGATGTTCGATAGTGGGATCACTGAAGCCCGCTTCGGCACGCTCCATCCCGCACACTGACTGACTGACTGGCTCCGCCGCTGCCAGCCTGCACTTGCTAGCCGCGCTCCGCTCCCGGTTCTCTCCCAATCGATATACACTACCTCAGCCCACTCCCTCTCCCTCTCTCTACACTACAATAAACGTACTCTCACTCCACGCTCTCTCTTCCCCTCTCTCTTCCTTTTTCCTCTCTTCTCCTTTTTCTACTGTTCGTCAAATCAAATATTTTACTTTGTTGGCAGGAATATATAATTTTTCCGTGTATATTAAATTATTGTTGCTTTTAATCTTTATGTTATGCATCCTTATTTCCCTAATTTTTCCACCAACTCCACTCAAACATATAAGTTTTTATAAATGATATTAAAAAACAGTCAGCTCTGTTGGAATTCAAGATAAGATTTTTTAAAGACGATAGAAAATTGGGAATCGAAAATGTAAAACTTAAACTATAATAACGCTAGAAAATTGTCGCTCATTTTAAGAAGCACTGAATACTTAGTCGGAAGCTATACAATTCAAATGTTACATTTATAATAATAAATTGCAATTAATTAGCTGTTAGAGCATTTGCGTTTGTTCATCTGTAAAAGTGAATTAAGATTATTTAACAGATTTTTTAATTGGAATCATAATTTTCTTTTAGTTGCGTGGATCCGTGTACTCACGCAGCCTTCTATCTGTATGTGTATTTCGTATCTGATTACTGTTTATGCAGTACGTAGACCTTAAAGTTTATGAAATAACAATAAAATAACATTATCTTTGGTGTGACGATAAATGAGGGTGCACGTCTAAAATGCTTAAAGTTTAACGATTCATTTTCCTACGATTACATTTTAGACACCGCTTGTCACATAAGTCTTGGTTATACTTTGTATAGTTATCGATTGATCTACCTTTTATGCTACTATCTGGTTATATTTCATCTCTAGTGTGTACGCTATCATCACAATCTATTTAACTTGAATGCGTTTGCTGGTTAGTTTAATCGATTCTTCATCCCAGTAGCCGGCTGTCATTTTACGGTGCGACACGAACGAAATTTAGAAACAAAATACTAATTTCAATTTTATATTATTATACACTATTCCACTTGACATCATCGTGAAAAATAGTAGGAATATCCCGTTGCCTCGTATTATGATCTCCATTCTTGATCATCACATCTGTATATACGCTTTTCTATGTATTCTCAATAGTTTTATTATATTTATCAAATTACAGTTTCATACCAACATCATTATTACCTTTAAGGACTAAACTACGAACACCGATATAAAGTAATCGAATTGTAAAAGTGTCTCTTCTCTGTTTCTTGGAACGCTTTGAATACTCTTTTATTGTAAACCAAAGTGTAATTGAGACACTCACCAATTATGTTAACGAACTTCAAGCAATTTATTAAATATTGCCTTTGTAGCATCATGTCTCCAATACATCATAGCTTACACCCATGCTACACTTTGTGATTTAGTCGCCGTAAAGTTGGGTTCATGCTAAGAACTCATTCATTACACACCCGTTGTTAACTATGCTCAGATTTGTCTTTAAAATAGTCATCATCTGGTGATTTGGTGCTGTCTATAAACGTTGTTTTTTGTTGGTCAAGCCCTATGTTTAATGGGAAAAGCCTTTCCCGCCATTGCTTACTTCCTGCCTCTAGTCACGAGATGATGTTTACTACGTCGCATTTTCCCTTGTAGTTTCTTCAACAACAGAATTTAACTGTTAGCCTACAGGGTAGTATAAGTTAAATTTTAGTTTTAGCTCTCTGCGGAGAATTTATGAATCCATGAATACAGATTTTGAGAAGATTTATAACTTTAGCTTTACTGTATGTGTACTTAACTTACATAGAGGTCCGAACGGTAGGCCTCCAAAAGTCCTAGTGACCTAACCTTCTATATTCTAGTGACAAAGAGGCATGTCTGGAAGGCAACACATATAGTAAAGCTTAAATATTTACTGATTTTGTACCACATCTGTCACTAGGGAAGCATAACTATACGGTGGCTACCAATCGAAGTCCCTACCTGTCGAATCACTTCCTACTTTGTATTGAACAATTAAAAGATGATTTACAATAATTAACAATTAACTAGAGGACACGAAACTGTTCTATTATTAAACCGTACAAAAAAGTGAATAAAAAAACCTCGCAAGTGGTAATTTTGATTCTCCTCGAGCAGTGAGCAGTCTCCTTCTTTGTGATTCTTTTCTTGTTTCTCAGCGTATAAATGATTTCAAGACTAACAAAATACTAAAAGTGAGCTTCTACATTTTTTATCGCACTTTACGATGATAAAGTCTGAATGTGTATTAAGTTTAAATAAAACCCAGTTTACTGGATCCGTCAGCATATGGACTAGTCTTTCCAAAATACTTAAAATCACTGAACGACTGCGTTGCATCACAGGCGAAGAGATGTGGAATTATTACTCCATTTAATGTGGAATCTACAAGTAATGAGTAGCTGCCATTAAAGTAGTTTATGTTTTGATCAGTGCGTTATCGTAAGCTATGATTCGAAAGTTGTTACACCTTAAACACGAATGGATAGTATGAATTAATTTATAAAATATTTAATTATTATTATTAACGGGTTATAAACAGTTAAAAGAGATAACATTGATTTTCTTCAGTTTGACATATTCAGCACCGTTGAAACAATTCCTTAAGAGATTTTTTTTTAAATTGTGTACAGAATGATGTGTGTTTTTAATAATTGTACCATATATTTTAAAATTTTAATTTACTAAGCGTTTATACAGTGTCTGCTACGTGTGTAGATAGTGTACGTTAGGAATCGCATACAGTGCAAATATAGAGTTCATACGTAGTTATTTAATAAATCTAGTGAAAGTGATTTTTTTTAATAAACGTGTCCATCCCAAGTGTGACGAAGTCAGAGTTTCTATTTTTGAGTAAATATTTTATAATAAAATACCGGTGTGACAAATTAGTATCCATAAAAGTACACTTTACTGTATTCTGTCAACGAGCGACGAAATCTATAGTGCGCGGCTGTCAAATGATATTCCAATAGTAAAAGTGTACTGTAATCAAATGGTACAGATTTATTGTAATGACGGAAAATAAATGTCTTTTAAATAGTTACATATCATCATTTAATAATCCAACAAAATTTTTTCGTTAAATGGATTTGCATAATGATCTTTCCACAGCTTATACTGTCTACATAATGCTGAAGATAGGATGTAGATTAAAAATATCGGAATGAAGATATCAGAGTATACGACATGCAGTTCACTAGTTCGCTTAATATACTAATCAGTATTGACACTATATTTGTATTGTTTCTCCGTCTGACACTGCTGAAAAAAAATTATTAACCTTTAATCGTTTATTTTATGCCTGTGTCCCATGACGGTTTTGGTTGCGCGGTTTTAGGTACACGCGGCGGTTCATTGTTCATAAATGGACAGACTTGTTACCGCGTGTTGTAGGCCTAAGTACTAAAACTCATTGAATGTAACCATTCTGTGAATCAATTATTTTTTTTCTGTCAGCTGACAGATAGGGAATAGTACCAATTGTAAAGATCTAATCTGACTAGGAAATGGCTCGAAATTTCGGTTTGGTGGTAACAGAATTTATCCTTCTTTTACCAATTGTTCAACAAATTGTCAATGAGTTTGACTACCACTATTTTCGTGTATTGTGATCGTCTAGATTGTGCGGTTGGCCGTGAAACGTACACGCACACACACACATACACACACACACACACACACACTACTCTCAACAAACACAATTCGGGAACATTACAGGTGGCGCAGTAGAAAACTTTGACCACTGCGTTAGTGTATTCTTAATTATGTTAGTTGTTTTATTGCGTCGGCTGGCAAACTTTACAGCTACTGTAAACAGGAATGTGCAATAAACAAAAAAAATTTTACAGACAGTGTGCAAAGGAAACAAATCAAAAGCCAACAGAATGATGGTGGTGCCAGCACTCTAACATACGGTATTGAAGCACGAGTGATCAGTGTGGAAGATGCAAATAAAATACGAAATGCCGAGATGAAGTTTGTAACAGGTGTTACAATGTGAGCTATGTAAGGTTTGACTTGTTTCGAAACCACGAGATTAATCTTTGCAGTAAATAACAAAATTATCCTCATATACTTCAACGGAAGAGCATGTTAGTCGTATGGAAGAGTCCACACTATCTAGATTAACCATCTCAAAGCTGACAGAATACCATTGGAAGGCAAGACGGTACATGTGGAAGGAAAAGCTGGTTCATGCAAGTGTATCACATGCACATGGTCTACTCCGATCATATCGGTTTTTTTGTACATTTTTTTCGTACTTGTCTTTCAATTCTAACGTACAATGACTCAGCAAATGTGCAGAAGAGGGAAGAAAGCTAGCACTTTTCACGAAAAGCAAAGAAAAAGACGCTAAACACTTCCTTCATATCCGCGCAGAGCATCATTTCCAGTTTATTAAATTTGTAGATGATTAGCCATTAGGTGGATTTTGCTGACTGGTTTAGAAACTTAATCAGCCCAGAGTTCTAAGTTCGTCTAAGAAGCAGAACAACACACAAACCGTCCTGGTACTTTGTAGTGTATCTGGACACACAAACACTAAGGACACGTCTCGCACCATTTGTAACCGTATCTACTTTAAAACCATGCTCACAACATGAGTCATCATCTTCGTTTTGTAATGACAAACAGTGCTTGCACGTTCCTTAAGTCCCAGAACTCGTAAGTCATCATTACGCTCCGAGAATCTCCCGCAGAAACAAATTTCGTGACCACTTGTTGCTACCAGGCGGGATCCGGCCGCGCTGCCCACGCTTTCACCCACCACGTGCTAATTTTATTTTAAGTCTGACATAATATACATCCTATTTAATTCAGGCAGACAATACGCCATAAGTACGTCATTCAAGTACTATTATCAGCGTACTTTGAATTACAACTAATAAAGAATGCCGTATTTATTTTAGCTTACTTAAGCCTAATTCCATAATAATGCATGAATGTTTTAGTTTTTCATATTTTCCCAACGTCAGATCTACTGTACTTCATTTTTGCAGTACTATTTGCCTGGATTAATTTCTGTGTGTTTTAAAGTTTTTATATTTCTCTTTCCAAGCGCCATTAGGTTTGATCAAAATTATCGCTGATGTTCTAATTGTTTAATTAAAGCCAAAGTTTCCGGACTATAAATATACTTAAAAAATGATAATGAGTAAACACTTTCACAATAGAAGTTAGAAACGTAAAACAGTCCCGACTTATAGGCAATCGTCTGTCTTCAGATATTCTGTCGAACGTTGCATTGCCCAAGGTAGCCATCTTCACAAGACAAGATAGTGGAGTTCGTACAAAGCTCATAGCACGGAGCTAACAGTGACTCCGCTCGTAGAAATTCATTATATTAACTTTAAAGTTCGTTAACTCTGTACGGACTTTACAATATTTTCTATTTACGTCGATAAAGATTAATATCATGGACTTAGCCGAATCGTTCAAAAGAAGACAGAGTATCTGAAGACTAAATGTGGCTTATAAGCCTGCAATGTTTTACATACTTTACGATTTTTTTGTGGATTTTTTGTGTATATATCGTAATGTATTTGCAAACATTCTGCTGGTACACACTTCATAAATAGAATATTATTCGTGCGATTTTAAAATACTGCTAACACCAATTCTTGAAGACTTTTAACGGATTGACACAAACATTTAAACCTTTTGTCTTCGGAAGGAAGCTTTTTGACGTGTGGAGTACAATGTTGAGTAACGTCTAACTCCGTACATTCCTGCGAGAGTAAGCTGAACGTATGTAATCAGAAAGCCATACACGTAGGCAGTTTCCTTCATTGGTACAATTGTCTCTGATAATTTTTTTATTGGAAGTTATTGAGTTCTCTGATCGTCTACATGTATTGAACCAGTGCTGTTTGCTTTACTGTTATCGATCATTCACTACCTTCTTGCACGAATATCACTTTCAAGTCTTAAACTATTCAAATGTACAATTATTTCCACCTAACTACTATCATGCGATATCCGCGCATAACATACACCCGCAACACAAATCACGAAACTGTTTACATGCTTCACGTTTGCACGCACAAAAACGCAAGCAGATGACCTTAATCAAAATTTACCTTTATTTTATTATATTACACTAAAGGATTTCTATGGCTTTCACGGCCGTCGCCGACATTATTCTCTGCCGGCCTATTAGGCCCGTGGTCTACTACTGACATAACTTACAGACCCCACCATTGGAAACCATATTCAGTGAGCAAAACGATTAAGTAACTGTCAAGATGTACACCAGTCCCCACGGTACTGTGGTACAGAGACACATTGTCTGGAAAGCAGCCTCAGCTGATCTGTTATCCCAGAACGGAACGGAATAGCCTGGGAGAGAATAATATCAACGTTATGTGATACTGTTTTTACAATTTTTCCAAGTATTCACTCCGGCTTATCTATTCCTCTTTTTATTCTGTTCCTTTTGGTTAATATAACAAACGTTCCAAGCAGATATTTATGTCACTTTGTACTGTTTATTCCAAGAAATTTTATGTAACGTGCTCCCTGATCGGAACGTTTTAAGCAAATATTACGCCTCAATTACTATCGACCTAATCCATTTATAAAACTGTTGAATTAAAGTGTTAATTTAACATAAATATAAAAACTAATATGATAAAGGACGTTTGTATGTGTGCGGGGGGCGATACAATACATGTGTGTGTCTGAACATGCAATATGCACATGAAGAAAAATAGTAAAATGTTATTTGAGGACAGATTTATGTAATAAATAATGATAATGCTTCCCATGTGTACCACCGAAGCTGCTTAGGAGTCAGCCAGCGTAAGCTGCCATATGCGAGCCGTACGGCATACAAGGAAGGCAGTGTGGCCAGCACTACACTTCAGCCGCCCGTTATTTCCCCAGGATATTATCCCAGGTACTCATTTTCAACAGGCTGAGTCGACCTGGGGGGTGAAAAACGCACCTTGATTTTTATGGTGCGGGCCCGGGAACAGATTTATGTAATTTAAATAAACCAAACACTTTCTTAAAATAGGCCTAAGTAAAAATTAAATTTATTAAACATATTGATTAATATTATAATTTCATTGCGTATTACAAATTGACAACACATGAAATGTTTTGCGAATCCATCGATTCTCTCATAGTATCCCATCATATAAGGTTGACCCGAGCGGTACGGTGGCCGCTGATTATCCTCCACGATTTGGTGGATAAACTCCCGATAAACCGCGCCTTAGACATGAGGACTCGTAGCAGTACAACGCATCCGTATTGATCGTGCCAGGACTTTTCCACTGGTTATAGTCCAGTTCCTATTTATTGCAACGCCCTGCAAGTGCATACGATAGAACGGAACTTTAATAAGTGGCGGCCAGCAATTCAATAACCTCCCATCGGTATACTCGAGAGATATAGCTCCACTGAGCCGTAGCCTGAGAGAAGAGGATTTGCTTGGACACTTGCGCCTTTCTGTGCAACAAGAACATGTTTCCATCCGTCCCCGCGATCAGTATAACCACACGGCCCGCAACACCGCATCATCGGGCCAAGCTCTGAACAATCCAGAAGACGTTTGTTGCTAGACATCCAGAGACACTGTCTGTCTGGGAAGCTGTTATCCTGGGCCCGCGCTTCCGCGATATTGTGCTTTAAACTTCCTATTGAAAACCACCGACCTCGGCCTGAGCATTCCACCGAATGTGACTGACGTGTAAGGCGCCCCGACCAGCACACTCTACGCCTCCACTCATAAATACGAGGGGAATCCATGTAGTCGTTACCTCACACGGTGGCTAACACCAGAACAATTAAAAAGTTGAAAGGAAAATCATACGCTTTCCGATATTTGCTGCCAGTTGATGCGACAATAATCCAGATACTAACTTCCTAGTGCAACAAACACATGAAAGAATAGTAACGGAAGAAATTGTCCTTTACTAGGCAGGGATCTAGCCAGTGACTGCGAGTAATTAGTAGTCCTAAAATATATTGTGATATTTACTTGTGTTTCTGTTCATTAGATTTTTCTTGTGCAGAAAATATTCATTATCGTTACAAACGTCAAGGTAGATACCATTATTGGTTTGCTGCGCGTCCACAGAAGCTGATCTCTCTACCTTTCCTAATACTTTTCCTTGCCCTTACCTCGTCATCCATTTGTTTATTTCGGTGAACGTTTTTTTGCGTATTGTGTGTTCTATAGTACCAGTCCATAGATGAATATTCCAGACGGTGGATCTGCCACCTCAAAGTTGTCAGGTTAGATCGTTTACTGTCGGACTCCAACGATTCCTCAGAAGAATTGTCCTTTCCACTATCTGCGTCAAGCCGAAGCTGAAAATACAGGTTGAAGACTTCGCCATAACCCTTGCAAGAGACCCTAATAGGGTATTATTATTCTGGCCAGATGAATCATGCTTTATTTATCAATGTGTTACTCCTCTGCCTGTATACTTTCTCCATCACTTACGACACGAGACAAGATCCCACCTGGCTTGAGATGGGCAGTGAAAACACTGTTGTCGGTGTTTAATATTGTAATCCTCACCGCCCAATCTCCTACTCACCTTTTTGGATTAAAAAGAAGAGGCTCAATAAATAGTTGCGTGAAGGTGAATACTGTGTTAAGTAGGGATAAACGCAGTACCTTTATACTTCAATTAACTAATGCAGTAAACTGGCAATAAACTTAAAAGCCCCTGCTGTTTGAAACTTCTAATGGAACTTTAAGTGTTAGGAACTTATAATCGCTCTATTTTTGTCGTCTGCTATATTTAGGTTACGAATGAAGAGTAAAATACTCCACATAAATACGAATACCACTTTTAAATGGTACACCTAAAACCATGCCTGTACATTATTTTGCCATATCTTTAGGTGGACAACACCAAACGTGGTGTGAAACATACATAATACTGTACGTTTTGGCCGGCCGACCGCATACGGATTTCAATAATCAGACTTTAAGTAGTGTTTACTACACCTAATTTTCGAAATGTTTAAAGACAAACCAAGTTCGGAAAACGTGACTGTACACATTGCACAAGTATTTAAAAAAAACTGCATTACTAAATTTAGACGGCCCTCCCTATAAACTGAATTGTGACGGAATCATGTCATTAACTAAATTATACAAATCTTTAATTCAAAAAAAAATATGTACGACGTTCCGTATTCGAATTATCGGGATTCATGAATCAACGCTTTAGTTTTAAAACTATTTTAAGTGTATTCAGCACAAGACGCACTATTCTTTAAGTGTAAATGAGTATAAAATGAGTACGTATTTTATAAAATACTCACCAAATTAACAATGTTATACATAAAAGATTATTTCATTAACATGTCACATTAGAATGTAGAATATTCACGTAAATTAAAATGTATTGACACAATGCTTAATGAAACTTTTGTTACTGAAGGTTCCCTTCCATTTAAAAAAAAATTAATATTTTTAGCGCCGTTTTAATGACTCTTATTAAAATAAGAATTATTTGTTTGATTTGATTTATTGAAGGCCTTCTCAAGTCTGTTGTAGAAGGAGGGTCGTGTTTTGTATTCCATCAACGTGTTTCATGTCTGACTTTACTTCTCCTCAGCCCCTTAATCAATTTTATTATCTCACAAAACCTGTAAATAATTTTACAGTTTGTCTGAAATTTATCATAATTTTTACATTTATTTAGCCCCATTTTTTGTCTAAATTTAACTCTCCGCCTTGACTGATAACCTTTGTTTTATTTTAAATAGTGTAAATTGATCTGAAATCATAAGGACTATTATTTACTGATCGTTTGTTATTATTGTTCCCATGAATTTAATATTTTAGAGTACACTAACTAAATGGTGTGTGTTTTTACTAACAAAATGTTTTTTCTTCATGAATTCGTTTCGGATTAATGTATGATTCGGCCGGACGACCGCATCCGGATTTCAACAATCATACTTTAAGTGGTATTTACTACACCTTATTTTCGAAATATTTAAAGACAATCCAAGTTCGAAAAACGTGACTGTACACATTGCATAAGTATTTTTTAAAAAACTGCGTTACTAAATTTAAATATTAAGCGAACATTTAGTAGTTTCATTTACTATTGATCATGAACAGCTAAAGCTAAAGCAGGCAATCATCCAATACGGAAAACTGACAACAAGACGGAAATATAGATAATAGTGATTTTGTTTGGTAGTAACGGATTTTTCATATTTGACAGCTTTCTCTACTTCTAAAGTTTCAAGTAAGTCCATTGAAAAGTATTTACTTGATATCCAGAGCCCATCGTTCCATCACCAAAAGCAGGAAGATCACAATAAACAATAATTATTGTTGAAATATTAATCATGACACAAGTTACCTTTATATTACGTGTACGTTGGAGCTATCATAAGATCTTAAAAAACTGAAAAGTGCAGAAAACTTAAGTCCGACTTCAAAACGCATTAATATTCTTATTCTACATAGTGCAATGAATTACAATCTTACATATGCAGCTTGTAAAAATTAATCTCTGATCTTTAATACCCTTTCTGAAAGCTTTATTTAGAAAGCTTTATTATTTATTTAAAAAGAGTTTAAATAAATAATTTTGTAAAAGTCTTACTTGCACTTTTCTATACTCCTATTCCTGTTTATTATTAAATTTTATTTCAACGTGAGAAAAATCACATGTCGTTAAAATTTTATAAATTTGTATCAACTTATGCCAGGCAGGACATGTATCTTAAGACAGGATAAATGTTTTAAGTTCTTATACCTACTAAGGTGAAAAGTATTTCATGAAAGACATTGACAGGGCAAACAGATATGAAATACAAAGCATGTTTATTTAGAATTAAACAAATATTGAAATCATAGAAATGCTGCTAACAAAGCGAAGCGGTACAATCTAACAACGTTTGGAAATATATGTGTAGGCATATTTAAAAAATAAGGTGTATAAAATAAAATTGACACAGTTTGTTATTTAAACAGAAATTAATTACATGGATATTGCAGTTTTACTTCAATAATATTTACCGACGGTCTCATAGCATTACACACAAGAACAATTTATTCCAGTTGCTTTATTGTGGATGTTTTTTAAGTTGAAAAAATCAAATAAACCTTGATAAAGTAAGACTTTCTAAGTAATATAATTAACAAACATATGGAAACACGAACAATCTCATTAACATAAATCGAATCGGTATTTCCAACGATGCTTAAATTTCACATTGCATTCGGAAACGGTTATCTGTTGGTAATGATAGAAGTGTGTGTGTGTGTGTGCGCGCGCACGTGTAAAAATGGTTCCAGTGTGAAATTGAAGAAGAGAAGAAGAGACATTATTAGCTGAATAGAGTAACGTTTAATTTTACTGTAAATTTTAACGTTCATACAACCTTTTCATTACATAATAAAATTGAATTCCATTTACATTTTGATTTTATTACAATACTCTTTGTAATTTAACATTGGTTTTCTTGATTTATATTTTAAGTTCTTATAATTAAAACGCTATATTGTAACTAGAATTTAAATGAAATTTTTAGATGTTAACTTGAAAATCTTTAGAGTAAAACAAGTTTCTACTTACTTTGCATCATTATACTTTTCTGCTTCATTTTCTAAATATTACAGTTGATTACTAAAGTTTATATCTTTAAAAAAAATATATAAATTGTTTTCGGTTTTTTTGTTTGAAAATTTTTCAACAAGTACTCTTTTTGTAAAGCAGAATAATAATAAACGAACGCTTCTTAACTAGTGACGGGCTATCGATTTCTTCAAGATTATTTTAACACTATTTTATGCTTACATTTTTCAAACATAGGCTACTATTTTACTACAAAAAATCTTTATTTTTTTAATGTAAGAGGGTGTACATTTCTTTTAGCACAAATCAACTAACAAAATATTTCAAAATCTTTATGCCGGCTGCGTGGAGGGAGCGTTTTTACGTAAAACTCTCATATAGATTCCTTTATGTACAAATTAAAAGTATAATCTCTGTTCATATAGATCGTTTGTCGCATTTATCCTTAAATATAGATATAGAAATTCAAAATGCAAATCTGTTTTTGGGAATGAATATGGGTCAGTGCTGTTGTTATTTTAAGTTTCAGTTTGATGTCTTTGAATACCACCTCTTACGTCTATTAATGTTTGTAACGAGCTTGCACGCTCAAGAGCCTTGGAGTGGAATTAAACTGCTAATTCTTCTGGTTTATGTCTTATCGTAAGCGTATCTACTGGTATTTACGTAAAATATAGTGGTATTTACAGACGTTCTACAAAGACATTAGCCCTAATTTGTTGTACCAATTTAACGCTCTATTCTCTGATTGCAATAGTACAGAGAATACTGTCCTTGTCTCTTGTTATATTGCCCTCTGTCGTATTTTGTATTCTTGGCGTGACATTAGTAAGCATCAACCTGCAACAATGTATTGGCTTTCTTATTATTGCCTCGTGGATTCTACTGTTAAGCACTTACTTCAACCGTCGTCTCCAATACCTTTAAAATACCGATAAACTGATATAAGTTATTTAGAATAAATATATTTAATTATAAGATGTATGAATTGTTATAAATAATAGTTTTAACATAATTTTTAATGTAATTCTTACCCAATCAATAGCTTTTTATTTTAAATCTTTAACCTACTATTCAACATACTTAGACAACAAAAATTAGACCAGATCTATAAAATCAACGAGGACAGAAAGGCACTTGAAGTTTTACAAGATTATGGCCCTTCCCACGCTTATCTATGGGTCCGAGAATTAGACTGTAACGAAGTCCCAGGCCGGTCGAATTCAAGCGGCTGACATTGGATTTCTCAGGCCGTGGCATGATCGCGAAAGAAATGTCATTGTATGGCAGGCTCTGAATATTATGAATGTACTTTACAGAATTGCTCAATATCGGCTAAAATGGTTGAAATATCTTAACCGAATGGATAACTGCCGCATCCCCAAACAACTATCGAATTTTAATCTAAAGGATGGAGATGTGTGGGGCGTCCGAAGAATCGTTGGAGTGACCAGCTATAGTGTATCTGCATGGGACTGGAACAGACCACTTTTGATTTGGTCCTTGCTGAAGAAGATGTTGATGTTGAACAACTATTCTGTTCAAAAAATCTCTTTACTTGAATGTTCTGAGACCGAGATAATCTGTCTGTATAATTCATCCATGCGAGCGTGTGGACACACATACCACGTATACTAACCATATACGAAAACCATACGGCACACTAAGAAGGATCTTCAGAAACTGTAACCAATTGTGCTTTTTTACTTTTACAATAAAGATCTTTAACCAAAAACAAAATTAAAAGCCAAAATCTATGAAAAAATGTGTAGGTCTAAATAAAGAACAACTTTTAGAAAGTGGATGGATTTTGTCTATTAAATAAAAGAGAATTTATCAGTTTCTAACTAAAAAGTATGATTATGCCCCGTGTGTTGTAAATACTTTGGATAGGATATTGTAAAACCTACGTTTAAATAAATAAAACGGAAAAGCTCACTGGATTCATATCGAAAATAAAATGTGGAATATAAATCAGGGACTTACCATAGAAACAACACGAAGATGCTAGTTCTAAGTTGTCTGTAGGCCTATGTAGTCAACAAGTTTGTGATTATATTTTAGGCTGTTAAAGACGACATTTAGATTTAGATTTAGATTCATGGGTAATTTGGATGAAATAACGTACATTAAAAGTATCTGCACAATAAATACTTTGAAACTTTTTGCATAAAAAATTGTATAAAATGCGTCTCGTATTCTCACTGACATTTAACTTGTCACTTTGTCATCTCAGTTTAATTTGTAAAGATTTGTTATACTTTTTATAAACTGTATTTAGCTTTCAACTTTAGGCAGCTCAAAAGATACTTTAATTACACTATTTTTACCAATATAATTATTCATGAGAAAATGTGGTGTTTTTTTAACATAGAATGCTACTAAAATGTTTATGTTTACTTCTTGGTATGTTTTAAGCCATTTAAATTCTTTGAGTACATTTTGAAAGTAATCAATAAAACAACTAATATCAGATTATAAATTTAACCTACTATATAATATAAGTAATGGGTTTCAAAATCTTGGTAAAAACTGAAAAACTTTTTTGCATGCAGACGCGCATTTTCTATATTTCATCGTAAAGGAATGGTAAATATTCTGTATATTAAATATATCTGACGTACTACGGTCGGTTGGTATAAGTTATTAATAGCTTTATGTTGTAAATGTATGTAATGCTAACATATTTCCAATCAAAGTTATTCCCAACTAACTCAAATTAAAAAGTTTTAAAAAAGTTTATGCTTTCAGTAAATGCCTGCCAGTAAAAGACATGATTGGTAAAGCATCACAGTGTAATGTAACTTTAGATTTGGCGTAAAATAAAAGCTGACCCAAAACCACAACAAAGCAGATTTTGTCACTACTTACAAACACCATGTTTGGATCAATCATATCATCGGTATGGTTAAGGTGTATATAACATAACAAAGTTCAACCTACAAATAATATGTGCAGCGTGGAAATTGCCTGCAAGATTTTACACCTACCATTTTACACGTGTAGGCCTACTTATGATATTTTACCCAGCATTACTTGGAATTTTGTAAAGCTATTCATGAACACCGATTCGTTATCAGTATCTGTATTATCGATATCAACACATACATTGCAATTATTATTATTCAACTTGTAACCATTAGTGCTTCAACGAAACTTTCTTTCAACAAAAGAATACAAGTAAAATTTGCAGTCCGGCCGAACTACTTTTTACGTATATCGTTCCATTTGTGTATGGCAACGTTTAACAACCTTTGTACTAACCATTACTTAAGCTTCCTGACGCCAATAGAGGTTTATCAACTTATCCTGAAGTATTCTGGAAATAGTAAATAATTTACCTTAATTGAAACCGTCCAGTGACTTCAAGGATGATACATTCATGACGCGTTTCGAGTCATATGACTCTTCATCAGACAATAATCACTCACAAGGAGATCATCAAATATTAAAATTCACTCAAAACACACATATGTATAATTGCAAAACGTATAAGAGCGTCCGACACAGTGCACTGCGCGAGGCTTACCGGACACTGAGCAAACGCGTGTCTCACCGTGTGTTATCTCATAATCGATTGTAGCGCGGTGTCATATAACGGGTTTGATTTGAAATTTAATTTATCATTAAGTATGCCATTATGAGTATCTGGGTTATTATGTCCACAATAGATTTCAAATGCTTCCCATGCATCCATATAACGACCCTTACTACAATAATGTAAGGGTATTAAGTTCGTATTAAAATTCGTGTACGAATGGTTGCATGTAATTAAATGTCGTGTGAAATTAGATTTTATAGTATCTATAGAAACACCTATATTGATGAGATTATGTGGAGTGTGTTCCCGAAACCTTTTAATAAAAGGTCTCCCCGTTTGACCAATGTAGAAACATTCACAATCATTACATATCAACTTGTATACACCCGTCCTTGACTCTATTTGTGTGTGAACAGCCTGGCGAACCGAATTCCAAAGGCTATTATTGGTTTTGAAAACGGTGGTGAAACCAAGCCTATTAAAAACAGACGTTAGAATTTTGGGCTTTATCTCCGTAGGCCGCCTTAATCCATAAGGACAATGTCCCAATTAGGCCTTTGGTTAATTTTACCACGGCACCGCGTTTTAAGGCGGCTAAGAAATTGGTTGCTTTAATAAGTGATAATATTCAACTACAAAATAATCGTAGCATAATTAATAGCATGGATTTTATAAACAAAGTTAGAAATATACAAATGCTACCCACTTACAAATTAGCATCTTTCGACATAGTCAACCTTTAAACTAACATTCCCGTAAATCAGACCTTGGACATCTTGTATAATAACTTAACCAAATCCAATAAATTAGATGCACAATCCATGAACGAATTAATCTGCATACTGAGAGTTATCATACAACAAAATTATTTTACTTTTAATGGACGTTACTATATTCAAAGGGACGGACTTGGTATGGGCTCACCGTTGTCCGGCTTGTTGGCTGACATTTATTTGAACTCTTATGAGAACAATTACTTTCTTAATAATCACAGGTTCACCAATAACATTATTTTTTATTGTCGTTATGTTGATGACACTTTTTTGATTTTAAATGGCACTGCACGCCAGTTAAGCACTTTGAAAAACAGCTTGAATGCTGTAAATGATAATATCCAGTTCACCATGGAAACCGAAGTAAATAATGAACTAAATTTTTGGATTTAACTATAACTAAACAACACAACAACCTGAAATTTGGAATATATAGAAAGCCTACCACCACCGATGTGACTATACATGCAGATTCACACCACCCGTATTCCCAAAAATTAGCAGCGTATAATAGTCTCGTACACAGGGTTTTGAGTGTCCCCCTCGAAGCTAACGATTTTAACGATGAATTAAATACAATCAAACATATTGCTGCTGCTAATGGTTATGATTGCCGGATGGTGGATAACATTCTTAGAAAACACAAGGCTAAGAAATCCAAACAATTAAATAATATAAAAACCAAAAATAAGTACATCTCAACCACATACACGGATATAATGCCCAAAATTATAACGTCTGTTTTTAATAGGGTTGGTTTCACCACCGTTTTCAAAACCAATAATAGCCTTTGGAATTCGGTTCGCCAGGCTGTTCACACACAAATAGAGTCAAGGACGGGTGTATACAAGTTGATATGTAATGATTGTGAATGTTTCTATATTGGTCAAACGGGGAGACCTTTTATTAAAAGGTTTCGGGAACACATTCCACATAATCTCATCAATATAGGTGTTTCTATAGATACTATACAATCTAATTTCACACGACATTTAATTACATGCAACCATTCGTACACGAATTTTAATACGAACTTAATACCCTTACATTATTGTAGTAAGGGTCGTTACATGGATGCATGGGAAGAATTTGAAATCTATTGTGGACATAATAACCCAGATACTCATGATGGCATACTTAATGATAAATTAAATTTCAAATCAAACCCGTTATATGACACCGCGCTACAATCGATTATGAGATAACACACGGTGAGACACGCGTTTGCTCAGTGTCCGGTAAGCCTAGCGCAGTGCACTGTGTCGGACGCTCTTATACGTTTTGCAATTATACATATGTGTGTTTTGCGTGAATTTTAATATTTGATGATCTCCTTTGAGTGATTATTGTCTGATGAAGAGTCACATGACTCGAAACGTGTCATGAATATATCATCCTTGAAGTCACTGGACGGTTTCAATTAAGGTAAATTATTTACTATATAAAGTGACTTGGACCGCATAAATAATAATGTTTAAATTCTGGAAATACTGTTTTCAAAGTCATTATACTTTTGTTGCTCTTGCCGTTGTTAAAGGCTTTGCTACAATCCTTAGAGCATGCATTGACACCTTTATTTATGTAACGGTAAACATATAATGACTCATAACTATTATACCAAAGCTAACTAGGACTTCTGTGATCCTAAACCGTTCCACAAGAGAAATGAGAACTGGTTAGTTGTTTCTTTTTTACAATTTGTATAGAGTTATGAATGTATTTTAAAAATCTGGTTGACTATTTTATCATTTGTTAATTATCGCAGTATGACAAAAGTATGGTAAAGGTAAAAACAACCCATTCTGATGGGATAGTAACACCGTCAAGGAAGCACAATACCAACAATTATATTTTAGCTGGATGTTCACCCATCGTAGGCTCTACAGATATTACAAGATTTATACGGGATCCTCTTCAACCTATCAGTTTTGTGTTACAGTTTCTTTTGTTCATTTTATGCATACGTATTGGTTTATCTACTCATAAATGTATTTATGCCTAAGCACTTGTATATCTAGTGTACTTATGATTATATCATGATATTATATCACATCATGGTACTTTATGTGATCGTTCAAGGAATATATAAAGCAACTTTTGTATATGATATTTCAAATATGTGATTATTCAAGTGTATGGTTATATGATTATTATATGATTATTTCAAGAATATGATTATTCAAGTATTCTATTTTTGTGCTCTTGCCTGACAGATATTTTTACTTCCAGTCTTGCATTTATTCTTATCACATTTCTGTATGCTTCACATTGTATGAAGGCAACCTTTGGATATTTATTTTTTCTTTCATTTTAAAATTAAATATGCCATTTATTTGTCACGAAAATCCGCTTTACAAGGGTTTTGAATATAATAAAGTTTGCGACATGGCGTTTTACTTGCAGCCGAACGCAAATTTGCAGTAATAACAGTTTTCCTTAATGTTACGGTCTGTTTTATAAAAGTTTATTTATAGGTTTAGAAATTCGTGCAGGAATATCGATTAACGAATATCAGAATCTAGTCTCGTAGATATTTCACGTATAGCCCTGTATTTGTCAGCATTGTCTTAGGGCTACATAACGCTCTTATCTGTAAACTTACACAGTATTGTGTTCGTAACGTCTTTTTAGCTTCATGTCAAAAGCACTCGCTCTTATAGTGGCATACATGAGACGTCTTGTGGAGCTGCAGATATAGTGTTTGATGTTTCGGTAATTAATTGCGCGGCAGCATTTGCTACTGTACGTTGTTACTTCCTTACTTCCCTTATTTAAAACACATATATTTTTATCCAAATCGACTACGGTCACTAATCTCGTCATTAAAAATACCATTTGAGTATACTCTGCATCTATTAATAAGTAACTGATATTAGGAAGGCTAGCTGAGATAAATTTTTTAACACTTCATATTGTTTAACATATTATTTCTTGTTTAGTCTATAATTTTAGTATTCACAGTGCGTACACAATGAGAAGACTTATCTACCGTCACTTTATTTAAATGGCAGCGACGCGCCTAGACTGTAGTGTAGCGTCAGTCAGTGTGACGTACGCCTCCAGTACAGACTCAAGCTGAAACAGTCCCTTCGCCACAACGATAAATACTTTAAGTTGGTTATAGACCTGCCTGACTACAATCCGAATTCCTCTGTTACAAACAAATAGCAGCTTTCTAACCTACATTGTATTGACTGTGTAATTTACAGTAAAACATTCTGAACTTCACGACTTTCTCGTAAACTGTTAACATCAAATTTCTATTCCAGACATAAATATTTGTTATCAGCGGGACATTATAACATGTGTCAATAAAATTTACTTGCTGTTCCACTGTTGACAACGCGCTTCGTTAAAAGGATCGCATAGATCATGATCTTTGAACAATAGAGTAAATTGCTAAACATCAGAGAAATTGGTAAAATTACTGTTCACACATTTATAAAACAAAACGTTTACACTTTCATAACAAAAGTTATTCTAGTTTTATACTTATATAATAGTATATACACAAAATAGTTCCATACACAAACAATACAAAAATCACTAAACTTAAATTATTACACTTAAATTGCAATTCTCCATAACACAAATAACAACTAAATACTTCACGCTTTCATTAATATACTCTTTTAATATGACATGTCTTATCGATTGGGTTTGCAGAACTCACGTGTTGGATTCGAAGTTTTCAATATCGAACATATTAATGTCAGCCAATGTCGCCCGTTTGGCGAAAATAGACCAGAGGATTCTACGACAAAAACAAAAATTTATAACGTACCGTCATCCATCTGATTACGCTATACATATGTTAATAACGCAATTTGGGATGTGTGTCGCATCACCTTCACACTATAAAAAAATTTACAGGCATTGCACAAATGCAATGCACAGAGAAGGGAATTGAAAATGTTTCAATAAATCTAAAAAATATATATATATTTATGTTCATTCACCAATCAATAAATTCATTCTTCATTTGCCAATCTACAGATTATAAGTTGAATGTAGTCGCAATCATAAGCGAAGTTTTATATGTGTACTACGTTATTGACAACAAAGAAGTAGTTTCTATGGAAACTCACCGGTTAGACAAAGTTCGAATCTTACTATCCGGACAAGAACGATTCTGATTTTTCCATAAATGTGTATATAATACTAAATTCTATTCTACGTGCGTGCTTCTTCATCTGAGATATCTAGTATGACGGCCTGTATTATCAATTTAAAATATAATAGTTTAAATTTTATTAACGCGAAGGCTACATAAGAATAAATAGTGGAGAAAGATGTGTGATAGATTTTTAATTTAATAATTTATTGTTTTATTATACTTGTTTAAGGAGATATCTAGCTACAGTGTACCGTTTCTAGAGAATACCATAGAAAGGTAGTCTTCTATAGATCCCGGAAACCTTCTTCTGCGTTTTATTTCATTCTTTGTTTTAATACCTTGATATACAATGCAAAGAGTCTTTTATACAATAATTACAATTTGTTTTCATTACAATATTCACATTCATATGAATTTTTCAGGGTATGGTTTTTTTACTGCAATTTTTGACTGAAAGCTAAGTTTGGAAGTTTTTCCAAACCTTCAAATTTTCCAAAAGCAATGGAAATGAATTGATATTCTCTTCACAAGAGGAGTTCCTCTCTTCTTGTCTGTAAAGTTGAGGTATATTCTGTCAAATGTTTGACAGTAGGCCTAGTACTCAGTGTTTTTTCGGAGAACGATGATCAGTAAGTAAAGTGAAAAACAGTGAAAGGTACATCAATAAACAAAAATTTCATGATATCACAACATGGAAAGAATATTTTCGTGTAAATTAAATGGTGTGACGACAGAAGCAGTCTAAAAGTTAAAATGTTATTTAGGATTCCTAAAGTTTCCAGTTTTCAAATCGATTGGTAGTACTTTATAGGAATGTTTCTGAAATGAATCAAAGTCTAAAAAACTGCTGGTACACCTGAAAAGTACTTGTGGGTGAAGCTTTCAATATGATAAGCATCTAAATTGGAATTGTGTGTGTACGCGCGAGTACGTAATTCACTTAATAACAACAAAATACTAACAGGAATGAAATAAAAACATAATAATAATAATAACAAAACGTGATATTTTCTATGTTTAGAGTAATAGTTATAATAAATAATGCATATAATTAACTAAATTACATAATAATAATGTAATATGATATAATAATAATTACAAATAATTGTAATTGTAATTATAATTGTATTATCTAATTGTAATTAATATAATTAATAACTCAATAATCATATAAAAATATCAGGCGCAGATAACTTGATTAGTCTAGCTAAGAGAACGGCAAACATAAGTAGTTTTCTAATGATTAGTTGATTGTCAATATAAACGTTCTATTTTTTAATTAACTGTAGATGAAATAAAGGACTCATTGTTGGGCTTATGCAGTCAGTTTGACCAGGTAATAGATTTTGAAACTCATCGTTGGCTTCTGTGAAAATGTAAAACACCGTGCAACTCTTCCTGGAATCATTATGAATTTCCTAGAACCATTGTTTCTCCGAGCAAATGTCATTCACAGCAAGTGTCACAACTTCTGTCACACAGTCACTTTCACGACTTGTGATAAGATATATATATATGTAACGATAAGTGGTTTTTATCGATTTTTGTATGGAAATAATATGTTTATTTTATAACTATATGTTTATTATTGAGTGCTGATTGATTGTTTTAACTTGTTGTTTTTACTTTTAAAAAATTAGTCACCTTTGTAATCAGATTGTGAATCCTTTTAAGAAACTTTCGTTTGAATAAGTTAAATGCATAAAACTTGGTAGACACTTAATTGATGTAAAAATTAATCAAATGTGACAGCGGGTAAAAGTTAATTCATAAGGGTATTCAAAACCGAATATTATGCAGAAAGTGTACGCTAACACGAGTGTGAAATCAAAAATTCGCCATTTCCTTTTCCGAACATTATATTTAGAAATGATGGATAACGCCTTGGTGTTATTGTCATGGATAACGCTCCCTACCACAACAAACAAACTGAAAAATGTCCGACTTCTAATTCCAGGAAAGACGACATGAAAGACTGGCTTACAAAGAAAAACATACAATTTGAAAATTCAATGTTGAAACCCGATTTGTACACATTAATCAAATTATATAAACAAAAATATAAAACGTATGAAATCGACGAATTATTACACAATCATGGACATTCTGTTCTACGTTTGCCTCCTTACCATCCAGATCTAAACCCCATTGAACTCGTATGGGCTTCTTTAAAAGAATATGTTGCAAAGAGAAATGTTACTTTCAATTTTAATGATGTTAATAATTACTGTAATGATTTTTTCGAAAGTTTTTCAAAAGACGATTGGCTATCTAGGTGCAGGTACGTAATTAAAATAGAAAGAGAATACTGGGAAAAAGAACAACTCTTCGATACTGTAGTGGACGATATTATAATGAATCTAGGTGAAGTCAGTGAAGAAGAATCGGAAGAAGAGAATTCAGATACTGACAGTGATATTTCGGGAGTTCATCCAATGAACGAGTAATTGTCAAGTTTATTTTAATACTTAAAATTGGTGTATTAATTGATTATTAATTATTAATAGTATTATTAATGAAAGAGTGAATTGAACTATAACTTCTTTTTTTTATTTAGTAATGTGGACATATGAAACGGTTTATAGTGTTTAAAATTTTTAATTGTTTGATATGGCGAAAGAAAAACAATACACTTCAGCTGGAGGTAAGAACATTTTTATTTTCCTCATGTTGAGTAATATTTACTTGGGTTTCACTTCCTAAATTAGAAATTGTATTTCGCTGTATAATTTCCTAAAACTTTACAAGCTCTTACACTATAAAGACATTACGTTCAGCACGGGATAAATAAACTCTGAACACAGTAAATTTTGTACATTGTCAACATGAAACGAGTGTACGTAGATGACGTAGTTCGTAAACTTCGTCCGCCTCACTCACATACTACTACCGTCTCACTCACTCCCATGTGCGCAGCTCACGGGCAATTTTGATTCAGTTTAGCTGTAACAACTACATCTGTTTAGTATAATTTATTTTAATCAATTTTAATTTACTATAATAACGTTTGATGTAATTAAATCCAACTGAAATCGTTACTGCCCTACTCAAGATTAGTCAGTGCTCTTTTTGTACTCGCATTCGTTTGCCCAGGTGTGGACTGATGGTGCTGTTCAAAGCAAGTCGTATGTCGTCGTTCGCGTCCTTGTGACTTTCTTTGCTCTTTATAAGCTAATCAAGATATTATGTGTTTTTCTTAAACTAACTTCTTGGTAGCTCTACGGACAACTTTTAAGCTTCTCGCGGGCCACACCACGGACCTAGTACTTTTCAGATGTCACTGCATTAATCGTAGCGTCTCCGGAAAGTGCAGTATCAGCTACACCTTTGCTAGACATTGGTTTTGTTGATGACTCAGCCAGTACGTGACAAACTTCGTGTAGAGCACGTGTGTTGTGTGTCGTAACCGCGTAATAGTATGATTTTAATGAATAACAAAAGAATATGTAAATTCTTACGATTTCACAGACCTATATAGACTTTTCTTAAAAACCATTGTCGGTTTATACAGTTTAAAAATCAACAATTTTTTTACAATTAATAAGAAAAATGTTTATCAGAGATTTAATTAAAATAACGTAAGCTACTCTTAAGTATAGTATAATAGTATCATTTGGCCTACAAATTTATTGCAATCCGGACATTCTATTTTGAAAACTCCATTTTTATTGTAAACTTTGGATTTAGAGTAAGATTTTATTTTATTAAAATAATATTACTTGTGTTATAAGATATTTTTAAATTTTGTATCTGTAAATAGTTTGTTTAGTTACGAGTCATGTCTTTGTAATAAGTAAAGTTTATGTATTTTATCATTAATAGATGAATTTTTACATGAAGGTTTATAAGATCTTTGTTTAGTGAATATATGTCTATTTTATTTTCTAATCTATTGATAGTTTTCATTTTGTATCCATTATTTATTGCTATTAGTTTGATAATATTTCTTTCTTTGTTCTTTCTTGTTAATTTAATGGGATTCTATACATACGGTGTATTAATGAATTGAATGCTGCTCCTTTATAAATAATTTTTATATTTACGTGATTTACTTTCCGTTTTCTTTTTTCTGGGTTAACATATTCTAATAATCTCGAACACAAAAGTTATGAATTTTAATGGTCTCAGTTCTTGTTATCATAAACCTCCTGTGAGGTAAAATCTTGTCTCTTTTATTTCTTATTACTTAATTAACACGTTACTCAACTTTTTAACTATTAGACAATTCTCTGAACAAAATTTCTTTTTTTTAATTTCCCATAATTCTTAATACAGTACTTTATTAAAGAACCCATTAAAGTCTACACAAGCTATAAACAGTTTAAATATTTTCTTTCCCTCGTTCAACGCTATTTGTGTTATCTAGTTTATCGAGATGTCCCTTCTGATGTCCCATATTCAGGCACTTTTTTTTGATTATTTAATGCTTTTGTTCTAGCATTGGGATTATCCGGGGAAACGTTACTCATTAGATAAGCTTTTTTTATATCACCTCTTGCTCATTATTACTTTTACATTGTACTGTTTTTTTTCTTCTTCATTCCCTTGTTTAAACCACCGTTTATACTAGTGCTTATATTATGTTTGTTTTTCATGTAACCTACGTAAAGTATCGTATTTTTTTTTGCACAACGCGTGTAATTACCTTAGGAAAGACATTGGTGCAGCAAAAAGAAATAATCTCTTAATTAAGTTTCTATCTTACTTCATGTAAATCTTTTAGTACAATAGTATTACAAAAATGAGAGGATATAATCTTGTGTTAATCCTTTTTTTATGACCACTTCCCTAGATAGTTTCTATTTTTATTATTAATTTATTGATCCAGGAAATTCTTCAGGACATTCTTGAACCAGTAATAATAATAGTAGTAGTAAACCTCTGCTCAAAAGTCCGTTAAGGACCTAGACATACCGCCCAGCTTTTTTTTTTAGTGTGACGGTTCATAGATAGACAACGCGCCGCCAGCCGCTAGTTGCGGTATTCCGCAGCCAGGAGGCGCCGCTGTTATCTCAGCGGCTACTCAGTTCTGCCTCACGACGCTGAGTGCACGCCGTACGGAGCCTCCGCCGGGAATTGAACCCGGGACCACGAGCACATCAAACGCCTGCACTAGCCACTAGACTACCTGGAGGCTCCTTGTACCAGTAAGTTAGGTAAAGATATTTCATCCTCTCTGCAAAATCAAGCTATCTTTTATTACTGTTACATTTTAACATAACTGCTTGTTACACAAATGTGCTGGCTGTCAACTAACATTATCTCATAGTGAAGTTGCTCAAAACTGAATAAATTATGTTCACGAAAAAATGTATATACATTTGAGCATACAAAAAATAATAACACATAAATATAATCAAATTATGTTCATATTTTGTTAAAATAAACACCAAGTTGTTTCATTAGATATAGTAGACAACAAGATAGAACCATTTCTTGCAAGCCTGAAAACTGAATCTTGAATTTATACTGAATTTGTAGTTTCATAGTAAATAGTAAACGTAAATAGTTCAGACAGTAGTTTGTGTAATCCTCTAGGTATGGTGATTCCTATGTTTTAACAGACATTGTCTTTAAGTCGAAGGATTCAACAAGCATGCGTTTTCCTTCGATGAAACTGTTTTCAATTGCGGTATCCAGATACATCAGTTGGTCAGTAGTAGAACCGTACACTTCCGTTATCCACACAGCTGTGCAGTTAGTAGTCCGAGTAGGCCACGTCTTTCAGGATCTTAGGTAAGCCGGAAGTTAACCATCCTATCTACTAATTTTCTTAAACAGCACGTCAACGATACTGAACGATAATCCTTTGATTTAAGGGGATCCTTTCTAGTTTTTAGAAACGGAATAATGACCGCCACCCTTCGTAGTTCAGGGTAGCCCCCTTGCGTCCAGATGGGGTTATAATTGCCAATAACTACATGTGGCAGTCCACGTATCATGCTGTAAAGAATACCTTTCAATCTCGGCAGCACGGATCCCCCTTCAGTAAAACTGTCTTACAAGTTTCAACTCTACATTTCTCTCGGTCCTGCGCATGTGTCTTCATCTATGTGTAGCGCTTTCTGTTTCTGATGTCATCAAGCATTCCAAACTTTTTTTCCCAATCCTCTCTTTCCTTCCATCTTTTCCAGTATAATCTTCATCATACTTAGCGCGGATCGAGTGTTTCCAGAAGTATTGTAGAGAAGTATTGTGTTATAGTTACTGCGGAATTCTTTGTAGTTGACATTATTATTGCATGTGGACAATTTTTACTTGCATTGTTGTAAAAGACTACCTTGTCGATTACAAATAATTAATTGTCATAATTAAAGCTGGTCATTAGTGATTTCATTAGTGTCTTTTATTTTGTTTTCCACTGTAACATACGACGGTCAGTTAGACCATCGTTTCTCATTCCATCATCTATTTCACCTCAATATTCCACCTCCTCCACAACCACGTTTCTCTAGCCCTCTACGTATCTACTTTCATCTTTCTTTTTTTGATGGTCCATGTTTTCACTGCTATATAAAACATTTAGATAAATCTCTTTGGAAAACAGAATTCTTCTCGCATTTTACCTTCTAAAAAACTCTGTTACTATTATATAGTCTGCTTCTGATTTCCCTTGTACAGCCTCTATTTTATGTCACCGTACTCTCTAAATACTTCAATGAGTACGCTTGTTATACAGTTTCTCTATCAAAGGATATATTAACAAAGACTGCATTCTTAGTAATTCTAGTCACGTTAGCTTTCGGCATTATCTTCATTCGAAAATCTATCCCCACTCTTACAATACTTTCCACCATACATGGTAAATCTTTTTCTGATTCTCTGATCACTGCTTGATCACTGGTGTGTTTATTCTTTCTCCGACCGCTACAATTCCTTTTCCTTTATCCAAAGTTTCACAACAGGGATACAGCCTCTCTAAATTACAGCTCGGATACAACATTGTCCGAAAAGATATGTTGTGTGTCCTTTATTTTCAAAGTCAAGGTCTTGTTCGACTTCGTCTTTCCTTTAGTAAATAGCTACTGCTTGCAGACGCATAGCGAGCGGGATACGTCTTGCAGGAAATATATTGCTAAGAAATAAAGCAACGCTCTCCCCGCCACCTCTACCACGCCATGTTTGGTGCAACATCACAATGGAAGGACTCAGACTACATCATAGTAAATTGCTCTTCTGGCCTCATATAGCATTGTTCCCTTCAAGCACCCCCGCCCACACACACACACAGATCGGTGTATGTGTGGACAGTAGCATCTTCAGTTTACTATATTGCAAAACGCAAACGTTTGCGTTCCACTGAAGGATGCTCTCCGCGATGTTGAAGAATCTGTTGCTCCGGACAATGCTTACTTTCGTGACTTCTCTTTTAGCCACCAAAATGCTGTGCTAGGACACTAAGATTGGTGAGGTCACTGACGCCAGCAGTGGAGCTGAAAACTGATCCAGAGCTCATCTCCTGGTCGTCGGGGACAGTTCTTGTCCCTGTTTTCATTTTTAAGAAGTCCTCCCTGGTGTACTTGGGATGACAGGACGATGTACAACTGCACCCTTTCACCATCTCGCCCGCACTAAAGGTGGCTGTAGTGCAGCCACAAGTTTCAACGCTTCTTGGGAGATTCATTGAGGGTCCCGAATAGACGCATCGTTTCAGTTGTATTCTCACTTGTCAATTCTGCACTTTCTTTACTTGCTTGAGGTGTCGAATACACTTCAGGGACGTATCTATCTATGAAACGCGTAACTGTTGTCTTTATCGCGTTCACTATAGTTGCGGACGCCACTGAGCCTGGACGTAGCTCACTTTGCCATTATTCAATAGG
This sequence comes from Magicicada septendecula, assembly GCA_034769895.1. Lineage (NCBI taxonomy): Eukaryota > Metazoa > Arthropoda > Insecta > Hemiptera > Cicadidae > Magicicada > Magicicada septendecula. The sequence continues at coordinate 423,766,938 of CM068371.1, forward strand.
CAAACAACTCTCTTGCCTTTGAGGTAGCTAATATTCATCAATGTTTTGACTTCTTGTATGGTTAGCGCTTGTTTGTACACAGAACAGTTACATGACTGAGAAGATTGCCGCCCACAGATGATGCATTTCATCGTTTCTACACAAGGGTCATCGCCATGAACCAACTTCCCACAGAAGCATGTCTTGATCCAGGGATATTTGAATGCCCTGTGTCAAAACGCAAACACAGGAATTACCACGGGCTGAAGGATAAAACCTCTTACGCTAAGATTATGAAATTCTTCTCGTATTTTTTCTGACACGTAATGTAATTCAAGAGGTGGAAGGCAGAAAAACGTCTGTACTCCCTGCACATCATTAGCCTTCTTACGGTGCTAACGCCATTACAATTTCTTCTTCACTGCAGTTCAGTAAATTCTGTCACAAAATCTTCTACTTTATGGTATTCAGAGTGGTATGGGGACTCACACTTCAACGTCTATATCGCCGAATGTTTTCATAATTAAAAGTCTCGCTCCTGCAAGATTTTAGGGTTTCTATCAATAGACCATCAGTCGTTTTTCTAATGTCCGTTACAGATAATCCAGCAGAAGCCGTTACACCTTTTTTAATTAAAAAGGAGAAGTGAAGTCACCTTCTTTCCGTTTCACGATCAAGTATTTCGGCTATACTGGCTGATGCCAAAACGACTTCACATCCTCTGAGAACGTTTAAGACGAGGATATTTAAGGAATCCCCTAATTATCTGGATTTGTATGCTTCTATATCATAGGAGTCTCACAGACACCGGGACCACTGCAGAATAGCTCTCGTGTAGCGCAGCTAGGACAACAGGGTGCGTCTTGATACGTCAGAACTTGAACTATCACAATCATTATAATTAAATTGTTTTAAATTAAATTTAAAAAGAAAAATGTAGTAGATTACAAAAATTAATTTTTTCTACAACTGTAACAACTTTGAGGCAGCAAGGCTACGTTAAAGAGTAGTAAACAATGTAGACTTAACTAAATACATGAAAAAATTTTTAGCTAAACGTATGAATATTTAAAAAGTCTTTATCTGCTGTATGACACACATGTTCAGTAACACACATATCTGACTTAATGTTTAAAATTAATTGTAATTTATAATATACGATAATTTAGTGCATGCTCATCTGATGGTATAAAAAGTATCAGGTTCGAAATAATTTATCTGATAAAACATTTTAGCCTATCACCATGTGTTATAATCTCATATTAGTTTACGGAAGACCACTTATTACGGTTAAAGAGTTTTGTTGTTCTATTCAAACGGAGTATCACAAATAGAGATAATGACGTACTTAAAAGTTAATCAAATTTAAATGTTCTAATTACCAAAGCAAAAAAAAAATATTAAATGATTATGTTTTACCTAGTTAGTCTACAAATTATGGTATTTCTATTACAGTTGAGAAGACTGCTTTACAATTTGTCTTGTTATTTAAATGGTAGCGACGCCTCTGGACTGTCACAGGTAGCGTTAGTGTATCGTCAGTCATCGTCACACACGCCTGCCGTACAGACTCGAGCTGAGACGATCTTCGCCACGACGATAAATACTTTAACTCTGTGTAGACATACCTGACTACAATCGGTTAGAAACAAACAGCAACGCTCCAACCTACATTGTATTGACTGTGTAATGTACTGTCAAACATTTTGTACGTTAGATTCCCTTTGATTTGTATACTTCACGGCTTTGCTGTAAGTTATTCAAATTAAGTTTCTGTTCTATACGCTGTGTTTTATTGTTAGCGGTTCCTTATAACACCTCTTTAGCGGTTCCACAGATGCGTTTAAATTTCGTAGATTACTATCCCATCAGTTCCATATAAGCATAGCTTACTTAATATCAGTTCTATATAGGATATCACAACCCAGATAATTAAAATGACTAACCGGATTCAAAATCTGATTACTCACGACTATCTTAGTTCTTATAGGATACTTGCCCTTAAAATAAAACATATTATTATGTAATTGTACACTTATTACACATTGTACACAAACAAGAATAAAAATCACTAATTTAAGTAACTACAATCAAATTACAACTGTTCATAACACGTAAAATAATTAATCAGTTGACGCATTTAGTGATACACTCGTTTATTAGCACTCGGCTACGCAAAACTTAAAACAAGTGTTGGATTCGAAGTTCCAATCAGTATTTCCAGTTGACGTATTTACGTCAACTCATTTCAGCTGTTTGGCGTATGCTGGCGAGAAGATTCTGTGACAACACATTTTCTGATTTCGCCATCTGTGCTGTGTGACATATTTTTACATATCAGATTGTTTCGATTTGGTTCAATAGTGACTTAATAATTGTTTAATGACCATAACTCTTTGTCAGGGAATAACTCTTTGACCATTCCTCTATTGTGTTGTTTATAGAGGAAAAGCACCATCATCTATTGGTAAGTGTTCATAAGTTTCTGATTTACAACTTTGTAAATAAGATATTTGTGATCACAATTTACGTCTGGATATGGGTTAGGCTAACGTCTGGGTTGTGGTCTGTAATTTTGAATACAGTTTTGGAAATACAGTCATTTCCATAGAAAACGTATAATATTTTTATACTTACTAATATTATAAACTAATTTCAACGTTAAAAAGTATAAATTTAAATACAGCACATAAATACTAGTGTGTCAAGTATTACACTCTTGCTTAAATTATTTGGCGCTAAGTTGACCTCAATCTTTGTCTTGATTTAAAACTTCTCACCAATTCTATCCTTATTAGATTTTCTCTTCCTTAGTCGATATCGAATAAACATTAGAAATAATGTATGATTTACAAATGTTTCCAAGTTTAATATTGTTTATGACTCGCTTGAGATAATACTTGGTTTGTACCTGACGAATCCATCACATTTTATAACCAACGATACCATTTCTGTTAGTGAGCGACGAGCGGATGCAAGATAAAACTCGACTCGATGATAATAATTATAGCTGTCTACGACCACATGGTGATAATGAAATTAATATTTGGTTAGGTATCTCTTGTATTCTATCTAACGGATGATAGCTCCATTGTTATACCAGTGAATCAGACAGGATACTGCCCGAAATGCAGACAATTGTAGAAAGAAGCTGTTATAGAACTTCAAAGTAAACGCTAAATGAATAATTTGTTGGAAATAATTTACAAAAAGTGAACTCATCAAGGTAACGTCGTGGGTTCCAGTGACTAATGACTAGTGTCAATTATCTTACTGACTACAAAATGTCAGTCATAAGCTGTCAAGTTTTGTGATTAGTCTACATAATATAACATTAGTCACGTGTCCATCAAACAGGTAAATTGTTACATAGTGTACTATACTACGATCTTTAGAAGAACTGAAACCCGTATAAATAGTAATTCCAAAACTAAGTCAGCAAAAAGTAGGGAGTGTTCACACGTTTCGAAAACAATCACGAACATTTGGAAATCGTTTTCAAGTTTTGCTTTAAAGACAACAATATATTACACCATTACTGATAACAGTATTTTTTTTCAGATAATAGTACGCAAAATAAACACATTCAAAACTTTAATACGTACCATAACTATAAATAATATAAAACGTTTTGAACAACGAATTTCCAGATCACTTGCTTGTTTTTCTTTAACACAGGTAGACTATGTGACAATTAAATTCTCTGCAAATAAGATTAGATCCAAAATGCATTACCGAAATTTAAAAGCAAATTACATTACTTTTTATATTTTGAAATGTTTAGAACAAAATTTTCCAATTTTACTGTTTATTAAACATTATATTTTAATTTTTACTATACATTGTATTTAATATAAAATTATAATTAAGATTATAAAGATTTAAGTAAATTTATTTTTAAAGACGTATTTCTGACAACAGAAAACTGAAAGCGGTAATTTAATTAGTACGAAACTTTCTCCAAAAAGTCGAAACAAGAATTGATTTATAATACATATAATATATGATTTATAATAAAAACGGAATTAAAAAACTAAAAAACTAATAATTAGAAACTTTTTTGAACTTTTTGTGCATAAGAATTTTCCATGACTTTTGATTGAAAATATAGAAGTCGTTGTGTAACTCTTCCCTCTCTATTATTCTCTCTCTCTCTCTCTCTCTCTCTCTCTCTCTCTCTCTCTCTCTCTCTCTCTCTCTCTCTCTCTCACTCTCTCTTTCTCTTTCTCTGTTTATCTCTGACGCTTTCTGTCTGCCTCCCTCTTTCTCTGTCTCTTACTTTCGCTCTCTCTTATTGTGTTGTAACAATAACAATTACAAGTACTTACATTGTTTTTTTAATTGTTATTGACATAGGTATGACGTTAGACTGTACAATAAACTTATCACATAAATATTATACTGATTCATAAAATTTCTGTTGTGAATATCGGTTTGCTAATAACATTATACATTTATAATTCCCACACAAATTATGATCTTAGAGAAGCACGCGAGTAATTACTGTCACTGTTAACATTGATTTCTTTTGATTGCGTTTGAAATTATTCTTTGTGGAGTGTTTTATTTCGGCAGTAGAAGAGATTCAACTTTCTCGGCCAAAAGTTACTTCTATCGGAACCTCTCTACATTATCTCTAAAGTGAATTGACGAATTCAAAGCATTCGTCACTGGCACAGTCTGTCCTATTGACACATCATATTTCCGAGATCACAGATTCTCTACCTTTTCCATAAAATTGAATCATATTATGTTCCAGTAAAAGATATTGCAACATGACAAGCTGTCTCACTATAGATAAATGTGGAGCATAATTATTATCAGCTGTTATGGGTGTCCAGAACGATAGAAGAATGCTTGGAAGTAAAGTAATATAATTAAAAATTAAAATGAATAGGATAAATTAGTAATAAGACAATGTCAAAACTATAAAGATATAATTTAATATGTGAGTGAAGTGTTGTGTAGTGTGGGTAGCAAATAGAAGGTTATGGAAGTTTCTTTAAAGCATTGTTCTAGAAAATTCAAGAATAAGGAAGTCAGTGAAAACGTGGCCGGTCCAGAATATCATAGAATATATGGAAAATACACTGACGCGCATATCGGCTGTGACGTCATTTTGCATCGCCGCGGCATACATTGAGCAGTATTATAAAAGCAGTAGCCAGACTTCATCTACCTTCCTCTCTGAGAGTCTTCATACAGCGCTCAGCGAAAGCAGTCGCGGTGGGCATCGTCCAGTCAACATCAATTCCAGGCAGTCTTTGGGCCCGTGGAGTCGTGAGAGCAGCGGGTGTCGGCAGGGAACAAATACGGAGTACGAGATAGTCGGCTACCGTTCCTGAGCTTCGTTTTGCTGATTGTAGCGGCTGGAAACGGACACCTTGAGCAAGGCAGTTCCTGGAGGCGGTTGCTGGAACGTGGAACCAAGACGACGGATCGCTGGAGGCCGGATCGAGATCGTCGACCGGGAGGACAATGAAGACAACAGAACAGGGAAGCCAAATTTAAATAAATTTGTTATCCAAGTATAAAGCTTTAAAGTGAAAAAGAAAGTACTTTTGAACCTATAAAAAAATTTTATTTCATTGTGTAAAGTAAAAGAACATTTATTTTAAATATAATTTTGTTTAAAGGAGACTTTGAACAGTTAAAATTTACAGCACTATTTAAATAAAGAGAACATTTATTTAAAATATATTTTCAAAGAAGATTTTGAACTTCAATAAATCAATTTTGTTTAAAATAACGAAAGAACATTTTGATATAGTTGTGTGTAAAAGAAAAGGACAATAAATTTATGTATTTTCACTAATTGAGCATTCTTTTCTGCAAGTCTGGTCTGAGCTATAACCTGTCACCTTCCAATATATTAGACTTTTCCATCTGAGTTGTGACTTTTATAAGAAATAAATTTTATAAGAGATAAATTTTTTAAGTTTCCTTGTCTTGTATTCGAGTTTTGAGGCTCTTGGACAGAAAATGTGTATTTTGAACGTCACGCAAATCACAATTATTTCCCAAAACCAATATCAACAATGAAACAAACACCCTACCCTTCTCAATTATTGCTTCTCAAATTCTCCTCATCAGTCCTGTACCTTCCGTATGCAAAAATGTTCCTACAAAATCAATACCCTTATTCTACTTTTCTGTTTCTGTACTTTCTTACTCAAAAGCTCAGATACTTTATTTTTACTGCTTGTATTTTCCATTCCTTCCTTTCATTCTACACCCAGTACTAACATAAAGGGTATGGAGAACCATACATGACTTCCATGTTATAAGATTTATATTTAGAATCATTTATTTGAATTCAGTTCGATAATTTCTAAAAAACATCCCCCACCCACAAATTATTTTCACTATTTGTAGATATTTTTGTTATTATGGTGTAGTCATTTAATATAATGTTATTTTCGAGTAACTTTATCTATAAAAATTAGGTACTTTATTTTTATAAAGAAACTAAACTACGCAGATAATCACCCATTTTTTACATGTTTATATAATTATGTAATTATGTGGCTAAAAATTATTTTGTGGCCTGCTGGACCGTGGTTGCGGATTTTCACGCATAGATGATTTAAATTAAATTAAAAAAATTATAATTTTATTGCCTGGCAACAAAATTATTTTATTTTCAACAATTAACATTGATTTAAAACAATTAAATGCATTTTTATTTATTTAATTTCGTCAAACTTATTAAATCAATACCAAACGAGAAAAAAATACTCTCTCCCTTTTTAACAACCCTTTTAATTTATAGACATTGCATCTACAGTTGATTATTATGACCTCCTTTTCAGGATAATTTATTTATCAAAATTAAGTACTTTACTCTTGTTAAAACGTAAAACGTTGCAGGTAAACTACCCCTCCCCCTTAACCGATCTTCACCAAAGTCAATAAACCTTGAGTCCTCTACAAATCGGCACATATACAAAAAAATATTTGATTCTGTTTGAATTTGAGGCAGTTGTCATTCGTCATAGACAAAATTCTACACACAGACACACACACACACACACACACACACACACACACACACACACACACAGGCACTTTACGGAAAATTACTTTTCTTCACGTTTTGAGGGTAGTATAATCAGAATCAGCACTTATCTCGAACACGATTTTTTCGCCATCACCATACTTGCACTTCCTTACGGAACATGGAAGTAAAAAGTGTTAAAATAAATTTATAATTTCCTTGTATAATTTATTCATATTTTAGTACAGTCTCTTGGTGATTTTTGGTGTTTTCTTTTATCTATATTTACTGAGAACCTCTTTCCTCTAGTCTACTACTAAATACTGGAAAGCTTTAATTCCTCCCTCATTGTCGCAACAAATTCTATTTTTTTATATCTTTTTTCGTCTGTCAACTAACGTTACCTTGGTTTGCCTTTATTGATTCCCGTTCCGTTCTATATTAGTACTGTGTACTAAAACATATTTTTTTAAATTTATTTATCAAGTCGCTGCAACTGCATCGGTAATTAGCGACCACAAAATTATAAAAATAAATGTATAAATCATAAAAAATGCTCATACAGATGCAGTAAAGAAATTTTGATAAGAAAAATATTCAATAATTAAAATTGGTGAGCATAATAAATACGTAGTAAGTAGTAAAAGAGAGTTAAAACATTTTACTTCGACATTTACTTTTACTTTTCTCGGTCTAATGAATACGAGAACTAAGCCCGTTATTATTAAAAATACTTATGCTTGAGATGATTAGAATATATTGACTAATGAGCAAGAACATACATATTAAACGAGAAGATGGTAATCAAAGATAAACATTGCAGCAATGTACTCCGGGACTTGTACGATTTAAAAACTAAATTAAATATTAGGTTAAATGTTAGCAATTAAGTAGTATTATAATGCAAAACAAAATGATAAATATTGCTCTATACGACACAAATATTATAAATTCATGGCATGGAGATATGTAATTATTACTTATAGGCGTATTATGTAATAATAAATATAATTCTTACTAACATACGTAACAACAAATAGTATATATAATAAATAAAACAGTAATAAGAATCTTGACTACATATTAATCCATTAACTTAAACATTTTAAAAATTACAGAAATTTTAATGTTCTTCTAAATTTAATTGTCCGGAACTCTTAACACATATTAATTCTCTTACATATCCCCTTCATTCCAGTTATGAACAATTCATTAACTGCAAAGCTCCCTTCCAAAATATTTAAACTTTTCATATATATGTCGTTTACATTTAACTTTCTTGCTCATTAGTGTACTTATATTCTAATCATCTCAAGCATAAATATTTTCAATAATAACGGGCTTAGTTCTCGTATTCATAAGACCGAGAGAAGTAAAAGTAAGTGTTGAAGTAAAATGTTTTAACTCTCTTTTACTACTTACTACATAATTATTATGGTCATCACTTTTTTAATTCTAAAAATATATTTTTTTTCAAAATTTATTTCTTCAATCTCTCACAATTCAATTTTTATTAACGCACTTTATCAAAAGACTTTTTTAATCTAAACAAACTACATATACGAAAACGTAATTTAAATATTTTCTTTCCCGATTGCAGGGGTTTTTGTGTTATCTAATGTTCCGTGTTAAAGCATAGTTCCCTTTGTTTATTTTATGATTTTATCTTGCACTACGATTATCCCGGGAGACTACACTAATTAGACAAGCTTTTTAACATCCTGCCATGCCTCGCTATTGATTTTAATTTGTGAGTTTCCACCTCGCCTTCAAGTCCTTTTTTAAACATCATTAATGCTCTTATAAATTTGTTTTCAATCATTTGTTTTTATAAATAAGTATTTTTCTACAACTATTTCACATATTCCTCTATGTATATAGAGATAATCTTAAGTTCCTCATTATTTTACTAAGCGTCCTTAATTGTCGCAGAAATGCCATTGATATAAATAAAAAATATTAATCTATTAACGTGAACTCCATTCTCCCTTAATTTATTCCTTCTAGTACAAAATAAAAAAATGAATGGATGCAATACATAATCTTATAATCATAACTTCTTTTCTAGCTCGTTCTATTTTAATTAAGAATTGTTTCCTTCTTGAAAAAAATCTTTATAACGGTCTTCTTATATCTTAACTTAGGTACAGATATTTCATTCTATCTGCTAACACACTATCTTTAGTTATCGTCACGTTATTTACACTACCGGTCGTTACATCAGTGTGCTTATTCTCACCCAGCATTCTCTTATACTAAAATTACTCAACACCCCAAGTGCATGTTATTCTGGGAAAAAGTATGTATATTTCAGCTTACAAAAATAATACAGTATAAATGTAAACAAACAAGGTTCCTACATTGTTAAATTGAACACTAAGCTATATCCTATACACTAATTCTATTAGCACTGATTCTTACTCTGTAGTCTTAGAGTGTAGTAGAGTGTCTCATCTCTACAGTTCTCAGAGTCAGAATTTACTAACACAGATAATGTTTATTAGCTGCGCTTTGATTGTGTCAGTAATTTTGTTAGTTTTCTTATTAAAAACTTTATAGGCAAGGAGCCAATTTGCAAGGGCTGATTGTTATCTGACCACTCGAATATCTCACAGAAAGTAATTGACATAACGACATACCACGTTTCGAAAGTGGATGAACGTTTGTGTGGTGGGAATTCAGTAAGACTTCCTTCAGTTAATAACTTAAGTAGAAACCATTTTCCTTTAAAATCGGCCTGTTTAAAAGAAGGAGGTAAATCGCTTAAACAAATATAACTGTAAAATCTTAAAAGGTCTTTGTGCTTGTGACAGTCTTTTTGGGGTGTTTCAGCAAAATTCTTGTATTCACTACTGAAGCTGTTCGCCAAATCCATTTTACACTGAAGATGGCATACGATGGCGAGGCCAAAACATTTGTAGTTAACATCTTTAGACCACGGACTAATAGCACCGCTAACGTTACTTTGAACAAATTGTACTATTTCCAGTTACTGACCATAACTGGCTCTTGATGGTCATCAAGATAAGACTATGAGTAGTTGTCATTAGTCTTTAACGACAAATGAGTGTCACTAAAGGCTGCGCTAACCGACTTGCCATTGGAGGTCTATTGAATTTATACATTGCTTTCCAGCCTTACTACACATAATATATTCATGTTGGTTATCAATACAGCATGCTGGCTAATCTAGTTACCAATCAGTGGGTAATAAATAGGAAGCAATTCGGTAAACAAGTACTAAACAAACACAAATTATAAACTTCAAGCATTATCTAACTGAAGTTTATTTATAAAAATTGTATGAAATAATTTGTGTCCTAAAAGTTGACGGCACGAGAACTGTACTGTACCTACTGTAAAGAAGGTTAAACGCAATTCTAATTTCTTGTGTTATATGAAGTTCTATAATTCTCCAAGCACTCCTAACATTAAAATCTGTTTGATTTAGACAATTCTGATTTGGTCTCAGATAGATTACCATGTAGGTGAAAGTATTTAGCAAATTGTGGATTAGGTAAGTGTGGATTAGGTAACAGTTTACCTAATCCACACTTCTGCAATATATACTTGTATAAGATGAGTTCAGCATCAAGGATAGATTTGCCACGCTGGTCTATAGCCAACGCAACTGTGGCGGTAGGACGGAATATTTTCAAAAACCCTCATAACAGAATTGACCCTTTTAGAAAATTTAACATTTTATAGTAGTAACGATATTTTACTGAACATCCAATATTTGTTTACATAAAATTCTTACATAAAAATGACGAGTGTTTTATCTACTGTAATTCAACAGACTAAGATCGTCGTATCAAACTAAAGTAGAACATTACTGTTGCACATTAACAAAGATGACTACGGTTTTACTGAAAACATATCTCAAAGCACAGTTGTGGGCAGAAAGAGCTTGTTTAAACTATAAGACGATTTAACTTTTTAGCCTTCCAAAATCTGTCCAAGTGTAATTTTACAAAAATATTTACTTTTAAATATATTTGTGACTGTGAATTGAGCGGCTCCAAGGCAGCCGTTTAGTGGTTTCACCATCTTTACTATTCCTTCCGTTTTAACAGACGTTGCAAATTTAGTCATTCTGGCAACAACGCAATCTAGATTCATATTGCTTACTAAAACAAGGTTTACGTATACAAAGTAACAATTCACACACGCGCGCGCGCGCGCACTTACACACGTAACTTACAGTTTTACCATGGCCGTGTTGATGTTCACATCGCGTGTTACGTTTACACACGTTTACTGACAGCGTAATAATCAGAACCACATTAAAACTTTCTATGCTTCTAGACGTAACTTTGGGTAATAAGTTTATAAAATACCTGTTGTGTTTATTAACAACGCAAAACGCTAAGTAACGTCTCGATATCGTGTTACGATCGATACAGGTAATAACTGGCTTAATCCTAAAACTATGTTGGGATATCCTGCATAACACCCGGACGTCCCTTCTAAGATAAAATGTTTAGAATTAGGTTTACCTTATTACTCGTTAATAAAAACAATAAGAATAAGATTAGTAAATACGTTACAAAACATTATAAGTTATATTCAACGAAAGGTATCGTATTTATTTCCTTCTACACACAAATATCATAAACCAGTTTCTAATTGTTCTAATGGAGACATTCCTACATGTATTGCTGACCGGTTTTTATTATTCTCTTACAACGATTTGTTGAAAACAAGACCAGTAACGAACTGTTGCTTTTGGAAAAATTTCTAAAAATAATTCGCAAACTTATCTGGCAATTTTAATTTTTGCCACTGTAGGACGAAACGAGGAATTCCTTTGATATGTTGTGTTACTTGCAAACCTTATGAGTCAGGCCTCTCTTCTACTTTTCCGACACCTTTTATTCTAAATTTTTCTTGAGTAGTTTTTGAACAGTTGCTACCTCTTTGCAACTGCTACTCAGAAATACTGAAATATTCCAGAACATATTTGGAGTTTAGACTGCTACATTTCCTGAATATGTACTGGACGAGGTGCATCATCCCGGATGAATGGAGAATAGCCGATGTTATTTCTGGTTTTAAGAAAGCTGATACAACTGTACCATAAAATTATAGAGGTATAAGCTTAACAAATAAAACTTACAAGTAATATGGAAAAACTACTAATGAAAGACTACGTTCTGTCTGGCATATTTTAATTTTTGACAAACAGGCAGGATTTCGTAAGGAAAAACTTGCATTGACGCGTATTCTCTTTAAAAATATTGATTGAGAAAAGAAGGGAAATTAATTTAGGGACACACCTTGCCTGTACTGGCTACGAGAAGGCGTTTGATTGAGTAAATAGATTCATTTTATAGGGACATTATGTCAAAGATGAACCACATGGATTACTGTAAACATCTTTTAGACGTTATATAGAGCTTGTATTATCGTAAAAATATCGTATTGTACTCTCTATAGTAAAGGATCGGAGGATCTGACAGAAAAGATTTAACTGTAACTATCATGGAGTGTGCTAAGGCTAGACCATATATCCAGAATGGTTTAATATCTATATTTATGATCATCAATATACTACTGACTCGGAACACTAATTTTTTATTGGCAAAAATGTTCAACTTTCACCTTGTAGCCGGAACTAATTTTCGCTTATTACAAGCTTCGTCAGAAGTTGCCGCTAGGAGCGCTGTCTGTCTTGTTCTTGGTGATGGCGTCGTCGTTCGAAAGATCGATGTTGTGTGTGTGTATGTGTGTGTGTGTGTGTGGAGGGGGATATGTTCAAATAGTATGTGTGATTTGAATTGTGTCTGTTCGTTCAGGTATGTTTTATGTGTTTTTGTGTGTTTGTTTATTTCTAGTTGTTCGAGAGTGTCTAGTTTTTGGCATTTGTGTGTAGGTGTAGAGTTTCCATGTTCCTATTTATGTTTGTGTATGTGTGGTTTGCTTCAATGAGATGGTTTGCAAAGGTGGCTTTCGTGGTGGACTGTTATGCTTTTGTGTGTTCAATGTATCTCTGTTTGAAGCTACGCCGCCCTGTCTAGCCTACATAGAATTTGTTACATCCTGAGCAGTTCAGTTTGTATACACCTGGTAAACCAAATTTGTTTGTTCTTTCTGTGTGATTCTTGACAGTGTGTGTTCTGTTTTGTTTGTGGTTCTGCATGCGATTCTGTATACTGCTTTTTTAAATTTGTCGACTATTTTGTCAGTCTGGTTACTGATACATGTTAGTGTTACGTATTTGTTGTTTTCTGTCTTTGTTGTTTGTTTTGTGTTTTGTTTAGGAGTTTACTGATTATTGTTCTGTTGTGTCCGTTGGTTTCTGCTAGCTATTTGATCGTGTCTAATTTGTCATGGTATTCTTTTTCATTTAGCGGATGTTGTTTGGTCTGTGTATCATGGTTCTAAAGGCAGATAGTTTGTGTCGTTTATATATTTATAACATCGTTAGAGAGTGAAAATATAGACTGGACCTAAAAATAAAAATAGATAAATAGAAAATACTTAAATACAATGCTGTTTGCGGATCAATGAATGCGAGGTCCATAAATCGGTGTTTCAGTTACGACAAGCCTGTTCGAACTATAACATGAAAACTTCTGTGAGCCATGAAAAAGTACGGCTTTTGTGGGCAAATACTCTTTGCGAACTAAGATTGTATTGGATAATAAGAGTATCAAGCAGGTGTCAAATTTCCGCTTTCTTGATTATGACAGGACAAGGATTATTATTATGATTACAAGTTGGCCAGGTTTCAGTCAATATGTGGAATAATATTATCAAGCGTTAACAAGGAAAACAAGGAATGAGACTCTGCTACAATTTCGTAAGGTAACGCCTGTGCCAGTGTTGTTGTGTGATCGTGAAACTTCGGTTCCCGATAAGAATCGTCTGAGTAGGATTCAAACGTCAAGGATGAGATTCTGTCAAAGGCTGCACACGAAGGGATAGTGAATACACACGCAAAGAGTTGAAAATTTTTAATATCCAAGATCGTATTTCAGAAAACAAAGAGCGACGGTTTGCTCATGTGGATAGGATTACAGGTGGGAGGTAGTCTATGGAAGTTTGGTAATCAAGCCTATTGGAGAAAGAAGTGTAGGAAGACCTAGAAACATAGTATTTTACGTATATAAAATGGTGAAGTGGATGTATTTTCTTTGCGACCGGAACAGGCAATTTGCCTATTCCCTGATGGATGAAAAATTTGATATTCTTAAAATAACCCCCAACGTAAGTTTTTGTGCTATTCCAAACAGCACAAAAGCATTTTATAACGGGAGGACAAGCTTGTTTCGTAGTGTTACTAGCACGTGCGATTTAATATCTGCTATTAACGCAGTAACGTATACCATTGCACATTAAAAGCTTCGCTTCATATAGTAAATGAATGAACAATCACAAACTAAACCTGACTCTGTATGCATCATCACCAATTAATAACTGTGATAACGGAGCACCTAGTTAATGAACCACTGTTATGTGGTATGACTGTTTCAGGAATTCTGTTTGCATGCAGCAAAGGCAATATTCATCTAGGCCTGTAGGCAACCTAACCGTTAGTTCTCTCATGTTGTTTAAAACAACGTTTACCTCATTTTTCTTGTTTTAATAACGTGAAGAAGTAGTGTCAATGAAGTGTCTACAAAAAATCTGTATTTATTTGCTGTTCAAGAGCAAATACCAACACAATTGATATTATAAATAAAATATACCTAAAAATAAAATAAAATAAATGCAGCCCATAAATTAGTTTAATTCTTAAACACTTTGTTAATATACGTTTAAGCTTCTATTCAATGCAATAAAAAATTGTAAAATAAATTGAAGATGTTTTTGCAAAGTTCAACAACATCTGGACTAAACGTTTTAAAAAAAGCATATTATTCTGCTTTTCTGAGCTATTTCACTGCAGAAAGAAAACACTGATAGAAAACCTTCATTTTTGTAGACAATCAGTTATTCTTCTTAACAATGTGGCGCTACATCTTTCAAAACCAGTCCATCCTGATTTCATTTCAATCACAGTTGTTGGCATCGGAACCGTATAATTGTAAACATTTCATCCAAAATGGTGAAATTAGTTTGCCACAAACTTTTACCTTCAAAACTTCCGCAAACTTTTTAAACACTAGAACAAATTATTTTCTTTTCACGAAATATTAGTTTTACCATATTCATTCTTATACCAATCTGTCTCAGTTAAGGTCACTGATTTTTACCTCACAACTGTACTTTTAGTGAACAAGTGTACTCCATATGCACATAACATATCACGTTTTAATACCTTCGTTTACCCAAACAAACTGGCTGAATGTATATCAGTGTTGGGACAGCTTCAGTAATAAGGCTACTTTTCCTCCGAAATCCTCTTTTTACTTGAATTGAATGTATATTATTATTACTTTCTGCACGGTGCACACTGTACGTATGAACAGTTGGCAGAGACAATGAGTACCCACAGTTCTAAAGTGGACTGCACGTGGGTTTAACGTAATCGCCAAGGACTCGTCATGGATTATAGTGACTAATGACAACCACACATCGCATTATCTTGCAGACCACTATATGTCGGTCATGGCAGTCGCTGTTACAATCGTCATACGATTCAACAAACTGTCAAACAAACTAACATAATACGTCTTTCTAAACTGAAACTTACTTACACCTACATATAAACAATAAATTACATTACAAAAATGTGTACGTTATAGATGAAACGCCAAACGTTATCGCTGGTGTATAATAAGTTTTACAAATCATGTTACCAAACAGTTAACTAATAACGTAGTATTGCTACCTTATCAACATCGTCAGTTATCAGCAATTTCAAAATCCGATTTCGAAGATTTCTTCTCAGATTTCGTTTGTTCTCAGATTTCGAAACTCCATCTCTCTCCATCGTTCAAAAGTCGTCTTCAAGATCCCTCCCTTATTTTCCTGAATCTAGTCCCCAACTTCTCCAGTCTAACGGGCCTCCTTGTGTGTTTGGTGTGCCCACTCTTCCAGTAAAAAATTCTTTTTAGAGACTCAGACAGACCATTCATTACACAAGTGAAATGGTTAATTCCGAAGTTATTGATGATTGAATGTAATTTTCCTGTAATTTCTTTTCTTCTGTATTCTTTCCTGCTGCGCTTCTACAGAATTTTGAATTTCTAATTTTTTTCTCATCAGCAAAAATGGCAGTCTCATTTAAAAGTTTTGAGGAAAATAGAAATATACCAAGTAATAGAAGTAAAATAAATATCTATTTGGGCATAGAAGTAAAAGAAGGATAAAAAAAGAGATGGGACTAAGTTTTAAACACGTTTTCGACTCATTAATTGGTCACAGAATTGACTCAGGTTTGAAGAAACAAAATCTCGGTGCTTAGACCTGTATGACATCCCTCGATCTATCTGTAACTGCCAACAACACATATCAGATAGTACGTAATCTCTGCTATTACGTATTACACATAAGGTAACAACGTTCTTTTTAAAGGCTGTGACTAGGCAATGAAACACGTTGCTTAACATTACAAAAAAGCATACGTTCCTGCAATCAAAAAGTCCGACTCTTATTACTCTTATTAATTACTCAACATTTTTGTGAAAGCCCATCATATTGTGGTAGGCTACTGACTTTAGTACCTGCTCTAACGTCTCTACTGTTCAATTTATAGCGGCATCTATTGTACTCTGTTCCGCCCAGCAGGTGTACTTATACTCATACATACGCTCTAGATTGTAACTAAAATGATTTTGTTAGTGATTGCAACTAAAGTTGTTTTTTGTTTTGAATACTTTATAACCTCCTGTTTATAACGCCATAGGAGTCTTAAAAATTTAACTTTATGACAGATTTAGCTTTGTTTGTTATAGACATATGACGATTTGAAATTATCCAAGAGACAGCTCAAAGGATATGGGCTGCAATCTCAAGATCCAATTCTTAGACTCCCATTTGGGTTTCTTCCCTAAATCTTTGTTTTAGTCAGCGATGAACCTTGTGAAAGGTTTCATCAAGACATTTTAAGCACGGAACACTGCTATAAGGACAAATGGAGTCCAAATGTGTTTGCTGACTATTGCCGTTCTACAAGCAAAATACTCAAGGAACTCTTCGGATAGAAAACAACTGAGGCAATATTTGAACTCACCATCAAAATACTTTTAGATTCACATATTTTTTATTGAAAAAATCGGTATGGAGAACCATACATGACTTCCATGTTCTAAGATTTATTTTAAAATCATATTCGAAATGAAATATTTCCATAGAAACTACGTCTTTCTACTTATTGCTTCAGCATAACCACACTACTGTGGTCACTAACGTATACCACCTCACGTTTTCGCACTCGATTTTCACCGATGATGGCAGTCGATGGCACTGCCAAAAAGTCTGGTTTTGCAGAAAACATTGGACTACGACTAAAGAGCTCGGGAAGCAATTTTAACAAAAAACTACTTCTTTGTTGCCGATAACGTAGTACACATATAAAAAATTCTTCCCTCCACCTTCAACTATAATTTTTAATAATAGAAAATTACCCCCACCCCGTTCACCTAACCTCTTCATTTATAGATATTTAATCTACGTTTCTACAGTGGATTACTATGAGCTTCTTATCAGGATACTTTATTTATAAAAATTAAGTACTTTACTCTTGTTAAATCATAAAATGTTTCCGGTAAACTACCCCTTTCTCTTAACCGATCTTCTCCAAAATCAATAGACCTTCCGTCCTCTACAATTCAGGGAAGCATGCAAAAAATATTTGATTCTGTTTGAATGTGCGGCAGTTATCGTTTGTCATGGAAACATTTCTCTTGTTACAACATAAAATGTTGCAGGTAAACTACCCCTTTCCCTTAACCGAACTTCACCAACACCAATAGGTATTGAGAACTCTACAATACAGGGCTGTATGCAAAACATCATTTGATTCTGTTTGAATTTGCGGCTGTTATCGTTTACCATAGAAAAAAATTACCCTTGATAAAAAACCGTTGCTGGTAAACTACCCCTTTCCCTTAACCGATCTTCACCAAAAGCGACAGGTCTTGAGTACTCTACAATTCAGGGCTGTATGCAAACAATTATTTGATTCTCTTTGAATTTACGGCAGTTATCGTTCGTCATAGAAAAAATACCCTTTTTAAAACATAAAACGTTGCAGGTAAACTACCCCTTCCCCTTAACCGATCTTCAACAAAATCAACAGACCTTGAGTTCTGTATAATTCAAAAAGATATGCAGAAGAGTAGTTGATTCTGTTTTAATGTACAGCAGTTATCATTCGTCATAAAAAAATTACCCTTGATAAAAAACCGTTGCTGGTAAACTACCCCTTTCCCTTAACCGATCTTCACAAAAAACTGTAGGCCTTGAGAAATCTACAATTCAGGGCTGTATGCAAAATATTATATGATTCTGTTTTGAATTTGCGGCTGTTATCGTTTGCCATACAAAATACCCTTGATAAAAAACCGTTGCTGGTAAACTACCCCTTTCCCTTAACGGATCTTTACCAAAAACAATAGGTCTTTAGTACTCAACAAATTAGGACTGTATGCAAAAACTTATTTGATTCTGTTTGAATTTGCGGCTCTTATCGTTTGCCATAGAAAATACCCTTTTAAAACACAAAACGTTGCTGGTAAACTACCCCTTTCCCTTAACCGATCTTCACAAACACCAATAGGTATTGAGAACTCTACAATACAGGCTGTATCCAAAACATCATTTGATTCTGATTGAATTTGCGGCCGTAATCGTTTACCATAGAAAAAATTACACTTGATAAAAAACCGTTGCAGGTACACTACCCCTTTCCCTTAACCGATCTTCACCAAAAACGATAGGTCTTGAGAACTCTACAATTCAGGCCTGTATGCAAAATATTATATGATTTTGTTTGAATTTGCGGCTGTTATCGTTTGCCATACAAAATACCCTTGATAAAACAAAAAACGTGGCTGGTAAACTACCCCTTTCCCTTAAACGATCTTCACCAAAAACAATAGGTCTTTAGTACTCAAGAAATCAGGGCTGTATGCAAAAACCTATTTGATTCTGTTTGAATTTGCGGCTTTTATCGTTTGCCATAGAAAATACCCTTTTAAAACATAAAACGTTGCAGGTAAACTACCCCTCTCCCTTAACCGATCTTCACCAAAAACTAAAGGCCCTGAGACCTCTACAATTCAGGGCAGTATGCAAAACATTATTTGATTATGTTTGAATTTGCGGCTGTTATCGTTTGCCATAGAAAATACCCTTGTTAAAACATAAAACGTTGCCGGTAAACTACCCCTTCCCCTTAACCGATCTTTACCAAAATCAACAGATCTTGAGAACTCTACAACTTAGGGCTGTATGCGGAACATTATTTGATTCTGTTTGAATTTGCGGCTGTTATCGTTTGCCAAAAAAAAATCTACAGACAGATAGACAGACAGACAGACGCACAGACACACACACAGACACTTTTCGAAAAACGACTTTTTTTCATGTTTTGAGTGTAGTAGAATCAGAATCTGCAATAATCTCGAACACGATTTTTTTTGCCATCACCATACTTCCATTCTTTAAGGAATATGGAAGTAAAAATTACCCTTGATAACAAACCGTTGCCGGTAAACTACCCCTTTCCCTTAACCGATCTTCACCAAAAACGATAGGTCTTGAGAACTCTACAATTCAGGCCTGTATGCAAAATATTGTTTGATTCTGTTTGAATTTGCGGCTGTTATCGTTTGCCAAACAAACAAAATTACCCTTGATAAAAAAAACCGTTGCTGATAAACTACCCCTTTCCATTAAACGATCTTCACCAAAAACTATAGGTCTTTAGTACTCAAGAAATCAGGGCTGTATGCAAAAACGTATTTGATTCTGTTTGAATTTGCGGCTGTTATCGTTTGCCATAGAAAATACCCTTGTTAAAACATAAAACGTTGCCGGTAAACTACCCCTTTCCCTTAACCGATCTTTACCAAAATCAACAGATCTTGAGAACTCTGCAATTTAGGGCTGTATGCGAAACATTATTTGATTCTGTTTGAATTTGCGGCAGTTATCGTTTGCCATAGAAAAAAATCTACAGACAGACACACAGACACACAGACACACAGACAGACAGACAGACACACAGACACTTTTCGGAAAACGACTTTTTTTCATGTTTGGAGTGTAGTAGAATCAGAATCTGCAATAATCTCGAACACGATTTTTTTTGCCATCACCATACTTCCATTCCTTAAGGAATATGGAAGTAAAATCGGTATGGAGAACCATACATGACTTCCATATTCTAAGATTTATATTTAAAATCATTTTCAGCCAAACAGCCAGGGAAGGAATTTTAACAAAAAAATACTTCTTTGTTGCCAATAACGTAGTACACATATAAACAAAAATTATCCCCTCCCCCTTCAACTATAATTTTGATTTATAGAAAATTACCCCCAGCCCGTTCAACTAGCCTCTTCATTTATAGATATTTCATCTACGTTTCTACAGTGGATTATTAAGATCTTATCAGGATACTTTATCAAAATTAAGTACTTTACTCATGTTACAACAAAAAATGTTTCTGGTAAACTGCCCTTTCCCCGTAACCGATCTTCACCAAAATCAACAGACATTGAGTTCTCTATAGCTCAGGCACATATGTAAAAAATTATTTCATTCTGTTTGAATTTACGGCAGTTATGGTTCGTCATATAAAAAATTACCCATGTTAAAACATAAAACATGAGATTTATAAAACATATCTAAGATTTATATTTAAAATCATTTTTGAAATAAAATATTTTCATAGAACCTACTAACGCTGGGGAAATCTGAGGAGCCAATCAGAGTTGGGCCTACCTGTCACTCTGCTGAATTTGGTGGAAAGCCCTGTCACTGTCGTCAAAGTATCAGCCTTGACAGGGTCCTCTTTTTCTGCAAAATTGGAGAGGCTTGAGATGGAGTGAGTGACATGGTCCCCACCTCAATGAAGAACCCATTGTTTTATAAAAATATATTTAAATTTTGAAAACTGAAAATTCTTTTCTTGTTGTAAATATTTATATTTTATAATCAAAATGACTTTATTTTTGTTACCTGGCAACAAAATTATTTTATTTTCAACAATTACCATTGTTTCAAAAAGTTTAAATAAATTTTCAAGTACTTTACTCTTGTTAAAACGTAAAAGGTTGCAGGTAAACTACCCCTTCCCCTTAACCGATCTTCACCAAAATCTAAAGGCCTTGAGTCCTCTACAATTCATTGACGTATGCAAAAAATTATTTGATTCTGTTTGAATTTGCGGCTGTTATCGTTTGCCAAAAAAATAAGCTTGATAAAAAACGTTGCTGGTAAACTACCCCTTCCCCTCAACCGATCTTCACCAAAAACAATAGGTCTTGAGTACTCTACAAATCACGGCTGTATGCAGAAAATTATTTGATTCTGTTTGAATTGGCGGCTGTTATCGTTTGCCATAGAAAATACCCTTGTTAAAAAAACGTTGTTGGTAAACTACCCCTTTCCCTTAACCGATCTTCACCAAAAACAATAGGTCTTGAGAACTCTACAATTCAGGGCTGTATGCGAAACATTATTTGATTCTGTTTGAATTTGCGGCTGTTATCGTTTGCCAAACAAAAAAAATTTCCCTTGATAAAAAAAAACCGTTGCAGGTAAACTACCCCTTTCCATCAACCGATCTTCACCAAAAATAATAGGTCGTGAGTACTCTACAAATCAGGGCTGTATGCAAAAAATTATTTGATTCTTTTTGAATTTGCGGCAGTTATCGTTTGCCATAGAAAAAAAATCTACAGACAGACAGACAGACAGACAGACAGACAGACAGACAGACACACAGACACACACACACACACACAGACACAATTCGGAAAACGAATTTTTTTCATGTTTTGAGTGTAGTAGAATCAGAATCTGCAATAATCTCGAACACGATTTTTTTTGCCATCACCATACTTCCATTCTTTAAGGAATATGGAAGTAAAAATTACCCTTGATAACAAACCGTTGCCGGTAAACTACCCCTTTCCCTTAACCGATCTTCACCAAAAACGATAGGTCTTGAGAACTCTACAATTCAGGCCTGTATGCAAAATATTGTTTGATTCTGTTTGAATTTGCGGCTGTTATCGTTTGCCAAACAAACAAAATTACCCTTGATAAAAAAAACCGTTGCTGATAAACTACCCCTTTCCATTAAACGATCTTCACCAAAAACTATAGGTCTTTAGTACTCAAGAAATCAGGGCTGTATGCAAAAACGTATTTGATTCTGTTTGAATTTGCGGCTGTTATCGTTTGCCATAGAAAATACCCTTGTTAAAACATAAAACGTTGCCGGTAAACTACCCCTTTCCCTTAACCGATCTTTACCAAAATCAACAGATCTTGAGAACTCTGCAATTTAGGGCTGTATGCGAAACATTATTTGATTCTGTTTGAATTTGCGGCTGTTATCGTTTGCCATAGAAGAAAAATCTACAGATAGACAGATAGACACACAGGCACACAGACACACACACAGACACTTTTCGAAAAACGACTTTTTTTCATGTTTTGAGTGTAGTACAATCAGAATCTGCAATAATCTCGAACACGATTTTTTTTGCCATCACCATACTTCCATTTCCTTAAGGAACATGGAAGTAAAAACATCATTTTTTTGTAACCATTGTTGTTTACGTTTTTTAATCTTTCTCTACCTTCTCTGTTTTAGACAAACATTATGAAAACAACACAACAGAAGCCTAGAAAAACAGAGAAAGCGTAGAAACACAATCGTTTCCTCGTCTTCTTTCCTGTAACATTTGCGTCTACTTAAACGACATCGTGAACACAGAAATCTTGTAAGTATTGCGATTCCTAGACCACATCGATTCTAAGACGTGCATATAAATGTTAATTATTTTTTACATATACTTAGGAAAAATTAGAAAAATCTAAGTAAATTAAATAAATATGAGAAACTAAAATAAAATTTTTACTTACATGAAAGAAAATAGCAAAAAATATTTTGAATATTACACATTACAAAATATTAACTGTTATGACTTTTAAATAGTTAAAACGATTTAACTTAGTATTACGCATATTCTATTGAGCATTATAAACTTAAAGTATCAGACAAGTCGTCTGGCAAATCTTGTACTTGCCAATACGTGAAGTATGATTATTGTCGAGATTTTCCCGCGAAATGTTGTCTTCCGGTCTATTGGCGCGTTTTCTATTCGCCGTTTCTAAACGAACGTTGCACTGTAACGTTTGGTAGATTATACCATCAATTGAGATCATTGGTGTAGGCGAGCTCCCAGTCTTACCAGACAAAAAAAATGGCTAAGTTTTGGAAATAACTGGGCGTTTTTCTTACCATAAATAGTTTTTCAATATATTTTTAACCAAAACGTTAAGCGACTAAAGCCATTCGTCTTGGAATCACTACCAAACCAAAAGTTTTGTTTTACAACTTGTTTTTTATTTGGTCCTACGTGTTCCAACTTCAGTAAACAGTAAACAACTTCAGTGTTCTTCTTGTAGTCTTCAATTGTTTACTCATTGACAGCGAATGCAAGACATCATCGTTCTTAAAACGCATCCCATTTTTGTGAGACTTGTCGACAGATGGTTTTAGGACCACATTAAAAAAAAACTGTGCCTTCTCGACGAAGTAAAATATTTGTAAAAAGATAGATATTTCATTATTATGTTTCTTTTCCTTTTACTCTCTTTTACTCTAGTAATCCCGTCAGCGGTATACAAACTCAAAGTTAATTTCAAAGTACTTCGTAAAACTTTGTTCGTGTCAGATAAGAAAGTTAATCTTTTTGTAATATTAACAGTGGCTTTTAAGAAAATGTCTGTCATTAAGTATTAAAAGTATCAAAAGTAGTCTTAAAATACTGAAACTCTTTTACTACGTTTAACTTTAAAGGGTGCGATTTAAATCCTTAGTATTGGGTAAGTCTAAGGTCTTACAGGCATCGATTACGAAATGATATCGACAAGTAATAGATTTGTATTTACAATTGTTGCAGCATTGTACTTGAAGTTATTGCGACGTGAAATACTCAACAATGTTTAATAAAATGGTATTCTTTCATTTAAAAATTCAGTCAGTACAAGGTATGACTAGCAACCCAACACAATGTTCTAAAACTACAGATTGTTTTAAGTAGAAATTGATAGAAAATTAGATGTTAAAACACTTAGGAAATGTTGTTTATTTTATTAACATAAATAATATTTTATACTAAAAAAGCATTATATGCGAGAGTGAAAGAGAGGGAGGGGGAAGACAGAGACAGACAGATGTTAGTTTGAACAGTATTTATTGCGACAGACAAATAATTATCGTATTAACAGAGTGACTACACCTAAATTGATTCCTTACAGTAAAACTACTCATTGAAAGTTTCTTACATTCTGACACTTCCATACAAAGATGCGGGTCCTTTTCTTACTCTAAGAACTGTTCGGCATCTCTCTGGAACACTGTTTGTTGTTTTGCAGATAATATCTTCTGGTATTTCATACCACACTCGTATCGAGCTCTTTAAGCTGTTGAAGGTTATGGACTGTTAGACCAGTCTATATGGTGGATGCGATAAACGTTGATAGGCGTAAAGTGTAAAATAAGCAACATATACCCACATATTAATACACACAAACGTACACGGTTTATTTGTTTATTCATTTACTTCTGTACTGAAAATAATTATTTGGTCTTAATCAATATTTCTTCATAAAAGAATTGAATTCATTAACGTAATGGAGATCCTGGTTAACTGTAATTAATGTAACAAAAGAAGAAAATTAAAAAGGCGGAATTTTATGTAATCGGAATCTATATATTAATACGTGAAGAGAAAACTTTGTACCCCTTTTTAAGCATATTGCGCGCACGGAGGAGTGTGAGATTTGGCATAGTTAAAGTTTATATGGAGAAGGAGTGCAGAAAGCTAAAATTTATATATAATATGTGTTACAAATACATTAAATTAAACATTAATTTGCACTTGAAAATTCATTTAAACTTTTTCAAACAATGGTAATTGTTAAAAATAAAATAATTTTGTTGCCAGGCAACAATAGTCTGTGGAGTGTATGTCAAGGCAGAAAAGCGTTTATTTTATATTTTGTATATTAGATATCTGTGTTTTATATATTAATGTGCAGTTGAAAGTGAAATACAGCTTGCTTGATACTGACAGATTGACTGAATGAGCTATGAATTTTGTGTGATTTCAAATGTTCCTTTTTCAATAGCCTGTGGAGTGTATGTCAAGGCAAAAAAGCGTCTATTTTATATTTTGTATATTAGATATCTGTGTTGTATATATTAATGTGCAGTTGAAAGTGAAATACAGCTTGCTTAATATACACCTGTTGCAAAAGGAAAATTTTGTAGCAGCAATTTGAATTGACTTACTCTCGCCTAATTATTATTTGTGGTTTCAAAAAAGTGAGTACGTTTTATTACTTTTAAATTAAACCCTGTCTAATCTTAGTTTCAGTAATTTCATTACATGTTTTTTTTTACATTCAGATATTCGCACCTACTTCCATTATGCCTCGACATAGAACACTGACGGGTCGGAGTGAGAGACAAAGAAGAAGGAATACATATTCGCGTGAAAGTCAAAATGATAATAGACCAAATGCAAATTTAAATAGTGTAAATAGTATAACATTGACGGGTCGGAGTGAGAGACAAAGAAGAAGGAATATATATTCGCGTGAAAGTCAAAATGATAATAGACCAAATGCAAATTTAAATAGTGTAAATAGTATACAAAATGATGAAATTATTTTGAGGGATACATTATTTAAATGCGCACTGAATGTCATTCCAAGAAATTTTAATACTTTTGATTGAGGATTAATGCATTTACAATGAAGGTTTTGCAATGCAAAACATTTCGAATCTGAGGTCACTTTAGGTGAAATGACTGCATTCACTTCATGTTGTCATAAGGGTAAACCAATATTACCGGCCTTAAGTAAAAATGAATACTTTAAATCATTGTATGATGGACTTACTTCAAATGAACCTTCAATAAAAAGAAAGTCAAAAAATTATTTTGAAAACATTCGTAAATACAATTCATCATTTGCTATGGTTAGCTCAGAAGCTAAAATTTCGGATACAGTTAACCATGGAGTGTATCATTTTAAAATACATGATGTTTTTTATCATAGATCAGGTCCAATGACAGCTGGATATGGTCGCTCACCATGTTATGCGCATTTATATTTTTATGATGTTGACACTGCTGTCAATTATAGATTACGTGAACACTATAATCAAACATGCAATAACAATATAATGCGCGAAATCTCTCTTGAATTGGAACGCATTAATCCTTTCGTTCGGTCATTCATTGCAATGAAAGATCATTGACAGAGAGTTGAAAATCAAAATAAATAAATTTGTATGCTCATTAAAGTAAATCGTGATTTAGATCTACGCCGTTATAATGATGCAGTTCAAACTGATGTAGCAGTAATATTTAGTACAGTTGATGGTGAGCCACCCTTTGAACGAAATATGGTTTCGTTTTCAAAAGTTAATGGTACCATTAAAAATATCTCTGTTTTGGATTCATCATTGGACCCTTTAGCGTATCCATTACTTTTTCCAAATGGTGATACTGGGTGGCATATCAATATTTCCCATAATGTACCAACTACATCTAATTCAAGAGCGCCCAGAAATAAATTAACCATGCTTCAGTATGCAGCCTATCGACTTGCAATTAGAAAAGATTTTAGCATGTTGCACAATTCAGAAAAATTATTTCTGCAGTGGATAGTTGATATGTATGTGAGAATAGAGGGCACAAGGTTACATTTCTTTCGACAAAATCAAACAAGTCTTAGGTCTGAAGATTACAACAATTTAACAGATTATTTAGAATTGAACCCCAATGCCAATAATGTTGGCCGTAGAGTAATTTTACCATCTTCATTCAATGGATCTCCAAGAAATATGTATCAGAATTATTTAGATGCAATGTCAATTGTAAAACATTTCGGAAAGCCTTCTTTGTTTATTACAATGACTTGCAATCCAAGTTGGCCTGAAATAGTTAGCAATATTGGTGTAGGTGAGTCAGCTAATTTTCGACCTGATATTGTTGTGCGTGTATTCAAGTCCAAACTGAAAGCATTAATTGAGGGCCTTACACTAAAAAAAATCTTCGGTAAAGTTGAAGCACTCATTTATACAATTGAGTTTCAAAAGAGAGGATTGCCTCATGCTCACATTTTACTCTCTTTAAATGAGCAAGATAAAACAAGATAAAATTGTTAACGCTACCGATATTGATAAAGTTGTATCTGCGGAGATTCCTAACATTCAAACACATCCTACATTACATGAATATGTTGTAAAACACATGATGCATGGTCCATGCGGTGTACTTAATCCAAATTCTGTATGTATGAGAGATGGAAAATGCACAAAAGATTATCCAAAAAGATTTAATGAATTTACATGTGAATCATTAAATGGATACCCATTATACAGGAGGCGTGATAATGGTATTAATGCTGAAGTTCGCGGTAGTTGACTCGACAATCGTTATGTTGTACCATACAATCCGTATTTACTTGCCAAATTTAATTGCCATATAAATGTTGAAGTATGCACTACAGTTAAAAGTGTTAAATACATTTATAAATACGTGTATAAAGGCTATGACAGTGCATCTGTTGAATTAGGTTCAGAGAGAAATGAACCAGGTCAAGAAATACAAATTGATGAATTTAAAAATTTTTTAAATGGCCGTTATGTCGGATCAACTGAAGCTGTATGACGCATCCATGAATTACCAATGCATTTTCAATCACATATCATCGTTAGACTTGTCATTCATTTACTGCGTAGACAGAATGTTTACTTTCGAGAAGGGCAAGAACGTCAAGCAATTGAAAATGCAAGACAAATAAAATTATTAGCATTTTTGAATTGAATCGATCAGATCCATCAGCGCATGGATATAAGTATATTGAAATTCCTTTGCATTATGTGTGGGAAGATTCCCGAAAAAAATGGAAGAAGAGAAGGCGTGGAGGTGATAAAATCATTACACGCATATATGTAGTATCACCAAAAGACATCGAACTTTTCCATTTACGATTGCTTTTATTACATGTCTGTGGTTCAAAATCATTTGAGGATGTTAGAACATACAATGGAATTATACACACTTCTTTTGTTGAAGCGTGCCATGCTCGCGGCATTGCTTCAAATGATAATGAATGGCGCGAATGTTTAAATGAAGCAAAAGAATTACATTCACCAAAACAAATGCGAAATTTATTTGGTTACATTTGTGCATTAAATGTGCCACCCAATGCATTGGCGTTATGGAATGAATTTAAAGTATATCTTAGTGAAGATTTTTTGAGAGATTACAACGAAGAAGTATCCTTTAATACAGCCCTATTAGAAATTGAAGATATTTTGAATGTTCATAATTTGTCATGTCAAGAACTTGGTTTACCAGTTCCCACGTATTCGCAGAGAACAGACGAAGCAAATGCTATTGATCCAATAGAACAAGAGTTTCTGTTTTCTGAGCATTATGAAACTGCAAATATTGAACAGCGTAATCTAATTGATCGTGTGATTCGTGAAGTTTTGCATCATGATACTGGATCTAATGTTTTTTGTTTAACCGCTCATGCAGGTTGTGGAAAAACATTCACACAAACAGCAATCATTCACAAATTAAATTCGCTTATTCTTAGTTGCATTGCAATAGCGTTCAGTGGCATAGCTTCAACTCTATGACTTGGAGGTAGAACTTTACACAATGTGTTTAAATTGCCTATACCCATTTTGGAAAATTCTGTAGCGAATATTACCGCAAATAGTAGCTATGGACGTTACATAAATTCATCATCATTGATAATTATTGATGAAATTTCTATGTGCCCACTGCAAGTGTTGAAAATCATAAATAGGTTATTGCAGGATCTATGCGATGAAAATGATAAACATAAACCATTTGGAGGGAAAACGATACTTCTGTGCGGTGATTTTCGGCAAATCTTACCAGTTATCCCACATGGATCACGTGCAACTTTAATTGAAAATTGTGTCACGAGTTGGCATAATTTGTTTATTTTCATAAAGTAACCTTTACTCAAAATATGAGAGCATTACCAAGTGAAATAGAATTTGTCGAATTCTTGAAAAAAATTGGTAATTATGAAGCCCCACAATTCCCTCAGTTTGGTGAAAATATTATTGAAATACCTCAGCAATTAATAGGAGATGAAAATAATATTATTAATGAGGTGTATGGAAATATTTCCGAAAACATACTCTCAGATAACATATTGAAGTCAGTTATTTTAGCACCTAAATATGATGATTGTACGGTATTAATACTGATATACTTAATCGAATACCAGGTAAACAGAAAACATATCATAGCTACGATAAAATAATTTGTGATGATGACAATGAAATCAATAACTATCCAGTAGAGTTTTTGAATTCTTTGACTATTAGTGGTTTTCCACCACATAAGTTAGTATTGAAAGTTAATTGCATCGTTTTACTGATCAGAAACTTAAATACAAAGGAAGCATTAGTCAATGGAACAAGAATGCGCATCAAGTGTATGCATCGTAATGCTATTGATTGCGAAGTTTTAACTGGAACCGCACGCAATAAGAGAATTTTGATTCCACGTATAAATTTAACATATTCCGGTACTGTTTTACCATTTAACTTTCAAAGAACTCAATTTCCAATTATACCTGTATTTTCGATGACAATAAATAAGTCTCAAGGACAAACATTCGAAAAAATTGGAATTTTATTGAGGCAGCCAGTTTTTACACATGGTCAATTGTACTTCGCAGCAAGTAGAGTTCGATCATTCGATGGTTTGAGATTTTATATTTCCGAATATAATGGCCAAGGGCATTTAGCAAATGATGAAAGAGTTTTTACAAAAAACATCGTTTACACAGAAGTTCTGAATCATTAAATTCACTTTCAAACTATGTTAAGTTCAATGACAACATTTATTTTTTTAACCGCCCGTTTTTTTTTTATTTAATGAAAAATATATGAAAAAATATGAGGCACGTATTTTTTATTTCATTTTTTATTTTGTATTAATTTTTTATTTAAATTTTATATAATACGAAAAAGATAGGCAAAATAACTGTGTAGCCTTGGCGAAACCTGGTCAGTATGGTAATAAAAAAAACCCAAGGAAATGTCAAAAAACGCGTTATTGCTTTTAAATATGGCTTAGCCAAGCTAAACCTCATTTTTCCTATCTTTCATATTTTTCAAATAACTCGAAAATTAATGCATAGAAAAAAAATTAAAAAATTATATAAGCTTTGTAGCAGATAATCTTCAAACTGTTTTAGAATTTTGTACCTTACCAAAAATGAAATGTAATCCACTGGAATTGAAAACAATGTATCTTATACTTCTATGAATGTCAAGTCTCATTTTTATTAGCGTTTATTTGATTCAATAATAACATGAAAAAATTAAAACTGACAATGAATTATATCAAAAAATAAATACGAATACAAGCTGTAATTGTGTTTTTTTTTCAACTGTTACTAACATTAAATTTTAAATTTCATAGGTATTGCAGGGAATTAAGGCAAACAACACACGCTAATGACGTATTTGTACACGCTCGCATCTGACGCAATAGAACAAAATTCAAAAAAATTATATGCAATGATTATAGAGGTATACTCTTTGACAAAAGAACCTCAATAACGTTCAAACTTAAAAATTTAATGAATTACGGTCGATTTTCGACCACTGGGCGACCACTATTATTGTTTAATAGACAAATCATGCTGAATATATTTGAGGACTAACTCCACGTTCTGAGAATATATTTTTAATAAGGTGCCTAAGTTCATTAAGTATGTTTCAAAAGAGGCAAGGCTTAGACAAGTGAATTCAAGTCGTCTGTACAAGAAATAATATTCTTTTTTACTGACAAGAACCAAACTTATTGACATAGCATTTAAGGATCGTCCGTAAAAATGATAATTACACGTTAAAATTTATGAAGGCCTAAGAAGTTAACGCGTATAAGATTAAAACCTAAATACTTTAAATAGGTATATAAATCATTTCTTGAAGAATTAAGTTACGCATGTAATATAAATTTTTAATTACAAATATATAATTTATGTTTATAAATATATCAAACAGTTGCAATAGAAAGCCTTAAAAATAACAAATCTCCTGGTTCTGTTGATCTTCCTGCGGAGCTTTTCAAAAACTGTGGCCCATAGCTGGTTAAAACCCTTCAACACCTTGCCATTGATATATGGTTACAGGAGAAACTGCCATCGTCATGGCAGAAGACAGTTATATGTCCGGTTAATAAAAAAGGGGATCAACTAGACTGTAACAATTACAGAGGCATTTCTCTTCTCCCTGTGGCGTATAAAATAATGTCCCATATATTGTACCAAAAACTGCTTCCACATGCTGATCAGGTAACTGGTCGATATCAGTGCGGATTTAGACCAATTTAGACCAATCGTGCGGAAAATCGACAATAGACCAAGTTTTCACACTAAGACAAATTCTGGAGGAAGGTAGGAAATATAAGCTACAAACCCATCACCTGTTCATAGATTTCAGAAATGCATACGATAGCATTGATAGACAAGAACTTTACACTGCTCTTGAAGAACTAAACATAAAAAGAAATTAATTGTGTGGGATGACAATGCTGACAGGGAAGGGCATGGTGAGGATCCAGAATGACTTATCATTAGAGTTTGACTACGGAAAGGAAGTCCTCCAAGGCGATGCTCTTGCTTGCCTCCTCTTCATTCTTGCCTTAGAAAAAGCTATGAGAGATGCTGGAATATGTTCCTATGGGACTACAACAGGTTTCAACAGTTTTCAACAGGTTTCAACATGTTGTATTCAACAGGTTTGTGCAGGTCTCCGTATACGCCGATGACTTAGATATATTCGGGAGGTCCCTTTGAGTAGTCACGGAAGCCTTTCTTGCTCTTGAAGGTCCCGCAAGGAGGCTGGGTCTCATAATAAACGAAAGCAAGACAAAATACGTGGTCACATGACAGGAAGCTAGAGAAGGAGAGCACATCAAAATTGGTATCTATTCCTTCGAAACAGTCAGTAGCTTTGTTTAGATAGGATGCTAAGTTAACTCCGATGGGGAAAGAACAGAAGAAATAAAGCAAAGAATCATCTCAGCTAATAGGTGCTTCTTTGGTCTCAGAACCCTGTTCCAGAGCAGAACAATTGCCAGGACCATCAAGCTGCTTCTGTATAAAGCACTGATCCAACCAGTTCTCACCTATGGTTCTAAGACCTGGACCATTTCTAGAAAGTCTGAGTCAAGCCTGCTGGTCCCTGACCGCAAAATCCTCCGCAGCATTTTTGGTCCAATATGTGTGGGAGGTGAATGGAGGAAAAGGACCAACCAAGAACTGAACACTCTTCTGAATGAACCAGATATTGTGAAATTATAAAACTTGGTAGACTTAGGTGGGCTGGACATGTAATCAGAACGGGGGAGAATGAAATACCCAGAAAGGCACTCACAGAACAAGATCTATGGTACCAGAAGTGTTGGTAGACCCACACTACGTTGGGAAGACGGTGTGAACTATAATGCACGCCATATCCTTGGGACCCGGAACTGCAGAGCAGCTGCACTTGACCAAGACAACTAGCGAAAGCTGTTAAAGGAGGCCTTGACTCAGTAATGGGTTGTTGCGCCGCTGAAGAAGAAGAAGAAGAAGAAGAAGAAGAAGAAGAAGAAGAAGAAGAAGAAGAAGAAGAAGAAGAAGAAGAAGAAGAAGAAGAAGAAGAAGAAGAAGAAGAAGAAGAAGAAGAAGAAGAAGAAGAAGAAATATATAAAACATAAATTACTGCTTTTTATTATGAGTTTTCTCTATTAATTTATATGACAATATGCAACAAAATTTTTATAGAAACAATAGAAAGAAAATAATGTAATAACATGTTATATAAGGTTTTTATGAACGACACATAATTATTTACATCTAATTATTGTAGAGATGTTTATTACGCATAGCTTCACATACATGGGGAAGACTCCAACCGTCTGTCACGTTATTTAAATAGTTATTTAAATAACTTCAGTCAGCGTGACGCAGACGCGCAATTCAAGTTAAATTAAAACTGTTCCTTGTCACTTAAAACTGAAATAAATTGTCACTCTAAACAATCTGTATTTTACATTCAAATAATTCGCACCCGTAGGTTGAATCCAATCTGTATTAATACCAAGTGTCTGTTTCATACACTTATATTTGATTTCAGTGGTGCTATTGTCAGTAAATGTTAGTTGTTGCTCACTATTGGTATGCGTTTCGGTTAATAAATCAAAGCGTTCCGATTTTGTTTAGCAATGGCTTGAAAATGAGGTTAAACATAATCTTAAAGCGGAGTAGTAAATAACATTTGTGCAAACCCAAGATTTGTAGCAAATAGATCAACTAAATAAATTAAACGAAATCGGTAAAAATTACAGTCATTAAGAAACTCTGTGAATGCGTATTTTTTCCGACGTTTAATCAACAACGGTATTAAAATTCTAGTACAAACGAAAGGATATTCTAGTTCAATTCTAGTTTGTTTCTAAGTAAATTTAAAAAAAATTTACGTAAAGACTATATTAAAAGAAAGCGTCGGCAACTAAACTTAAAGCTACGAGAAGTAAGTCAAAAGTAGTAAAAGAAGTAAAGAAGTAAGTCAAATTTGGCTGTAAGTCAAAAATGAAAAACAGGATTATACACAGAAAATAAATTTCTTTCTATGTGCATACTACGAGGGTCAGTTGAAAAGTTCGCGGCGCGACAACTGTAGCTCAGCGGTAAAACTAAAAATTTTCGTGTGCTGCAAGTATTTTATGTGAACTCCTGTTAATTTCTAAGTCTATTTATCAATTTATTCATTGTTTAGAAGTTGTTTAAAATTGACGTGTCATGCGTGTTTTATAAAACGAACAAAATCAAACATCGTGGTGTGATTCTTTGTTAAAAATTGTTCAGCGCCAACGGACATTCAAAACAAAATTGTAAATGTGTCAGAAAATGCTGCGACTTCAAAACCAACGGTTTGTAAGTAGGCACTCGAATTTAAACGTGTTCGTACGAGCACTGAAAACGTTATCGCACTAGGCGCCGAAAAAATGCAACAACTCATGATGCGACAGCCATCTTGCACAATGCTTTTTCACACCAAGTTTTTGAGTTAAAGTATGATGCACACATTCATATGAGATGCCTATGATTTCAGCAACGCCATCCACTCCTCAATCTGAGGTCTGCCAACACCCTATAAAATTTTTCAATAATGCCATTTTTGTTGCACTTTTTGGACGTCCACTGCTGGGATAGACTTCAGTGGTTGTACGACCACGTTTAAACTAGAGTGTGCCCCACTTACCGTTGTTTCTGATGATAATCCAACACAACATCTCCTAACACATTTACAATTTCGTTTTTATTTTTCATTGGCGCTAAAACGTTTTTAACAGAGAATTAATCATAAGACGTTGTATGATTTTGTACATTTTAAAAACACGCGTGACAAGAAAATTTCAAACAGCTGGTAAAAAGTGAATAAATTGACAGATATATCTGAAATTAACAGGTGTTCACGGGAAATATACATCTTGTAGCACACGAAAGATTTTGGTTCTACCACGGAGCCGCGAAGTTTTCAACTAACCCTCGTAAACATTTGGGATTTGTATACAAGTCCGGCGTTCTACTAAGCCATCTGTGGTGAAAGTATTCAAAGATTCTAATCTTGAAACTAACAACCGATCTACCTTAGTATATTTCCAAATTACACTTCATAATGACTTGCACGTTCCATTTTCTTCCGGAGGAATATGCAAACTTTCAGCAGTCTGCTGACTCCAGTGTATGGGCATGAATATCTGCTTGTTGGAGTGACGAGAATTCTTCAAATCTGAAATAAATGAAGAGACATTGACCAACAGAACTTCCTCGGAAAACACGCCAAAAAAGTCATCATACCACCTCTTCGGTCTGTAGCTTCTGCAAGAGTAGTTTTCTCTACTCCTGACATCTCATTCACCAAATTCACTTATTGCTTCATGTGCAGCTACGTTCAGATTATAAATTTTTCTTCTTCAAGTGCCGTCTCCTGAAAAAAGGTCGGCCAATCAACATGTTAAGGCGCGCTCTAGATAAAGCACCTCTAAATTAGTCGGAGGACCTGCAGTAGAATAAGTCTCTCAAGTTCATTAACCAGGAAGTGCACGTTCACCTCAGATTTCTTTTCTCATGGATCCTGCTCCGTACTTGTAGAAGGTTAAGTCTTCCTCCGAGCATTATGTGTCCAAGGTATTCTAGCTTGCTGATTTTAACAGTATTTGTAACTTCTTTCTTCTTCTGCATTCTTCTCATCACCTCAATATTAGAGGCCCTATGTATTCAACGTATTTCTAAATTTCTTCGATAAGTCCACATTTCGAACGTCTCCAGTCTATCAGTGATGTTTTTATTCAAAGCCCAAGATTCCATTCCATACAGGAAAATTGAGGCATGTAGCGTCTCGATATTTGAATCTTGAGAATCGAATTTAGGTCTTTACTACAAAATAGTTTGTGCACGTTATTAGACACACTTCTTTCTTATCCAATTCTTGATCTGATCTCCTCAAGGTCTCGTTAACAACTGCTCCCAAATACTTATACCTTTATACTTTTTCTTTCAATTCTCCATCAACCCTCAAAGTCCCTGGAAGCTGTTTTGTCTTTCAAACTGAGTTTTAGATTGTAAATTACCAAATAAAATTTTAAAAAATACTGATGACAGGCATGACCAAGCCTATTATTTATATGTTGTAAGTTCATTATGGAACTTAATGGAACTTATAATGAATCATATAAGATCTCCGACTACTGTAATTTTCGTGTATTATTTTGTCTTACTGTTACAATAGGAAAATTTGCTGTTTTCTAAGGTGCCATGTGTATATTTTTACATAATTTGCACACTCGCGCGCGCGCGCGCACACACACACACACACACACACAAAACGCTCATACATACAGTGTACAATTTGTAATTTAGCTGTACACTAAGATAACTCACAAGCAGATGGATTGGAAATATATTCCTTTTGTGTGTGTAAAATGAATTATGTCCTGTGTAGCTAATCTTGAATATTGTTACATGAATTAAAGTTATCATGCTAATGTGTCTAACTTTGAAAATAATAGAAGTTGAAGTAAAATCTATTGAAATTGTTGTTAATTAAATAAAACGTTTTACCCAGAAAGTAAGTGTGTGTGTGTGTGTGGGGGGGGGACGCGCGCGTGCGCATAACGTTTTTCCTGTACTCCGCTTCAACTGTCGTGTCTTCAACTGTTCCTACAAAGCAACAGTTTGGCAACCCCGCGGTTGATGTTTGATTAGTAATGTTATTGCAATCGGAAACAAAGCCAACCTATAAAACACAAGCTTACGTAATCTATACTACAGTAGCGACTGGTGGTTCCAAATTTTGGTGGTTGCAGTAATTGGTTGAATGGATGGGAGAAGGGTTAAAAGACGTTGAACTATCACAATCACAGTTTGATAATAGTAAGTTATTACTATAATTTTATAACCTCAAACAACGGATAACGTTGAACCAATGTAAACATTAAACCTGACAAAACTTATAAATCAAAAAGGCTGTGCTGATTTCATACACAAAAGTTGCGCTACAGCGCTACTAGTGGAACGTTGCAGAAACTTTGCAATCACCAAGCTTGCATTGGGAACATAGGGCATTGGGATACATTGGGAAGAAGAGTAGTGCACGTCCTCCTATATGTTTGTGTAGTAAGCTGTGCCGTTTACTATTGAAGGTGCAAACGGCCTACAACCACCAGCCTGCGCGCCACATTTTAATTGTACGCGGACATTGCCGCGTAGAATCTGATACCTCTCCGTTGAGATTTATGACACTTTTAGCTGCTTAATGTTTTCGTCATTATTTTATAGTTTAGTTATTCTACATTGGTGGTTGTGCAACGCTGCAACCATAACACCAGCCGCCACTGCTGTACTATATACCCATCACGCAATTTATATGCTACTGTTTCATTCCGATTATTTTTATTTACTTGTAGTTTCCACATAAATACAAATTAGGAACCAACACAAGAAAACCCATAAATTTTATAAAATTTGTGTACACCTATATAGTTAGTTTACGTTTTGTTATGCTGTTATTAAAATCTAATTTAATACGTTATTGAAATTACATAGCGGCCCCTTAACAACGATACAGTCAAAATACATAAGTATATGTAAAGACACTAGTATATGTAACCGTCATTCTAGTTTGTGTTATCTATCATATGTTGCTAATATCTCTGTCACCGAGCAACAACAAACGAGAAGAGGAAAGATGGCACTGTGATACCGTTTATTGTACATATTTCTAAGCATCTCTTGTTTCCTATGTAATGTCTGGTAGCTGCACAGTTAATTAAAACTATCGAAATTACTATTCCAGCCTATGCGGTTATCTATATACATAAAATTCATAGTCTGAGGGTTTAATTGTATTGAATACAAATCCACAGCGTTACACCGATTGCAACCAAATTTTTCACAGATAATCTTTGACACAAAGCGAAAAACGCTGTTTAACTTCGAATTTGATATTCTGCCCGTTTGCACGATTCAGCCCCTTTTAAGTATGCCCTTTTGTTGACTGCATAAAGATGTCAACAACACCATAGAGACTATAATTAATTACCATAACTATTTAGCGGCATCGGAACTGTACATTTATCCGTTCCTGCAGTACATTTTCGATGTTTTTAATATTCGATTGTATCGATATATTACGATGTGAGAACGTAGTAGTATCCTACTACTATTACTACTACTACTACTACTACTACTACTACTACTACTACTACTACTACTACTACAACTACTACTACTACTATTTTATTGTATTATTGGAAATGTAGGTATCGATTTTTACTTATTTATTTATAGTCTGTATCGAGTTTCGAAGAAAATCGGTATTTCAACTGGCCTTGACACCGTTGACCCATTCAAAACTTGCATGACATCTTTCGTTGATTTTTTAAATCAACATTAGCGTACGGAGTATTTACATTAACTACTATAACTTAACAGACTTCACTGCGTAGTGCGTAGCTGTTGATTAATCTGAATGACACCGAGTCCTTGTCCGACTTTAACTATGGCCATTATTTGTTTCTCAGTTCAGCGACTTTGCGTGAGCGTTTGTAAAGAAAATCTCGGAAGTTCTGCAGCTCTGTTCGCTTTTTCTTTCTTTTTCTTTTCGAAGGAACCCGTCAATTAAAATTTGCGGTTAATTAATTTTTTCAGTGATGTGCATTATTGATTTTGTTTATCAAAAAATTCTTAATAAATCGTTATTTTTAGTTAACCAAAAACTGAAGTGTCAAGTTTTTCTTCCGACACCACACCATTGTAAGTCGTAAGTAGGGGGAAAACGCCGGTTCTAACTCACAAAGGAATGCCGCCTTTCACACGGTCTAGATCAAAGAGATGCCGCCGTTCCCACGGTCCAAGATTTTTTCCCACGCTCTCCCCACCACCGCTGGACCACAGCATCCCAAAGGACCGCGAATTTCCGCGAATAAATTTTTTTATTTTTTTTTAATTTGATATTTTTATTTTTTTAATTAAATTGATTTGCATATCCACGAATATATGCCGCCTTTCGCGAGCCTAAATCACTTTCACTTTCTAATTTCCGCGAATATAATTTTTTATATGCAGCCTTTCGCGAGCCTAGATCACTTTCACTTTCTACTGGACCACAGCATCCGCGACTTTTTCGCTGATCTGTGTCAAGATCCGCGACTTTTTCGCGTATCTGGACCACAGCATCCGCGTTATTTTTTTATATGCCGCCTTTCGCGAGCTTAGATCACTTTCACTTTCTATCACTTGATGCATTATAGTGTATATATTAAATATATGATCAGGGTTACCAACCTTGCACGAGTTCAAATTTGTTATAATGTCTATTAAATCTATATGATCAGGTTTACCAACTTATGGTGGGGGGTTCCGACTTGATGCATTATAGTGTATATATTAAATATATGATCAGGGTTACCAACCTTGCACGAGTTCAAATTTGTTGTGTGTTATAATGTATATTAAATCTATATGATCAGGTTTACCAACCTATGTATGGGTTCAAACTTGATATGTGTGTGTATTATAGTATATATTAAAATATATGATCAGGGTTACCAATCCTGCATTATTGTGTGTGTATAGAACAGATCTGCCAACATTTTTCTTCGGTGGGAAATTCAAACTATATTATAGTAAATTGTTGACGACTTCGATATCAACTCTCTCTCCCCTCCTCTCTCTTTGTCTCTAGACACAGTTGTCGATCACGATATAAACTCTCTCTCTTTATGTCATCAGTTTTACACTAAAATGTAATCACCAGGAAATATATATATTTATCACCTACCTCGTTGCGTCCTACTTATAATTTTTTTTTGACACATGGCAGTCATTGACCGCGATTTGGAAATTAATATACTGCCAAGTCTGTGTGTGTGGTAAAGTGTTACGCATAACAAAATCTCCTTGAAATAAGGTATTTTCAAAAGTTTTGTGTACACATACACACATTGTATATGTCTCTCTCTCTCGCTGCAAACGTTGACAAGAAATTCCCTTATTCAAACGATTTGTATGTGTACACGAACTTAAATACAGACGATTGTAATTTTAAAAATTCATTTTTGCATTAAATATATATATATGTCGTAAACAATGAAATAATAATATTTCGTCATTGTAAGATTTTAATAAAACAATTATCAGTTTAAATAATAATTTTCATGATTGTAAGATACAACCTACAAATTATTAAAATGTCTCTCTCCCACAAATTTCTGATTACTATACAAATAATTGCATGCATATTCGGAGGTTTATAACGAAATAAATTAAAATAAACCATAATTTGTTTTAAATAATTAAATATATATATTTACAACACTGTTGTTACTCTCTCTCTCTCTATCTATTTATCTCTCTGTCCGTCCGTCCGTCCGTCCATCCGTCCGACTGTCTATATCTGTCTGTCTGTCTGTCTCTGTCTGTCTCTCTCTCTCTCTCTCTCTCTCTCTCTCTCTCTCTCTCTCTCTCTCTCTCTCTCTCTCTCTCTCTCTCTCTCTCTCTCTCTCGTTGTCAAACGTTATGTTCAAACCGTTTCTCCTCTCTGTGGTCATTACCGCGCATGTATATGATTTTAGAAAGTTTATATATATTCGACAAATATTAACTGTGTACGTACTTACAACGCCCGCTCTCTCTCTCTCTCTCTCTCTCTCTCACTCATCGTCAAAACGTTGACTTCATTTTTCATTGTATTAAATAATTAACAAATATTAACTATGTGTGCGTGTGTGTTGTCAACTACTTACATGCGCGTTCTCTCTCTCTCTCAACATAACGCTTCGTGTGAAGCGTTTTGTAGAGCAGGTTTCAACTGTGGAAGGTTTCATACCGTTTCTCCTCTCTCTCTCTCTCTCTCGCTCGCAGACGTCGGAAGCAATTCCTAGTTTATAATGTAATTACCTGTGCGTGTATGTCTCTCTTTCGCATAAAAAAAAAAAAATCTCCTTGAAATAAGGTATTTTCAAAAGTTTTGTGTACACATACAAATCGCTATCGGACGATGTACGTGCTGCTCACACACACACACACACACACACACATTGTGTATGTCTCTCTCTCTCGCTGCAAACGTTGAGAAGAATTCCCTTATTCAAAGCGATTACGTTGTCACAGTACACAAACTTAAATATACCTTACAGACTATTGTAATTTTAAAAATTCATTTTTGCATTAATTAAAATTACCTGTGCGTGT
Organism: Magicicada septendecula; assembly: GCA_034769895.1. NCBI lineage: Eukaryota > Metazoa > Arthropoda > Insecta > Hemiptera > Cicadidae > Magicicada > Magicicada septendecula. The sequence continues at coordinate 423,807,874 of CM068371.1, forward strand.
ATGTCTCTCTTTCGCATAAAAAAAAAAAAAATCTTGAAATAAGGTATTTTCAAAAGTTTTGTGTACACATACAAATCGCTATCGGGCGATGTACGTGCTGCTCACACACACACACACACATTGATGAAATTAGAAAGTTTATATTTATTCGACAAATATTAACGCCTTCTCACTCTCTCTCTCTCTCTCGCTCGCAGACGTCGGAAGCAATTCCTAGTTTATAATGTAATTACCTGTGCGTGTATGTCTCTCTTTATTCGACAAATATTAACGCCCTCTCTCTCTCTCTCTCTCTCTCTCTCTCTCTCTCTCTCTCTCTCTCGCTCGCAGACGTCGGAAGCAATTCCTAGTTTATAATGTAATTACCTGTGTGTGTATGTCTCTCTTTAGCATAAAAAAAAATCTCCTTGAAATAAGGTATTTTCAAAAGTTTTGTGTACACATACAAATCGCTATCGGACGATGTACATGCTGCTCACACACACACATTGTGTATGTCTCTCTCTCGCTGCAAACGTTGACAAGAATTCCCTTATTCAAAGCGATTACGGTGTCACAAATTTAAATATGTCTTACGGACCATTGTAATTTTAAAAATTCATTTTTGCATTAATTAAATATATATATATCGTAAACAATGAAATAATAATAATATTTTTAATAAAACAATTATCAGTTTAAATAATAATTGTCATGATTGTAAGATACAATCTGCAAATTATTCAGCTTCAAATAAGTGATATTTACAATGAAACTATTTTCAAATAAAAATGATGTTGGTTCGACAACCTTTTGTTTTTAAGACTATAACAAGAATGAGACAAGGATCAGCTCTCTCTCCCCCTCTCTCTCTCACACACACACACACACACATTTAGTATGAACAGACGTGTCTTTGTTAGTAAAATGTACAAATCACATGACTTTATGTGAACTTCAAAGGGTTCAAATGTTTCAAAATAAAAATATATAAAACAAAAAATACAGAATATATGAAATGTATATTACAAATAAAATATATATTACATATTATGAATTTTTTAATTTGTGAAGCAATCTTCTTCTTCTTCATTTGGTACTACATTAAGACAGTCCTTGGACTTCACTTTTATGGGGTTTTCATAAACATAAAGATCACTACCACCAATAATTTGTGGTACAATACTTCTGTTTAATGGTAAAACCTAAAACAAAGCATTAAATAAAACATGCAATCAGTATTAATAGTACAAAATAGCACTGTTTTATTAATTTAAATACTGTATAATTGCTTACGATTAACAAATAAGAGAAAGACATACATTACAATTCTTTTCATTCTTTTATTCAAATGTAACATTCAAATTTAAACGTTACAATCTGTATAACGTTCTGTTTGAGATAATAGTTTGAATATAAAATGAAATGGAATGCAGTATTTTGTTATGAGAAATTACATTTGTAAATTACAGAATTGTTCCAATTTGTTGACAGAAAACAATTATGTGATCAAATAAACATTACCAGAGCTCAAAACAGTACAAAGTCATACTTTTGGTGAAGAAAATCACGTCATCAACAACAAAAGTTGTTTGTGTTTAAACAGCTACAAACAATAATTAATTTTCTTACACTAGTAAACATTTTGCTGTAATTGTTTCAATTAAAGGAAACATATATATATATTCGTTGAGAAAATCTGTTGTGGCTGGATGAAACATGTGTCTGAATAAATTTTCTCTCTACATAGCAGTTGTAAAAGTAGTCATATACATTATGTGCTATATATACAAAAGGCTTTCAACGTGTTTGTCATTTCAACCAATTTGTACCGCGCTCTAATTATGTAAAAATAACTGTACCGCTCCATACAACTGAGAATAAATCCGCACAAACACACACACACACAAACACACACACACACACACACATACGCATACACACATACACATACACAACGATGTTTCTACTTATTTGAACAAGTCCTGTATTAAATGCACTTGTTAATGTTTTAATGTGAACAATTTTACGTTTAAATAAAATCTGTACATACAATAAAATTATGTTTCAGTATTAATGATATAAATATTACTGTTTTATTAATTTAAATTACCGTATAATTGCTTACGATTGACAAATAAGAGAAAAGACATACTTTACGGAATTTCTTGAAATTTTTGCATTTAGTCTTCTGCTCATGTGTACTAGCAGCCTGTTTGGTTACAGTTAACCATTTAAATTCAATGTTCTTGTTGTTGTTAACCTTCTGCTCGTCTCCCTTTCGTTTACTGACGGTATGTTTGGCTACAGTTAACCATTTAAGTTCAATGTTCTGAGAAGTATTCATCATCTTCTTGTTCCTATAATAACAGTACCTGCTTCAGTACTATATATATTATGTGCTATATATACATAAGGCTTTCAAATCTAATTGTGTAAGAATAACTGTACCGTCACATACAACTGAGAATAAATCCGTACAAACATACACACACTTAGCGATGTTTTTACTTATTTGAACAAGTCATGTATTAAATTCAATAAATAATGCACTTGATAATGTTTTAATGTGAATAATTTTCCGTTTAAATAAAATCTGTACATACAATAAAATTATGTTCACTTTAAGAAATAAAAACTGTACAGTATGTTTCTTTGATTGCGAACGAAACATCAGACATCCCGTCTGTCTAAGCGTACATTTATTATGTAAATCATCTCTTTTTCAGTCATCTATGTATATGCATTTGAATTATTTGCGCATGCACATACAACTGAGATTAAATCCGTACAAACACACGCACACTTAGCGACGTTTTTACTTATTTGAACAAGTTGTGACGATTTCATTAATAAAAATATATTAATTAATTAAGTTGATAATATATAATCGGAGAAATTTTAAATTCTTAATAAAATCTCACATTGTAAACTAATTCTTATGGCAATCATTTAATAATAATAATATTTAATATAAGTCTAATAATAATAAAATTAAAAGGGAATGGAATTGTACAAAAAGGGTAAAGTTTCTTAATTTATCCTGTATAAACAAGAACTGACCAGAAGTAACTTGTTTTCTGACCCCTAAATAAACTAAGTATTATTGTAAATTTGTTATTATTTAAATAATTAATTAAGACCATTGTTACGTACTTTGATAACTTCTCCAACTAAGAATATCACGATTTAATTATTTAATCAACCGTAGTCCTTTAATTAAAATTAGAAAAACGGAACTACTTTTATGTTGCCTAGTAATTGTCTTGAGATTACTACGCTCCCCTTAACTATTTTCTTCGACTTGTAATGGAGCGCTCACGCCGTAAGCAGCGTAAAGCGTTGTTTCGCGACGTGTATATATAAAAATGTGAAAGGGTTGATACCATGACTATTTAAATAAGTAATTTGTGTGGTGATGACATCTCTCTATATTATAAAATAACGGACTATGTAATTTATACAGTATTACAACCTAGAAGGTGATAGTCAACTAATCTATCATCATGTGAAGTGTATAACTGTGAAACAAACTTTCTATCTATGTATTCTAACTACAAGAATTACTATGAATAACTACAGTCGCCGGAGATGAATGTACCACACCAGGAATGATTTCACATACTTCTAGAACTTCATCATCACAGTATGATAAGGTAACGACTGAACTTCAAGAAACATCAGGAGGACCGAAGAACTAATTCTGCAGCAACTTCAGGAAACACACAGGTGACATGGAGGCTTGTCTTCCATGGTTAAGAGTTACAAAATTATAAACCCAAAAAGACAATTTAAATTATCATATTAAAGACTTTAAAACTTATGTTTAAATGTAATAACATTAAAGACTTTAGAAACCTGACATTTTAGGTAACATGTAGTATAAAATCTAATAACGCTAGTTATAGCAAAAAGGTAAAGTTTAAACTAAAAGTTTTGTTGTTTTAGAAGATTAGTAAAAAACCATTCTTCAAATGGTTAGAGTTTCAATATTGTACATGGCAAGGTGACCATAATTCATTTAATATATTTAATCCCGGATCCGTGGAATTAATCAATAAGATGTACATCATATTTTGAAGCCCCTTTGTAAAGTAGTAATTTATATATTTAATCATATAGTAAACTATATTGTTTGAGATGAGAACTTTCAATAGAGAACTAAATCACCAAATGTAATAAAGAGATGTCATCTAAGTACCAAGTAAAATGAGTGCATATATCAACAGTCTCCCCTTCCAAATATCCTGCTATATAAATTGTTTATTTGTTGTGATTATTTTCAGTGCTTCACAACGAAGGCAGCCGGTATAATTGGCACATCCTATTATTACTGGTTCCCTACGTTATAACTCAAGAGAAGAGGTTATAATTTGCGCCACTGCTGCTTTGCTGCTAATTCTGCTATTCTGCTGCTATTTGCTTATTTTGTGAATTTGCAATTTTGCGTAAGAGAAAAGAAAGAAGTAATTGCGTCCCGATATCCCACGCACAAAAGCTGTTGATCTATACACTCATGTATTTCAATATGTGTCAGAGTTTGAAATAAGATAAAAATAATAATTAATATTATAGTAAGATAGTATAAATAACTTTATTAGTAAATATAATATGTGTAACGTAATATTAGCATATAATCCCATGTAAACAAACCATGTCGGTACTTGTTAAGAGTCCCATTCATAAACGTGCCACATTCTCGACAATCTCGGACGGGTAGTTTCCTGCTGCCGTTTGTTTAAAATTGTCATTGTTTAGTTGAGTTGAAAATAAGTCACCCTCCTTGTGTGGTCTATTGTTATAAGAAGCGTGTCTGTTCATGTGTTAGTAACCGAAGGGGGAATCTTTTGTCGTACGCATATTCATGCATGTGTGAAATTTCTCTCTCTCTCTCTCAAAGTAAAACGATAAAGGTTGTCATAACATTTTATGTGTTTATGTGTAAAAGAAAAAGGAAGCGTTGTATAACAATTAAGGCAAATAGTAGAATAATTAGTTATAGCCGCTCATGTTACTAAAATGGCCGAATTTAATCCTGATCTGTTATTAAAAGATGAGCTATGCTACGAGGCACTTTTACGAGGTCTAAAACACGTAAATGTAACCGTGTCGGAGTTACGAAAATCATTACGCCAAACCGGATCAGATACACCATCGCAGTTAGATAGATTGCGTGAACTCGATTATGACGGCGAACGAGAAACCTGTTATGCGAAATATAGGGAATTGATAGTATTATCTCAAAACCTTGAGGACAAGAAATCACCTACGGAATTTTTGCTCGTTACGCAACGTATAGAACATTTAACCCGCCGGTTAAATAATTTATTAAGCTGGCCCGACGTCACCGTAATCCCCCCCGATGTGCAGAAATTTGCGGAGGAGGCATTAAGCCAATTACCCATAATTATCAATGACTTACGACGAAAATCAGACTCATCGAGAATGGAGGAAATTGAGCACTACTTACGAAAATTATATATCTCCCCAGTTCAATCCCCTACTTTAGAAAACCCTCCCTCCACCTCGAACCCCGAATCACCCACCTTATCGAAGATACAACCGAGTCATGAACAATTACCTAGTAGAGAATTAAATACCCACACTATGTCAGAACCCCCACCGCCAAATGTTCAGCATACTCGCACTAGTAAATATGCGATTACAAATCCCAATGCAAACACCAATCTTTCGAAAAGTATACCTAACGTATGTTTTAATGTAGACCTCTACGGAAAGATTTCCCACCCAGTAGACAAAATAATTAATGATAATCCTTACACCGATGGCTTAAGCATCACGACTCTATTGACTTTTATCAGATATCTACTGCAAATAAAAGATCTACAACTATTGAGCGATTGGCAAATACTGCAGGTCATCTTACCCAAATGTAAACCACCTTTACGAGATCGTGTGCTCGAAACATTAAACTCGAATCTTCCGGTAGAAGAACTTCATACAAATATAATCAAATATTTTATTCCCACTGGAATATATGAGGAGATAAAAAGAAATACCGTACTTCGAGTACAAAGAGCTCAAGAAAGACTGGCCCACTATATCGCAGACATCAGAGAATCTTCACGTCTACTGCAAGTCGACTGGACTGAAAAACAATTGGTCGATACTATATTGGTAGGCTTATCTCCTGAAGAACGCTCCCGTTTAGCTCTAATAAGTAGACCCCTTACTTTCGCTGACCTTGAACAATGTAGTGTGCACTCTTCAAATGTGTGGTATGCAGATCAGCATCGACATGCACCGGTATCCACAACACCACATAGAAAGGAAACGCAAGCCCTAACCTTAGATACAAGAAGTCTACGAGAACGACGCCCATTACGGCGACCAACCTATGTTCATGGCCACGGTAAGTCCAAAGAGCCACCACCTAGACACGAAACCAGTGAGACCCCGCGTAAAGAATATATGTGCTATAACTGCGGAAAACCTGGACACCTCAGTAGAAACTGTAAACGGAAACAGTATCATCAGAGAACTCATTATCCAAAAAACATGTAAGGCAGGGAGATCCGAAACCCTGTGTCTTCCGCAGCATCGTGAAAACAGGTAAACCCCTGAGAGACCACAAGTTAAAACAAAATACTAATAATAATAACAAACGAAAATTAGACCCCTATGTTAGGAAATTTATCGATAAATGTAACTCTATTAGTAAATGTGATTACAATAAGTGTGAATTACCGTATATACAAGTTGACCTTGGTGTTACATCCAGCCTCGGATTAATTGATTCCGGATCCACGCGAAGTTTAATTAGTCAAGAGCTAGCAAATCAATTATTTAAACACAATTTAGTTAAACGCAGTCAATCAGTAAATATTAGATGCGCTACAGCTAATAAGCAAAACTTAATGATAAAGCTTATCATCACTTTTAAAGTAAAAATTAAAAATCTAACGTGGTATTTTCCAATGTTGGTATGCGACGAATTAGGACCCGAATTAATATTGGGAGCTGATTTTATCAGTAAAACAGGAATAATTTTAGACATTCACGAGAAGATATTTTACTTTGGATTCGATCGTTCACGGAAATATAACTTGCATGATAATGCAAATAATAGAGAAAGTACTAGCACCACTTCTACACATATAAAGCATCACGAACCTGAATTAAGTCATCTAAAAAGTAAAGATAGACGGAACATACAGACTTTAATAAAACAATTCTCCAACGTCCTCACCCCAAAGTTAGGACTGACGGATCTGATAGAGTACAAAATAAATTTGAGCGACAACAAAGTAATTCGTTTAGCCCCATACAAATTATCACCACCGAACATGGAAGTGATGAGGAACCAAATTAATAAATTGTTAGAACAAGGAGTCATCGAACCCTCTACGTCATCTTATTCATCACCTGCGTTTTTAGTACCCAAAAGTAACGACAAACATAGATTAGTGGTGGACTACAGACAACTAAATAAACGGATAGAATTTGAATCTATACCACTTCCCGACATCCACAGTGCATTTCATTATTTTACTAAAGCAAAAATCTTTACCATTATGGATTTAAATCAGGCATTTCACCAGATACCTCTTTCGGAAGAATCAAAACGTCTTACCGCCTTTGCCGTCCCTTTCAACCTGTACCAATTTACAAGGGTACCCTTTGGTATATCCCAAGGTAGTTCTGTATGTAGCAGATTATTAGAAAAATTATTTCATGACATAAAGTTTAAATATGTGTACCACTACCTAGATGACATTGTTATTTACAGCGAGTCAATTGAGCAACATATTGAACATCTACGTGAAGTACTAACCCGATTGGAGAAAGCTGGATTAACCGTAAATCCCAGTAAAGTAAATTTTGCTGTGACACAATTCTCATTTTTAGGTCACATCGTAAAAGCAAACGGAAAGGTAAGCATAGACCCAGAGCGAACCCGTGCCATCAGAGAATTTTTACCGCCGCGGGATGCGAAAGGAATAGCCCGATTTTTGGGAATGATAAATTATTTCCATAAGTACATCCCACATCTAGCTGAAATTGCAGCACCGCTAAATACCTTAAGAAAGAAGGGAATTAAATTTGAATGGAATGAGCAACACCAAACCGCATTCGAGAAATTGAAGGAAAGCATAATATCACCCCCCGTACTACAATTAGCCGACTTTACAAAACCATTTGTAGTGCAGACAGACAGTTCTAGTGTCGCACTAGGTGCAGTAATATATCAGGAAGTAGATAACTCAAGGTTACCTATTAGTTACGCTTCTCGCACCCTAACTGAGCAAGAAAAGAAATACTCCGCATACGAATTAGAATGTTTAGCTATAGTTTTCGCTTTTGAGAAGTTCAAACCATTTTTAGAACATAAGGAGTTTTTGTTAGAAACAGATAATCAAGCGTTATCTTGGCTACTAAATCACCCAAAACAGTTAGGTCGTATCGGAAGATGGGTATTAAGATTAAATTGTTTTAAATTCAAAGTACAACATATTAGAGGCACCCAAAACGTAGTTGCCGATACACTGTCACGTATGTTCCAGCCTAGTAGTAATAATTACGAAAACAAGAGTAGAGAAACGCCTATCATTAATACTTTAATTACCGAATTTCCTCTTGCATTTACGGATTTAGCCCAGTATCAAATACAAGACCCACGTTTGAGTCCAATTATTGAACAACTTGAAAAAGGAAATAAGTCAGAGAAATACATATTAAGTAGGAGAGTATTATGTTGTAAAATAGCGAACGGAAAATATCTACGAATAATTGCCCCTGATATTATTAAACCTATGCTGATGGAATATTATCACTCTTCCCCCATTGGAGCACATATGGGAATAAATAAAACTATACACCGAATTCGTAAAGAATATCACTGGGAAAATATGAACAGTGAGATCGCCAATTTTGTAAAAAAGTGTAAGTTGTGTGCACTCAGCAAACCCGCTAGAAACAGCCAAATAAGTCAGTTAATCTCTGAGATTCCTGCTACCCCGTTCTCCAAAATTTATTTAGACTTTTCAGGACCCTATCCGCGTTCCAAATCAGGAAATACAATGTTACTAATTTGTGTAGACTCTTTTAGCAAATTCGTCTGGATGTACCCCATGCGGCGAGCCTTAGCTACAACCACAGTAAATATTTTACAGCATAGATTATTTAAAGAATTTGGTATTCCTGTCCATCTAGTGTCGGATAACGGACCACAGTTTAAGTCCAAGGAATTCAGGAACATGTGTTTCAAACTAGGTATAAACCATATTACCACTACAGAGTATCGTCCGCAAGGTAATATAGCTGAGAGGTATTTGCGAAACCTAAAATCTGCTTTAATTGCCTACCATGCTAACGACCATACTTCTTGGGACCAGAACTTATCCTGGATACAGTTCGCTTTTAATTCTGCATATCATGAAGGACATAAGTCGACCCCATTTGAATTATTGTTCAAATATAAACCCAACCACCCATTATCCACTAAGTGGAAAATACATGAATTGTTACCCCTTGAAATTAGGGATAAAAATATTAAGAAAATATGGAATGAAGCGCGCGCTAATTTGCGAACAAACTTAGCGAAATCAAGGAAATATCACGAGCGAAATAAAAATAATGAAGTAAAGTACCAAATCGGTAACTTAGTTATGTGTAAAACACATCCTACGAGTAGTGCAATCGATAAGACCACTTCCAAGCTATCATACCGATGGTGCGGTCCTTATCAAATTCGCAAATATTTAACTCCAGTAACCGTAGCACTGTATGAACCCTCTACTCAAAAATATGTACGAAGGACACATATTTCTCAGATAAAACATTATCACAAAGAAGGTAATGGTAGAGTGCAAGTTAAATAAATGTAAAGAAAAAAGAAAGGTATATGTTTTGTACTCAACTGCAAAGGAGTACTAGAGTAACGTTTAGCTAGCTAATGGTATAGATAGGTACGAGGCCTGATCACCCTTGAATCCTATTCTTCGAAAGTAGAGCAAGGTAAGAAGTCAGCTGACAGCAAATATGAGAAATCATTAAGTAACAAATTACTTAATGAGTAATTCTATCACTAGAATAACTCCCAACTAAAGAGAAACCCGGTAGTAGTCATAAGTAGTAGTGTTAAGAAAATTAGAATGTTAACTATATGTTTTATAATGTGTGAATTTTATGTACTATTAGAATTAGTCTGTAAAGTATGATATGTAAATAGTAAGAATGAACAACTCGAGACTGACGTGTGTAACTCATAATTACATACAGAGAGAAACGGGTGAGAGAAATTACACACGGAAATCCCTAAACATACTCTCGGTATATTCAAAAAAAAAATTATACCGGCGTCTGTGGCTTAAGCGGCGGAGTATGTGACGATTTCATTAATAAAAATATATTAATTAATTAAGTTGATAATATATAATCGGAGAAATTTTAAATTCTTAATAAAATCTCACATTGTAAACTAATTCTTATGGCAATCATTTAATAATAATAATATTTAATATAAGTCTAATAATAATAAAATTAAAAGGGAATGGAATTGTACAAAAAGGGTAAAGTTTCTTAATTTATCCTGTATAAACAAGAACTGACCAGAAGTAACTTGTTTTCTGACCCCTAAATAAACTAAGTATTATTGTAAATTTGTTATTATTTAAATAATTAATTAAGACCATTGTTACGTACTTTGATAACTTCTGCAACTAAGAATATCACGATTTAATTATTTAATCAACCGTAGTCCTTTAATTAAAATTAAAAAAACGGAACTACTTTTATGTTGCCTAGTAATTGTCTTGAGATTACTACGCTCCCCTTAACTATTTTCTTCGACTTGTAATGGAGCGCTCACGCCGTAAGCAGCGTAAAGCGTTGTTTCGCGACGTGTATATATAAAAATGTGAAAGGGTTGATACCATGACTATTTAAATAAGTAATTTGTGTGGTGATGACATCTCTCTATATTATAAAATAACGGACTATGTAATTTATACAGTATTACAACCTAGAAGGTGATAGTCAACTAATCTATCATCATGTGAAGTGTATAACTGTGAAACAAACTTTCTATCTATGTATTCTAACTACAAGAATTACTATGAATAACTACAGTCGCCGGAGATGAATGTACCACACCAGGAATGATTTCACATACTTCTAGAACTTCACCATCACAGTATGATAAGGTAACGACTGAACTTCAAGAAACATCAGGAGGACCGAAGAACTAATTCTGCAGCAACTTCAGGAAACACACAGGTGACATGGAGGCTTGTCTTCCATGGTTAAGAGTTACAAAATTATAAACCCAAAAAGACAATTTAAATTATCATATTAAAGACTTTAAAACTTATGTTTAAATGTAATAACATTAAAGACTTTAGAAACCTGACATTTTAGGTAACATGTAGTATAAAATCTAATAACGCTAGTTATAGCAAAAAGGTAAATTCATTATATTTGGTCTCCAGTCGCAGTGAAATTGAAATAAATAAATACCTTTTTCTTTATCCGTGCTGCGACTACGTCTTTGATGTCTTACGACATGTTTCGGGAACACGTTCCCATCATCAGGTAAAATTGTTTTTTCTTCTAGTTCATAACGAACGTGTCAAGAATATAATAATTAAAACACATCAACACATAAACACATAACACAATGAGTATGATAGAACTCAGTCCACGTAACAGTGCGCACTGCCGTACTGTAACTGACCACGTAATCAAACTATATACTCGGCTGGTGTACACAAGCGTTATCACTCTTCAATACAGTATCATATAAACAGTGAGATTTAAATGTTAATTGATCATTAAGCAGTAGGTTTGGTTGAAATAAAAGCGCTTTATATATTTCATATTCTTCCATGGCATCCATGTATCGGCTCTTACTGCATATATGTATGGGCGTAAAGTTATCTGTGAAACCACTATAACTGTGATTGCTGTTTACCAGATGTAAAGCAAAGTTGGATTTGATTGACTTGATGTTCCTTTTTGGCAAATGTTCTTTATATCTGTCTTTAAATTTCCTGCCCGTTTGTCCTATGTAGAATTTATCACATTCACTACACTGGATTCTATATATGCCAGAACTGTTTTCGGTTGTTTTTTGTGTTCGAGGTTTTAATATGTTCAATATGTTATTGGTAGTTTTGAAGGACACGATGATGTCTAATTTTCTTAATTCATTTTTTATTATATTAGGAATCACATTAGTATATTCAACTGAAATATAATGGTTCTTTTTACCATCTAATTTTAATTTTCTTTCCATTTTATTCCTACGTTTGCGAATTAAGTTATCTATTATATCACTTTTATATCCATTATTGACAGCTATATGTTTAATAATATTTACTTCATCTTGAAAATCTTCCTGGTTCATAGGTATAGTTAAAAGTCTATTTACGAAAGCATTAAAAGAGGCCATTTTCTGTGTATATGGGTGGAATGAATCAGCATGGACAGTTATATCCGTGGTAGTAGGTTTCCTGTATATTTTATATGTGATACAATCAGCGTTTCTTCGAACAGAAAGGTCTAAAAAGTTTAGGCAATTTTCATTTTCTACTTCCATGGTGAATTTTATGTTGTTATTTATGTTGTTCATGTATTTGAGTAACATGTCCATTTGTCTACAAGTGCCATTAAAAACCATGAACGTATCGTCAACATATCGCGTGTATGAGATAATTTTTTCGTGGTAACTGTTACAGTTAGATAGCAGATAATTATTTTCATAAAAGTTAAGGTATATATCTGCCAGTAATCCACTTAAAGGAGACCCCATGGCTAACCCTTCTCCTTGTTTAAAAAACTTGCCGTCAAATGTAAAATAATTTTGTTTCAACACTATTCGTAATATCAAGATTAATTCGTTAATTTCCTGTTGATTTAATATTGCCGTATTAAGTAAATTGTTTTGGAGAATCTCTATTGTTTCTTGTATAGGTATATTTGTGTATAAATTGACAATATCAAAAGAAACCAGCTTATAACTCGGTAATAAGTCGATGGAATTAATTTTGTTTATGAAATCTTTATTGTTCTTGATACTATGATTATTCTCTAGCTTTATACTGTTTTTTATTATATGTTGAAGTTTTTTTGCGATTTTGTACCCAGGTGCCGACGTGTAGTTAACTAAGGGACGTATTGGCATGTTGTCCTTATGTATTTTTGGCAAACCTGTGAATGCGGGTGCCTGTGCATTTATTTGTTTAATATGGTGTCTAACATTTGCGTCAAACAAATTTATGCATTTGTTCACAGCGGAATTTAGTTCCTTTGTGTACTTGCTGGTGGGGTCGTGCTCAAGTGTCTTAATAATGTTATTGTTAATAAATTCATAACATTTCTGCGTGTAATCTGCTTGACTCAATACAACTACAGTATTGCCTTTATCGGCTTTGGTAACTATTGCCTTATTTATGTCAATCTTTTGTTTTATTGTTTTTATAAGGTTGAGCTCCTTCTTGTATTTTAGAAACTGGTTTTTATTTGTATTTAAGCCATCCATTTTTAATATGCGATCCAATTTACTGTTGATTACCGATCGTGTTACTTGTTGGGTTTCTTGGTTTTTAATGCATTTTATAGCAGCTTCAGCGTTTATAACTCCACGTAATAGGCTGTTTTTGCTAAGTTTAGGTAAGTTATATTGTAAACCTTTAGATAATAATTCTGTCTCGTCATTAGATAATTCGATATTGGTATAATTTACTACGCGTTTATAAAAGTTATGTTTACAATTTGTGTTATCATACATGTGTTGTTTCTTGTATAGGTTATCAAACTTCTTAATGTGTTTCGAGATAATGACTTTAATTACTTCTCTTATCTGTGCTTCTATCAATTCCATAACATTGCTAATGATAGCAGGATGCAAACTGTCTAATACTTTCAAATGTGCAATATACAAAATACGGTTCAATCTGTCCTTTTTCACATACAATTGCTTAATTTCTTCTTTTTGCCATATTTTCTGTGCTATTGATTTAGTTTTAACCGCTGCTAATGACTTATTTTGAATATTAATTTTGGAAAAATTTGGTGTTATGTTGTTTTGTAAACATTTCTTAATGAATTTAATGTTGAGACTAGTCTTAATTATTTTCATCTTAACGTTCTTATATTTATAGACCAGGTTTGCCTGACCGGCTTCAAGATTCATTATATTTGGTCTCCAGTCGCAGTGAAATTGAAATAAATAAATACCTTTTTCTTTATCCGTGCTGCGACTACGTCTTTGATGTCTTACGACATGTTTCGGGAACACGTTCCCATCATCAGGTAAAATTGTTTTTTCTTCTAGTTCATATTAAAAATGGATGGCTTAAGTACAAATAAAAACCAGTTTCTAAAATACAAGAAGGAGCTCAACCTTATAAAAACAATAAAACAAAAGATTGACATAAATAAGGCAATAGTTACCAAAGCCGATAAAGGCAATACTGTAGTTGTATTGAGTCAAGCAGATTACACGCAGAAATGTTATGAATTTATTAACAATAACATTATTAAGACACTTGAGCACGACCCCACCAGCAAGTACACAAAGGAACTAAATTCCGCTGTGAACAAATGCATAAATTTGTTTGACGCAAATGTTAGACACCATATTAAACAAATAAATGCACAGGCACCCGCATTCACAGGTTTGCCAAAAATACATAAGGACAACATGCCAATACGTCCCTTAGTTAACTACACGTCGGCACCTGGGTACAAAATCGCAAAAAAACTTCAACATATAATAAAAAACAGTATAAAGCTAGAGAATAATCATAGTATCAAGAACAATAAAGATTTCATAAACAAAATTAATTCCATCGACTTATTACCGAGTTATAAGCTGGTTTCTTTTGATATTGTCAATTTATACACAAATATACCTATACAAGAAACAATAGAGATTCTCCAAAACAATTTACTTAATACGGCAATATTAAATCAACAGGAAATTAACGAATTAATCTTGATATTACGAATAGTGTTGAAACAAAATTATTTTACATTTGACGGCAAGTTTTTTAAACAAGGAGAAGGGTTAGCCATGGGGTCTCCTTTAAGTGGATTACTGGCAGATATATACCTTAACTTTTATGAAAATAATTATCTGCTATCTAACTGTAACAGTTACCACGAAAAAATTATCTCATACACGCGATATGTTGACGATACGTTCATGGTTTTTAATGGCACTTGTAGACAAATGGACATGTTACTCAAATACATGAACAACATAAATAACAACATAAAATTCACCATGGAAGTAGAAAATGAAAATTGCCTAAACTTTTTAGACCTTTCTGTTCGAAGAAACGCTGATTGTATCACATATAAAATATACAGGAAACCTACTACCACGGATATAACTGTCCATGCTGATTCATTCCACCCATATACACAGAAAATGGCCTCTTTTAATGCTTTCGTAAATAGACTTTTAACTATACCTATGAACCAGGAAGATTTTCAAGATGAAGTAAATATTATTAAACATATAGCTGTCAATAATGGATATAAAAGTGATATAATAGATAACTTAATTCGCAAACGTAGGAATAAAATGGAAAGAAAATTAAAATTAGATGGTAAAAAGAACCATTATATTTCAGTTGAATATACTAATGTGATTCCTAATATAATAAAAAATGAATTAAGAAAATTAGACATCATCGTGTCCTTCAAAACTACCAATAACATATTGAACATATTAAAACCTCGAACACAAAAAACAACCGAAAACAGTTCTGGCATATATAGAATCCAGTGTAGTGAATGTGATAAATTCTACATAGGACAAACGGGCAGGAAATTTAAAGACAGATATAAAGAACATTTGCCAAAAAGGAACATCAAGTCAATCAAATCCAACTTTGCTTTACATCTGGTAAACAGCAATCACAGTTATAGTGGTTTCACAGATAACTTTACGCCCATACATATATGCAGTAAGAGCCGATACATGGATGCCATGGAAGAATATGAAATATATAAAGCGCTTTTATTTCAACCAAACCTACTGCTTAATGATCAATTAACATTTAAATCTCACTGTTTATATGATACTGTATTGAAGAGTGATAACGCTTGTGTACACCAGCCGAGTATATAGTTTGATTACGTGGTCAGTTACAGTACGGCAGTGCGCACTGTTACGTGGACTGAGTTCTATCATACTCATTGTGTTATGTGTTTATGTGTTGATGTGTTTTAATTATTATATTCTTGACACGTTCGTTATGAACTAGAAGAAAAAACAATTTTACCTGATGATGGGAACGTGTTCCCGAAACATGTCGTAAGACATCAAAGACGTAGTCGCAGCACGGATAAAGAAAAAGGTATTTATTTATTTCAAAAAGGTAAAGTTTAAACTAAAAGTTTTGTTGTTTTAGAAGATTAGTAAAAAACCATTCTTCAAATGGTTAGAGTTTCAATATTGTACATGGCAAGGTGACCATAATTCATTTAATATATTTAATCCCGTATCCGTGGAATTAATCAATAAGATGTACATCATATTTTGAAGCCCCTTTGTAAAGTAGTAATTTATATATTTAATCATATAGTAAACTATATTGTTTGAGATGAGAACTTTTAATACAGAACTAAATCACCAAATGTAATAAAGAGATGTCATCTAAGTACCAAGTAAAATGAGTGCATATATCAACAGTCTCCCCTTCCAAATATCCTGCTATATAAATTGTTTATTTGTTGTGATTATTTTCAGTGCTTCACAACGAAGGCAGCCGGTATCATTGGCACATCCTATTATTACTGGTTCCCTACGTTATAACTCAAGAGAAGAGGTTATAAAGTCATGTATTAACTTCAATAAATAATGCACTTGATAATGTTTAAATATTTCCAACAACTATGTTGATTAGAAGTGCTGTAAGTTCAATAACAATGTTCGCTACGTAACGTATTCAAATCTGTTTACTCACCTCTTAAATGTTGATGCACGCAATTATCGATTTCACAATGAGGTATGAAGGCTAATTGCGTTCTTCACGTATATATATTGATGTATCTTACAACGGTAAGGTAGGGGTAGCTTAGCGTGTTTGTTTTGAAAGTCGGAGAGAGAGGGAGAGTGAGAGGAGGGGTCATCGACCGTGATGGAAAAGCTTTACCTCACTGCTTAAAGCTTTAAGAAGTTAGCGATACTGAAAGTATTTTCGGTCAAGTTAACACGGCTCTTTTTAAGAAACATTCTATCATTTATTTGATGTTGATACCGGTATTAATTATAGATTACACTTAGTTCCATTCACTTCCATGTGCTTACAAATACTTGTAATTAGTTTCGTTAATAACTAGACCAAAACATTGTCATTACATGTCAACTCTTCCGTCTGTCTCGTAAATTTTGCGCAGCACTGTTTGAGTCTTATCTTTGTAAATAAAGAGCAACAGCAACAGTGTCGTAATACTCGTACGATAACCTAGGAACTTCGCAGGTGAAGAAATTAATTTCTATTTTTCATCTGTAACGACATGCGTGTATAATTTTAATTTATTTCACTATACACCTCTGAACCTATGTGTAATTATTTTGTAAACTGCGTTATCTATGGAGGAACTGTTGCAGCAAACGTTAACACTAGAACGATTATATTATTATTATTCAGTGATCAGATAATTTCATAAAAAAATAAGAAACGTAAAAGATATACGCTGACTTTACCGCAACCACGTCTATTTAGATAAACAGCTCGGAAGAAAAAATAATTCTTCACAAAGCAGAACAACAACTACAGTCTCAAATAAATATATTTTAAATCTGGGACTATGCGTGTACGTAGGGAAGGTCTTCATATGCTCACTGGACAAAATATAAATATTCGCTGGCAGATAATTTCATAAAAAATAAGAAACGTAAAAGATATACGCTGACTTTACCGCAACCACGTCTATTTAGATAAACGGCTCGGAAGAAAAAATAATTCTTCACAAAGCAGAACAACAACTACAGTCTCAAATATATTTTAAAAAAGATAAATATACATTAGATGGAAATGTTTCCTCTGTTTTTCTCTGTGAAACACAAAAAGAACTTGGGAATCGTGTTTCTTCCCTAGATGCAGTCAACACGATTAAAAGTAAAATTTTAATAACAAAGTTTTCACTGTACTTTAACAAGGATGGTAATATTTTTTTTTTCTAGTGCCTAATCTTTTAAACTAAAAAACGTACAATCTTTATTACTTTTACAAATATAGCTTGAACGTAACACATACACACAGACGTTAGGGAGAGGGAGAGACTGCAATGTGTCAGTGTAAAGTCGTGTCAATGACCTCCTGTATTACAATGGTTTAGCATAGTTTCTTACTGAAGGCTTGCACGCTTTAAATTCAGCTATACCTAAAATATATCTTCAATTAGGGTCATTGTACACACACAGTGGAATGCTTTCAGAAATTTGCGACACACACACACACACACACACACATACGCACACACATACATACACAACGATGTTTCTACTTATTTGAACAAGTCCTGTATTAAATGCACTTGTTAATGTGAACAATTTTACGTTTAAATAAAATCTGTACATACAATAAAATTATGTTTCAGTATTAATGATATAAATATTACTGTTTTATTAATTTAAAAATACCGTGTATATATATATATATATATATATATATATAACCTAGGAACTTCGCAGGTGAAGAAATTAATTTCTATTTTTCATCTGTAACGACATGCGTGTATAATTTTAATTTATTTCACTATACACCTTCGCCACCGCTGCTACCACAGTCGTCAGTAATAAAAAAAGAAGAAGAAGAAAGATCAGTTAGGAAACGCATCAGTACTCGTTCGAAACTGAAACGATTAACATCAGTCCCAATGGACCACAGCATCCGCGAATTTCCGCGAATAAAAAAACGTAAAACGTAAAACGTAAAACGTAAGACGTAAGACGTAAAACGTAAGACGTAAGACGTAAGACGTAAGACGTAAGACGTAAGACGTAAGACGTAAGACGTAAAACGTAAAACGTAAGACGTAAGACGTAAGACGTATGATGTGAAACTAAAACGTAAGACGTAAGACGTAAAACGTAAACGTAAGACGTAAGACGTAAGACGTAAGACGTAAGACGTAAGACGTAAGGTACGTTTCACGTTTACGTTAGGTTAAAATGCAGTCTACTTACGTTTCACGTTAGGTTAAAAAATGCAGTCCACGTACGTTTCACGTTTACGTTAGGTTAAAATGCAGTCTACTTACGTTTCACGTTAGGTTAAAAAATGCAGTCAACGTACGTTTTTCGTTTACGTTAGGTTAAAATGCAGTCTACTTTCGTTTCACGTTAGGTTAAAATGAAAACACACGCACACACACACACACACACACACACACACACACACACACACACGTGTATGTTATTTAAATTATTATTTAAATAACATACACACGTGTTAGGATTGGTCGTTTATCTGGTAATAAATGCGCTATTTTTGAGCCTAGAGCGGCTACGGGTAGATTTAGAACGTCAAATAAGGTACCGTTCGCTCCGTCTCATCGTCCTCTACAAGATTCGATGGTCAAAAATCAGAATGACCAACGGACTATGAGCCTGCGGTCAATAAACCTAAAAATTGGTCGATTATCTGGTAATAAATGCGCTATTTTTGAGCGCAGAACGGCTACGGGTAGACTTAGAACGTCAAATAAGGTACCGTTCGCTCCGTCTCATCGTCCTCTATAATATTCGATGGTCAAAAATTAGAATATACCTACGGACTATGAGCCTGCGATCAATAACCCCCAAAATTGGTCGATTATCTGGTAAAAAATGCAATCTTTTTGAGCCTAGAACGGCTACGGGTAGATTTAGAACGTCATATAAGGTACCGTTCGCTCCGTCTCATCGTCGTCTACAAGATTCGATGGTCAAAAATCAGAATGACCCACGGAATATGAGCCTGCGGTCAAAAAACCTAAAAATTTGTCGATTATGTGGTAATAAATGCGTTATTTTTTAGCCTAGAACGGCTACGGGTAGACTTAGATCGTCAAATAAGGTACCGTTCGCTCCGTCCCATCGTCCTCTATAAGATTCGATGGTCAAAAATCAGAATGACCCACGGACTATGAGCCTGCGGTCAATAAACCTAAAAAAATAATTTAAATAACACACACGTGTGTGTGTGTGTGTGTGTGTGTGTGTGTGTGTGTGTGTGCGTGTGTTTGCATTTTAACCTAACGTGAAACGTAAGTAGACTGCATTTTAACCTAACGTAAACGAAAAACGTACGTGGACTGCATTTTTTAACCTAACGTGAAACGTAAGTAGACTGCATTTTAACCTAACGTAAACGTGAAACGTACGTGGACTGCATTTTTTAACCTAACGTGAAACGTAAGTAGACTGCATTTTAACCTAACGTAAACGTGAAACGTACCTTACGTCTTACGTCTTACGTCTTACGTCTTACGTCTTACGTCTTACGTCTTACGTCTTACGTTTACGTTTTACGTCTTACGTCTTACGTTTTAGTTTCACATCATACGTCTTACGTCTTACGTCTTACGTTTTACGTTTTACGTCTTACGTCTTACGTCTTACGTCTTACGTCTTACGTCTTACGTCTTACGTCTTACGTTTTACGTTTTACGTTTTTTTATTCGCGGAAATTCGCGGATGCTGTGGTCCATTGGGACTGATGTTAATCGTTTCAGTTTCGAACGAGTACTGATGCGTTTCCTAACTGATCTTTCTTCTTCTTCTTTTTTTATTACTGACGACTGTGGTAGCAGCGGTGGCGAAGGTGTATAGTGAAATAAATTAAAATTATACACGCATGTCGTTACAGATGAAAAATAGAAATTAATTTCTTCACCTGCGAAGTTCCTAGGTTATATATATATATATATATATACGGTATTTTTAAATTAATAAAACAGTAATATTTATATCATTAATACTGAAACATAATTTTATTGTATGTACAGATTTTATTTAAACGTAAAATTGTTCACATTAACAAGTGCATTTAATACAGGACTTGTTCAAATAAGTAGAAACATCGTTGTGTATGTATGTGTGTGCGTATGTGTGTGTGTGTGTGTGTGTGTGTGTCGCAAATTTCTGAAAGCATTCCACTGTGTGTGTACAATGACCCTAATTGAAGATATATTTTAGGTATAGCTGAATTTAAAGCGTGCAAGCCTTCAGTAAGAAACTATGCTAAACCATTGTAATACAGGAGGTCATTGACACGACTTTACACTGACACATTGCAGTCTCTCCCTCTCCCTAACGTCTGTGTGTATGTGTTACGTTCAAGCTATATTTGTAAAAGTAATAAAGATTGTACGTTTTTTAGTTTAAAAGATTAGGCACTAGAAAAAAAAAATATTACCATCCTTGTTAAAGTACAGTGAAAACTTTGTTATTAAAATTTTACTTTTAATCGTGTTGACTGCATCTAGGGAAGAAACACGATTCCCAAGTTCTTTTTGTGTTTCACAGAGAAAAACAGAGGAAACATTTCCATCTAATGTATATTTATCTTTTTTAAAATATATTTGAGACTGTAGTTGTTGTTCTGCTTTGTGAAGAATTATTTTTTCTTCCGAGCCGTTTATCTAAATAGACGTGGTTGCGGTAAAGTCAGCGTATATCTTTTACGTTTCTTATTTTTTATGAAATTATCTGCCAGCGAATATTTATATTTTGTCCAGTGAGCATATGAAGACCTTCCCTACGTACACGCATAGTCCCAGATTTAAAATATATTTATTTGAGACTGTAGTTGTTGTTCTGCTTTGTGAAGAATTATTTTTTCTTCCGAGCTGTTTATCTAAATAGACGTGGTTGCGGTAAAGTCAGCGTATATCTTTTACGTTTCTTATTTTTTTATGAAATTATCTGATCACTGAATAATAATAATATAATCGTTCTAGTGTTAACGTTTGCTGCAACAGTTCCTCCATAGATAACGCAGTTTACAAAATAATTACACATAGGTTCAGAGGTGTATAGTGAAATAAATTAAAATTATACACGCATGTCGTTACAGATGAAAAATAGAAATTAATTTCTTCACCTGCGAAGTTCCTAGGTTATCGTACGAGTATTACGACACTGTTGCTGTTGCTCTTTATTTACAAAGATAAGACTCAACAGTGCTGCGCAAAATTTACGAGACAGACGGAAGAGTTGACATGTAATGACAATGTTTTGGTCTAGTTATTAACGAAACTAATTACAAGTATTTGTAAGCACATGGAAGTGAATGGAACTAAGTGTAATCTATAATTAATACCGGTATCAACATCAAATAAATGATAGAATGTTTCTTAAAAAGAGCCGTGTTAACTTGACCGAAAATACTTTCAGTATCGCTAACTTCTTAAAGCTTTAAGCAGTGAGGTAAAGCTTTTCCATCACGGTCGATGACCCCTCCTCCCTCTCTCCCTCTCTCTCCGACTTTCAAAACAAACACGCTAAGCTACCCCTACCCTACCGTTGTAAGATACATCAATATATATACGTGAAGAATGCAATTAGCCTTCATACCTCATTGTGAAATCGATAATTGGGTGCATCAACATTTAAGAGGTGAGTAAACAGATTTGAATACGTTACGTAGCGAACATTGTTATTGAACTTACAGCACTTCTAATCAACATAGTTGTTGGAAATATTTAAACATTATCAAGTGCATTATTTATTGAAGTTAATACATGACTTGTTCAAATAAGTAAAAACGTCGCTAAGTGTGCGTGTGTTTGTACGGATTTAATCTCAGTTGTATGTGCATGCGCAAATAATTCAAATGCATATACATAGATGACTGAAAAAGAGATGATTTACATAATAAATGTACGCTTAGGCAGACGGGATGTCTGATGTTTCGTTCGCAATCAAAGAAACATACTGTACAGTTTTTATTTCTTAAAGTGAACATAATTTTATTGTATGTACAGATTTTATTTAAACGGAAAATTATTCACATTAAAACATTATCAAGTGCATTATTTATTGAATTTAATACATGACTTGTTCAAATAAGTAAAAACATCGCTAAGTGTGTGTATGTTTGTACGGATTTATTCTCAGTTGTATGTGACGGTACAGTTATTCGTACACAATTAGATTTGAAAGCCTTATGTATATATAGCACATAATATATATAGTACTGAAGCAGGTACTGTTATTATAGGAACAAGAAGATGATGAATACTTCTCAGAACATTGAACTTAAATGGTTAACTGTAGCCAAACATACCGTCAGTAAACGAAAGGGAGACGAGCAGAAGGTTAACAACAACAAGAACATTGAATTTAAATGGTTAACTGTAACCAAACAGGCTGCTAGTACACATGAGCAGAAGACTAAATGCAAAAATTTCAAGAAATTCCGTAAAGTATGTCTTTTCTCTTATTTGTCAATCGTAAGCAATTATACGGTAATTTAAATTAATAAAACAGTAATATTTATATCATTAATACTGAAACATAATTTTATTGTATGTACAGATTTTATTTAAACGTAAAATTGTTGACATTAAAACATTAACAAGTGCATTTAATACAGGACTTGTTCAAATAAGTAGAAACATCGTTGTGTATGAATATGTGTGTATGCGTATGTGTGTGTGTGTGTGTGTGTTTGTGTGTGTGTGTGTTTGTGCGGATTTATTCTCAGTTGTATGGAGCGGTACAGTTATTTTTACATAATTAGAGCGCGGTACAAATTGGTTGAAATGACAAACACGTTGAAAGCCTTTTGTATATATAGCACATAATGTATATGACTACTTTTACAACTGCTATGTAGAGAGAAAATTTATTCAGACACATGTTTCGTCCAGCCACAACAGATTTTCTCAACGAATATATATATATATGTT
This sequence comes from Magicicada septendecula, assembly GCA_034769895.1. Lineage (NCBI taxonomy): Eukaryota > Metazoa > Arthropoda > Insecta > Hemiptera > Cicadidae > Magicicada > Magicicada septendecula. The sequence goes on from CM068371.1 coordinate 423,831,730, forward strand.
TCCTTT